>JBBBJY010000027.1:130000-397643 GCA_039654625.1 Rhinogobio ventralis | reverse complement strand
TTACAAAGTTGAAATTTTATGAAATACTGAATATTACCAAGTTGAAATTTTATGAAATTCTGAGTATTACAAAGTTGAAATTTTATGAAATACTGAGTATTACAAAGTTGAAATTTTATGAAATACTGAGTATTACAAAGTTGAAATTTTATGAAATTCTGAGTATTACAAAGTTGAAATTTTATGAAATACTGAATATTACAAAGTTGAAATTTTATGAAATACTAAGTATTACAAAGTTGAAATTTTATGAAATACTGAGTATTACAAAGTTGAAATTTTATGAAATTCTGAGTATTACAAAGTTGAAATTTTATGAAATACTGAATATTACAAAGTTGAAATTTTATGAAATACTAAGTATTACAAAGTTGAAATTTTATGAAATACTGAGTATTACAAAGTTGAAATTTTATGAAATTCTGAGTATTACAAAGTTGAAATTTTATGAAATACTGAGTATTACAAAGTTGAAATTTTATGAAATACTGAGTATTACAAAGTTGAAATTTTATGAAATACTGAGTATTACAAAGTTGAAATTTTATGAAATTCTGAGTATTACAAAGTTGAAATTTTATGAAATACTGAGTATTACAAAGTTGAAATTTTATGAAATACTGAGTATTACAAAGTTGAAATTTTATGAAATACTGAGTATTACAAAGTTGAAATTTTATGAAATTCTGAGTATTACAAAGTTGAAATTTTATGAAATACTGAATATTACAAAGTTTAAATTTTATGAAATACTGAATATTACAAAGTTGAAATTTTATGAAATACTGAGTATTACAAAGTTGAAATTTTATGAAATACTAAGTATTACAAAGTTTAAATTTTATGAAATACTGAATATTACAAAGTTGAAATTTTATGAAATACTGAGTATTAGAAAGTTGAAATTTTATGAAATACTGAGTATTACAAAGTTGAAATTTTATGAAATACTGAGTATTACAAAGTTGAAATTTTATGAAATACTGAGTATTACAAAGTTGAAATTTTATGAAATACTGAGTATTAGAAAGTTGAAATTTTATGAAATACTGAGTATTACAAAGTTGAAATTTTATGAAATACTGAGTATTACAAAGTTGAAATTTTATGAAATACTGAGTATTACAAAGTTGAAATTTTATGAAATTCTGAGTATTACAAAGTTGAAATTTTATGAAATACTGAGTATTACAAAGTTGAAATTTTATGAAATACTGAGTATTACAAAGTTGAAATTTTATGAAATTCTGAGTATTACAAAGTTGAAATTTTATGAAATACTGAGTATTACAAAGTTGAAATTTTATGAAATACTGAATATTACCAAGTTGAAATTTTATGAAATACTGAGTATTACAAAGTTGAAATTTTATGAAATACTGAATATTACCAAGTTGAAATTTTATGAAATACTGAGTATTACAAAGTTGAAATTTTATGAAATACTGAGTATTACAAAGTTGAAATTTTATGAAATTCTGAGTATTACAAAGTTGAAATTTTATGAAATACTGAGTATTACAAAGTTGAAATTTTATGAAATACTGAGTATTACAAAGTTGAAATTTTATGAAATTCTGAGTATTACAAAGTTGAAATTTTATGAAATACTGAGTATTACAAAGTTGAAATTTTATGAAATTCTGAGTATTACAAAGTTGAAATTTTATGAAATACTGAGTATTACAAAGTTGAAATTTTATGAAATACTGAGTATTACAAAGTTGAAATTTTATGAAATACTGAGTATTACAAAGTTGAAATTTTATGAAATACTGAGTATTACAAAGTTGAAATTTTATGAAATACTGAGTATTACAAAGTTGAAATTTTATGAAATTCTGAGTATTACAAAGTTGAAATTTTATGAAATACTGAGTATTACAAAGTTGAAATTTTATGAAATACTGAATATTACCAAGTTGAAATTTTATGAAATACTGAGTATTACAAAGTTGAAATTTTATGAAATACTGAATATTACCAAGTTGAAATTTTATGAAATACTGAGTATTACAAAGTTGAAATTTTATGAAATACTGAGTATTACAAAGTTGAAATTTTATGAAATTCTGAGTATTACAAAGTTGAAATTTTATGAAATACTGAGTATTACAAAGTTGAAATTTTATGAAATTCTGAGTATTACAAAGTTGAAATTTTATGAAATACTGAGTATTACAAAGTTGAAATTTTATGAAATACTGAATATTACCAAGTTGAAATTTTATGAAATACTGAGTATTAGAAAGTTGAAATTTTATGAAATACTGAGTATTACAAAGTTGAAATTTTATGAAATACTGAGTATTACAAAGTTGAAATTTTATGAAATACTGAGTATTAGAAAGTTGAAATTTTATGAAATACTGAGTATTACAAAGTTGAAATTTTATGAAATACTGAGTATTACAAAGTTGAAATTTTATGAAATACTGAATATTACAAAGTTGAAATTTTATGAAATACTGAGTATTACAAAGTTGAAATTTTATGAAATTCTGAGTATTACAAAGTTGAAATTTTATGAAATACTGAGTATTACAAAGTTGAAATTTTATGAAATACTGAATATTACAAAGTTGAAATTTTATGAAATTCTGAGTATTACAAAGTTGAAATTTTATGAAATTCTGAGTATTACAAAGTTGAAATTTTATGAAATACTGAGTATTACAAAGTTGAAATTTTATGAAATACTGAGTATTACAAAGTTGAAATTTTATGAAATTCTGAGTATTACAAAGTTGAAATTTTATGAAATACTGAGTATTACAAAGATGAAATTTTATGAAATACTGAATATTACAAAGTTGAAATTTTATGAAATTCTGAGTATTACAAAGTTGAAATTTTATGAAATACTGAGTATTACAAAGTTGAAATTTTATGAAATACTGAGTATTACAAAGTTGAAATTTTATGAAATACTGAGTATTACAAAGTTGAAATTTTATGAAATTCTGAGTATTACAAAGTTGAAATTTTATGAAATTCTGAGTATTACAAAGTTGAAATTTTATGAAATACTGAGTATTACAAAGTTGAAATTTTATGAAATACTGAGTATTACAAAGTTGAAATTTTATGAAATTCTGAGTATTACAAAGTTGAAATTTTATGAAATACTGAATATTACAAAGTTGAAATTTTATGAAATACTAAGTATTACAAAGTTGAAATTTTATGAAATACTGAGTATTACAAAGTTGAAATTTTATGAAATTCTGAGTATTACAAAGTTGAAATTTTATGAAATACTGAATATTACAAAGTTGAAATTTTATGAAATACTAAGTATTACAAAGTTGAAATTTTATGAAATACTGAGTATTACAAAGTTGAAATTTTATGAAATTCTGAGTATTACAAAGTTGAAATTTTATGAAATACTGAGTATTACAAAGTTGAAATTTTATGAAATACTGAGTATTACAAAGTTGAAATTTTATGAAATACTGAGTATTACAAAGTTGAAATTTTATGAAATTCTGAGTATTACAAAGTTGAAATTTTATGAAATACTGAGTATTACAAAGTTGAAATTTTATGAAATACTGAGTATTACAAAGTTGAAATTTTATGAAATACTGAGTATTACAAAGTTGAAATTTTATGAAATTCTGAGTATTACAAAGTTGAAATTTTATGAAATACTGAATATTACAAAGTTTAAATTTTATGAAATACTGAATATTACAAAGTTGAAATTTTATGAAATACTGAGTATTACAAAGTTTAAATTTTATGAAATACTAAGTATTACAAAGTTTAAATTTTATGAAATACTGAATATTACAAAGTTGAAATTTTATGAAATACTGAGTATTACAAAGTTGAAATTTTATGAAATACTGAGTATTACAAAGTTGAAATTTTATGAAATACTGAGTATTACAAAGTTGAAATTTTATGAAATACTGAGTATTACAAAGTTGAAATTTTATGAAATACTGAGTATTACAAAGTTGAAATTTTATGAAATACTGAATATTACAAAGTTGAAATTTTATGAAATACTGAGTATTACAAAGTTGAAATTTTATGAAATTCTGAGTATTACAAAGTTGAAATTTTATGAAATACTGAGTATTACAAAGTTGAAATTTTATGAAATACTGAGTATTAGAAAGTTGAAATTTTATGAAATACTGAATATTACCAAGTTGAAATTTTATGAAATTCTGAGTATTACAAAGTTGAAATTTTATGAAATACTGAGTATTACAAAGTTGAAATTTTATGAAATACTGAGTATTACAAAGTTGAAATTTTATGAAATTCTGAGTATTACAAAGTTGAAATTTTATGAAATACTGAATATTACAAAGTTGAAATTTTATGAAATACTAAGTATTACAAAGTTGAAATTTTATGAAATACTGAATATTACAAAGTTGAAATTTTATGAAATACTGAGTATTACAAAGTTGAAATTTTATGAAATACTAAGTATTACAAAGTTTAAATTTTATGAAATACTGAATATTACAAAGTTTAAATTTTATGAAATACTGAGTATTACAAAGTTGAAATTTTATGAAATTCTGAGTATTACAAAGTTGAAATTTTATGAAATACTGAATATTACAAAGTTGAAATTTTATGAAATACTAAGTATTACAAAGTTTAAATTTTATGAAATACTGAATATTACAAAGTTTAAATTTTATGAAATACTGAATATTACAAAGTTGAAATTTTATGAAATACTAAGTATTACAAAGTTGAAATTTTATGAAATACTGAGTATTACAAAGTTGAAATTTTATGAAATACTGAATATTACAAAGTTGAAATTTTATGAAATACTGAGTATTACAAAGTTGAAATTTTATGAAATACTGAATATTACAAAGTTGAAATTTTATGAAATACTAAGTATTACAAAGTTTAAATTTTATGAAATACTGAATATTACAAAGTTGAAATTTTATGAAATACTGAGTATTAGAAAGTTGAAATTTTATGAAATACTGAGTATTACAAAGTTGAAATTTTATGAAATACTGAGTATTACAAAGTTGAAATGTTATGACAAACTGAGTATTACAAAGTTGAAATTTTATGAAATACTGAGTATTACAAAGTTGAAATTTTATGACAAACTGAATATTACAAAGATGACATTTTATGAAATACTGAGTATTACAAAGTTGACATTTTATGAAATACTGAGTATTAGAAAGTTGAAATTTTATGAAATACTGAGTATTAGAAAGTTGAAATTTTATGAAATACTGAATATTACAAAGTTGAAATTTTATGACAAACTGAATATTACAAAGATGAAATTTTATGAAATACTGAGTATTACAAAGTTGACATTTTATGAAATACTGAGTATTAGAAAGTTGAAATTTTATGAAATACTGAATATTACAAAGTTGAAATTTTATGAAATACTGAATATTACAAAGATGAAATTTTATGAAATACTGAGTATTACAAAGTTGAAATTTTATGAAATACTGAATATTACAAAGATGAAATTTTATGAAATACTGAGTATTACAAAGTTGAAATTTTATGAAATACTGAATATTACAAAGTTGAAATTTTATGAAATACTGAGTATTACAAAGTTGAAATTTTATGAAATACTGAGTATTACAAAGTTGAAATTTTATGAAATACTGAGTATTACAAAGTTGAAATTTTATGAAATACTGAGTATTACAAAGTTGAAATTTTATGAAATACTGAGTATTACAAAGATCAAAATTTTATGACAAACTGAGTATTACAAAGTTGAAATTTTGACAAACTGAGTATTACAAAGTTGAAATTTTATGACAAACTGAATATTACAAAGTTGAAATTTTATGAAATACTGAGTATTAGAAAGATCAAAATTTTATGACAAACTGAGTATTACAAAGTTGAAATTTTGACAAACTGAGTATTACAAAGTTGAAATTTTATGAAATACTGAGTATTAGAAAGATCAAAATTTTATGACAAACTGAGTATTACAAAGTTGAAATTTTGACAAACTGAGTATTACAAAGATGAAATTTTATGAAATACTGAGTATTAGAAAGATCAAAATTTTATGACATACTGAGTATTACAAAGTTGAAATTTTGAAAAACTGAGTATTACAAAGTTGAAATTTTATGACAAACTGAATATTACAAAGATGAAATTTTATGAAATACTGAGTATTAGAAAGATCAAAATTTTATGACATACTGAGTATTACAAAGTTGAAATTTTGACAAACTGAGTATTACAAAGTTGAAATTTTATGACAAACTGAATATTACAAAGATGAAATTTTATGAAATACTGAGTATTAGAAAGATCAAAATTTTATGACAAACTGAGTATTACAAAGTTGAAATTTTGACAAACTGAGTATTACAAAGTTGAAATTTTATGAAATACTGAGTATTAGAAAGATCAAAATTTTATGACAAACTGAGTATTACAAAGTTGAAATTTTGACAAACTGAGTATTACAAAGATGAAATTTTATGAAATACTGAATATTACAAAGTTGAAATTTTATGAAATACTGAGTATTAGAAAGTTGAAATTTTATGAAATACTGAGTATTACAAAGTTGAAATTTTATGAAATACTGAGTATTACAAAGTTGAAATTTTATGAAATACTGAGTATTAGAAAGTTGAAATTTTATGAAATACTGAGTATTACAAAGTTGAAATTTTATGAAATACTGAGTATTACAAAGTTGAAATTTTATGAAATACTGAGTATTACAAAGTTGAAATTTTATGAAATTCTGAGTATTACAAAGTTGAAATTTTATGAAATACTGAGTATTACAAAGTTGAAATTTTATGAAATACTGAGTATTACAAAGTTGAAATTTTATGAAATTCTGAGTATTACAAAGTTGAAATTTTATGAAATACTGAGTATTACAAAGTTGAAATTTTATGAAATACTGAATATTACCAAGTTGAAATTTTATGAAATACTGAGTATTACAAAGTTGAAATTTTATGAAATACTGAATATTACCAAGTTGAAATTTTATGAAATACTGAGTATTACAAAGTTGAAATTTTATGAAATACTGAGTATTACAAAGTTGAAATTTTATGAAATTCTGAGTATTACAAAGTTGAAATTTTATGAAATACTGAGTATTACAAAGTTGAAATTTTATGAAATACTGAGTATTACAAAGTTGAAATTTTATGAAATTCTGAGTATTACAAAGTTGAAATTTTATGAAATACTGAGTATTACAAAGTTGAAATTTTATGAAATTCTGAGTATTACAAAGTTGAAATTTTATGAAATACTGAGTATTACAAAGTTGAAATTTTATGAAATACTGAGTATTACAAAGTTGAAATTTTATGAAATACTGAGTATTACAAAGTTGAAATTTTATGAAATACTGAGTATTACAAAGTTGAAATTTTATGAAATACTGAGTATTACAAAGTTGAAATTTTATGAAATTCTGAGTATTACAAAGTTGAAATTTTATGAAATACTGAGTATTACAAAGTTGAAATTTTATGAAATACTGAATATTACCAAGTTGAAATTTTATGAAATACTGAGTATTACAAAGTTGAAATTTTATGAAATACTGAATATTACCAAGTTGAAATTTTATGAAATACTGAGTATTACAAAGTTGAAATTTTATGAAATACTGAGTATTACAAAGTTGAAATTTTATGAAATTCTGAGTATTACAAAGTTGAAATTTTATGAAATACTGAGTATTACAAAGTTGAAATTTTATGAAATACTGAGTATTACAAAGTTGAAATTTTATGAAATTCTGAGTATTACAAAGTTGAAATTTTATGAAATACTGAGTATTACAAAGTTGAAATTTTATGAAATACTGAATATTACCAAGTTGAAATTTTATGAAATACTGAGTATTAGAAAGTTGAAATTTTATGAAATACTGAGTATTACAAAGTTGAAATTTTATGAAATACTGAGTATTACAAAGTTGAAATTTTATGAAATACTGAGTATTAGAAAGTTGAAATTTTATGAAATACTGAGTATTACAAAGTTGAAATTTTATGAAATACTGAGTATTACAAAGTTGAAATTTTATGAAATACTGAATATTACAAAGTTGAAATTTTATGAAATACTGAGTATTACAAAGTTGAAATTTTATGAAATTCTGAGTATTACAAAGTTGAAATTTTATGAAATACTGAGTATTACAAAGTTGAAATTTTATGAAATACTGAATATTACCAAGTTGAAATTTTATGAAATTCTGAGTATTACAAAGTTGAAATTTTATGAAATACTGAGTATTACAAAGTTGAAATTTTATGAAATACTGAGTATTACAAAGTTGAAATTTTATGAAATTCTGAGTATTACAAAGTTGAAATTTTATGAAATACTGAATATTACAAAGTTGAAATTTTATGAAATACTAAGTATTACAAAGTTGAAATTTTATGAAATACTGAGTATTACAAAGTTGAAATTTTATGAAATTCTGAGTATTACAAAGTTGAAATTTTATGAAATACTGAATATTACAAAGTTGAAATTTTATGAAATACTAAGTATTACAAAGTTGAAATTTTATGAAATACTGAGTATTACAAAGTTGAAATTTTATGAAATTCTGAGTATTACAAAGTTGAAATTTTATGAAATACTGAGTATTACAAAGTTGAAATTTTATGAAATACTGAGTATTACAAAGTTGAAATTTTATGAAATACTGAGTATTACAAAGTTGAAATTTTATGAAATTCTGAGTATTACAAAGTTGAAATTTTATGAAATACTGAGTATTACAAAGTTGAAATTTTATGAAATACTGAGTATTACAAAGTTGAAATTTTATGAAATACTGAGTATTACAAAGTTGAAATTTTATGAAATTCTGAGTATTACAAAGTTGAAATTTTATGAAATACTGAATATTACAAAGTTTAAATTTTATGAAATACTGAATATTACAAAGTTGAAATTTTATGAAATACTGAGTATTACAAAGTTGAAATTTTATGAAATACTAAGTATTACAAAGTTTAAATTTTATGAAATACTGAATATTACAAAGTTGAAATTTTATGAAATACTGAGTATTAGAAAGTTGAAATTTTATGAAATACTGAGTATTACAAAGTTGAAATTTTATGAAATACTGAGTATTACAAAGTTGAAATTTTATGAAATACTGAGTATTACAAAGTTGAAATTTTATGAAATACTGAGTATTACAAAGTTGAAATTTTATGAAATACTGAATATTACAAAGTTGAAATTTTATGAAATACTAAGTATTACAAAGTTTAAATTTTATGAAATACTGAATATTACAAAGTTGAAATTTTATGAAATACTGAGTATTAGAAAGTTGAAATTTTATGAAATACTGAGTATTACAAAGTTGAAATTTTATGAAATACTGAGTATTACAAAGTTGAAATTTTATGAAATACTGAGTATTACAAAGTTGAAATTTTATGAAATACTGAATATTACAAAGTTGAAATTTTATGAAATACTGAGTATTACAAAGTTGAAATTTTATGAAATTCTGAGTATTACAAAGTTGAAATTTTATGAAATACTGAGTATTACAAAGTTGAAATTTTATGAAATACTGAGTATTAGAAAGTTGAAATTTTATGAAATACTGAATATTACCAAGTTGAAATTTTATGAAATTCTGAGTATTACAAAGTTGAAATTTTATGAAATACTGAGTATTACAAAGTTGAAATTTTATGAAATACTGAGTATTACAAAGTTGAAATTTTATGAAATACTGAGTATTACAAAGTTGAAATTTTATGAAATACTGAGTATTACAAAGTTGAAATTTTATGAAATTCTGAGTATTACAAAGTTGAAATTTTATGAAATACTGAATATTACAAAGTTGAAATTTTATGAAATACTAAGTATTACAAAGTTGAAATTTTATGAAATACTGAGTATTACAAAGTTGAAATTTTATGAAATTCTGAGTATTACAAAGTTGAAATTTTATGAAATACTGAATATTACAAAGTTGAAATTTTATGAAATACTAAGTATTACAAAGTTGAAATTTTATGAAATACTGAATATTACAAAGTTGAAATTTTATGAAATACTGAGTATTACAAAGTTGAAATTTTATGAAATACTAAGTATTACAAAGTTTAAATTTTATGAAATACTGAATATTACAAAGTTTAAATTTTATGAAATACTGAGTATTACAAAGTTGAAATTTTATGAAATTCTGAGTATTACAAAGTTGAAATTTTATGAAATACTGAATATTACAAAGTTGAAATTTTATGAAATACTAAGTATTACAAAGTTTAAATTTTATGAAATACTGAATATTACAAAGTTTAAATTTTATGAAATACTGAATATTACAAAGTTGAAATTTTATGAAATACTAAGTATTACAAAGTTGAAATTTTATGAAATACTGAGTATTACAAAGTTGAAATTTTATGAAATACTGAATATTACAAAGTTGAAATTTTATGAAATACTGAATATTACAAAGTTGAAATTTTATGAAATACTAAGTATTACAAAGTTTAAATTTTATGAAATACTGAATATTACAAAGTTGAAATTTTATGAAATACTGAGTATTAGAAAGTTGAAATTTTATGAAATACTGAGTATTACAAAGTTGAAATTTTATGAAATACTGAGTATTACAAAGTTGAAATTTTATGAAATACTGAGTATTACAAAGTTGAAATTTTATGAAATACTGAGTATTACAAAGTTGAAATTTTATGAAATACTGAATATTACAAAGTTGAAATTTTATGAAATACTGAGTATTACAAAGTTGAAATTTTATGAAATTCTGAGTATTACAAAGTTGAAATTTTATGAAATACTGAGTATTACAAAGTTGAAATTTTATGAAATACTGAGTATTAGAAAGTTGAAATTTTATGAAATACTGAATATTACCAAGTTGAAATTTTATGAAATTCTGAGTATTACAAAGTTGAAATTTTATGAAATACTGAGTATTACAAAGTTGAAATTTTATGAAATACTGAGTATTACAAAGTTGAAATTTTATGAAATTCTGAGTATTACAAAGTTGAAATTTTATGAAATACTGAATATTACAAAGTTGAAATTTTATGAAATACTAAGTATTACAAAGTTGAAATTTTATGAAATACTGAGTATTACAAAGTTGAAATTTTATGAAATTCTGAGTATTACAAAGTTGAAATTTTATGAAATACTGAATATTACAAAGTTGAAATTTTATGAAATACTAAGTATTACAAAGTTGAAATTTTATGAAATACTGAATATTACAAAGTTGAAATTTTATGAAATACTGAGTATTACAAAGTTGAAATTTTATGAAATACTAAGTATTACAAAGTTTAAATTTTATGAAATACTGAATATTACAAAGTTTAAATTTTATGAAATACTGAGTATTACAAAGTTGAAATTTTATGAAATACTGAATATTACAAAGTTGAAATTTTATGAAATACTAAGTATTACAAAGTTTAAATTTTATGAAATACTGAGTATTACAAAGTTGAAATTTTATGAAATTCTGAGTATTACAAAGTTGAAATTTTATGAAATACTGAATATTACAAAGTTGAAATTTTATGAAATACTAAGTATTACAAAGTTTAAATTTTATGAAATACTGAATATTACAAAGTTTAAATTTTATGAAATACTGAATATTACAAAGTTGAAATTTTATGAAATACTAAGTATTACAAAGTTGAAATTTTATGAAATACTGAGTATTACAAAGTTGAAATTTTATGAAATACTGAATATTACAAAGTTGAAATTTTATGAAATACTGAGTATTACAAAGTTGAAATTTTATGAAATACTGAATATTACAAAGTTGAAATTTTATGAAATACTAAGTATTACAAAGTTTAAATTTTATGAAATACTGAATATTACAAAGTTGAAATTTTATGAAATTCTGAGTATTACAAAGTTGAAATTTTATGAAATACTGAGTATTACAAAGTTGAAATTTTATGAAATACTGAATATTACAAAGTTGAAATTTTATGAAATACTAAGTATTACAAAGTTTAAATTTTATGAAATACTGAATATTACAAAGTTGAAATTTTATGAAATTCTGAGTATTAGAAAGTTGAAATTTTATGACACACTGAATATTACAAAGTTGAAATTTTATGACACACTGAATATTACAAAGTTGAAATTTTATGACATACTGAGTATTACAAAGTTGAAATTTTATGAAATACTGAGTATTACAAAGTTGAAATTTTATGAAATTCTGAGTATAACAAAGTTAAAATTTTATGACATACTGAGTATTACAAAGATGAAATTTTATGAAATACTGAGTATTACAAAGTTGAAATTTTATGAAATACTGAATATTACAAAGTTGAAATTTTATGAAATACTGAGTATTACAAAGTTGAAATTTTATGAAATTCTGAGTATAACAAAGTTAAAATTTTATGACATACTGAATATTACAAAGTTGAAATTTTATGAAATACTGAATATTACAAAGTTGAAATTTTATGAAATACTGAGTATTACAAAGTTGAAATTTTATGAAATACTGAATATTACAAAGTTGAAATTTTATGAAATACTGAGTATTACAAAGTTGAAATTTTATGAAATACTGAATATTACAAAGTTGAAATTTTATGAAATACTAAGTATTACAAAGTTTAAATTTTATGAAATACTGAATATTACAAAGATGAAATTTTATGAAATACTGAATATTACAAAGTTGAAATTTTATGAAATACTGAGTATTACAAAGTTGAAATTTTATGAAATTCTGAGTATTACAAAGTTGAAATTTTATGAAATACTGAGTATTACAAAGTTGAAATTTTATGAAATACTGAGTATTACAAAGTTGAAATTTTATGAAATACTGAATATTACAAAGTTGAAATTTTATGAAATACTAAGTATTACAAAGTTTAAATTTTATGAAATACTGAGTATTACAAAGTTGAAATTTTATGAAATACTGAATATTACAAAGTTGAAATTTTATGAAATACTGAGTATTACAAAGTTGAAATTTTATGAAATTCTGAGTATTACAAAGTTGAAATTTTATGAAATACTGAGTATTACAAAGTTGAAATTTTATGAAATACTGAATATTACAAAGTTGAAATTTTATGAAATACTAAGTATTACAAAGTTTAAATTTTATGAAATACTGAATATTACAAAGTTGAAATTTTATGAAATTCTGAGTATTACAAAGTTGAAATTTTATGAAATACTGAGTATTACAAAGTTGAAATTTTATGAAATACTGAGTATTACAAAGTTGAAATTTTATGAAATACTGAATATTACAAAGTTGAAATTTTATGAAATACTAAGTATTACAAAGTTTAAATTTTATGAAATACTGAGTATTACAAAGTTGAAATTTTATGAAATACTGAATATTACAAAGTTGAAATTTTATGAAATACTGAGTATTACAAAGTTGAAATTTTATGAAATTCTGAGTATTACAAAGTTGAAATTTTATGAAATACTGAGTATTACAAAGTTGAAATTTTATGAAATACTGAATATTACAAAGTTGAAATTTTATGAAATACTAAGTATTACAAAGTTGAAATTTTATGACACACTGAATATTACAAAGTTGAAATTTTATGACACACTGAATATTACAAAGTTGAAATTTTATGACATACTGAGTATTACAAAGTTGAAATTTTATGAAATACTGAGTATTACAAAGTTGAAATTTTATGAAATTCTGAGTATAACAAAGTTAAAATTTTATGACATACTGAGTATTACAAAGATGAAATTTTATGAAATACTGAGTATTACAAAGTTGAAATTTTATGAAATACTGAATATTACAAAGTTGAAATTTTATGAAATACTGAGTATTACAAAGTTGAAATTTTATGAAATTCTGAGTATAACAAAGTTAAAATTTTATGACATACTGAATATTACAAAGTTGAAATTTTATGAAATACTGAATATTACAAAGTTGAAATTTTATGAAATACTGAGTATTACAAAGTTGAAATTTTATGAAATACTGAGTATTACAAAGTTGAAATTTTATGAAATACTGAATATTACAAAGTTGAAATTTTATGAAATACTGAGTATTACAAAGTTGAAATTTTATGAAATTCTGAGTATTAGAAAGATGAAATTTTATGAAATTCTGAGTATTACAAAGTTGAAATTTTATGAAATACTGAATATTACAAAGTTGAAATTTTATGAAATACTGAGTATTACAAAGTTGAAATTTTATGAAATTCTGAGTATTACAAAGTTGAAATTTTATGACACTGAATATTACAAAGTTGAAATTTTATGACACACTGAATATTACAAAGTTGAAATTTTATGAAATACTGAATATTACAAAGTTAAAATTTTATGACATACTGAATATTACAAAGTTGAAATTTTATGAAATACTGAATATTACAAAGTTGAAATTTTATGAAATACTGAGTATTACAAAGTTGAAATTTTATGAAATACTGAGTATTACAAAGTTGAAATTTTATGAAATACTGAGTATTACAAAGATGAAATTTTATGAAATTCTGAGTATTACAAAGTTGAAATTTTATGAAATACTGAGTATTACAAAGTTGAAATTTTATGAAATTCTGAGTATTACAAAGTTGAAATTTTATGAAATACTGAATATTACAAAGTTGAAATTTTATGAAATACTGAGTATTACAAAGTTGAAATTTTATGAAATTCTGAGTATTACAAAGTTGAAATTTTATGAAATACTGAATATTACAAAGTTGAAATTTTATGAAATACTGAGTATTACAAAGTTGAAATTTTATGAAATTCTGAGTATTACAAAGTTGAAATTTTATGACATACTGAGTATTAGAAAGATGAAATTTTATGAAATTCTGAGTATTACAAAGTTGAAATTTTATGACATACTGAGTATTAGAAAGATGAAATTTTATGAAATTCTGAGTATTACAAAGATGAAATTTTATGACATACTGAGTATTGGAAAGATGAAATTTCATGAAATTCTGAGTATTAGAAAGATGAAATTTTATGACAAACTGAGTATTACAAAGTTGAAATTTTATGACATACTGAGTATTACAAAGTTGAAATTTTATGAAATTCTGAGTATTACAAAGATGAAATTTTATGAAATACTGAGTATTACAAAGTTGAAATTTTATGAAATACTGAATATTAGAAAGATGAAATTTTATGAAATTCTGAGTATTACAAAGTTGAAATTTTATGACATACTGAGTATTAGAAAGATGAAATTTTATGAAATTCTGAGTATTACAAAGATGAAATTTTATGAAATTCTGAGTATTAGAAAGATGAAATTTTATGAAATTCTGAGTATTACAAAGTTGAAATTTTATGAAATACTGAATATTACAAAGTTGAAATTTTATGAAATACTGAGTATTACAAAGTTGAAATTTTATGAAATTCTGAGTATTAGAAAGATGAAATTTTATGAAATTCTGAGTATTACAAAGTTGAAATTTTATGAAATACTGAATATTACAAAGTTGAAATTTTATGAAATACTGAGTATTACAAAGTTGAAATTTTATGAAATTCTGAGTATTACAAAGTTGAAATTTTATGACAAACTGAATATTACAAAGTTGAAATTTTATGACACACTGAATATTACAAAGTTGAAATTTTATGAAATACTGAATATTACAAAGTTAAAATTTTATGACATACTGAATATTACAAAGTTGAAATTTTATGAAATACTGAATATTACAAAGTTGAAATTTTATGAAATACTGAGTATTACAAAGTTGAAATTTTATGAAATACTGAGTATTAGAAAGTTGAAATTTTATGAAATTCTGAGTATTACAAAGTTGAAATTTTATGAAATACTGAATATTACAAAGTTGAAATTTTATGAAATACTGAGTATTACAAAGTTGAAATTTTATGAAATTCTGAGTATTACAAAGTTGAAATTTTATGAAATACTGAGTATTACAAAGTTGAAATTTTATGAAATACTGAGTATTAGAAAGTTGAAATTTTATGAAATACTGAATATTACAAAGTTGAAATTTTATGAAATTCTGAGTATTACAAAGTTGAAATTTTATGAAATACTGAATATTACAAAGTTGAAATTTTATGAAATACTAAGTATTACAAAGTTGAAATTTTATGAAATACTGAATATTACAAAGTTGCAATTTTATGAAATACTGAGTATTACAAAGTTGAAATTTTATGAAATTCTGAGTATTACAAAGTTGAAATTTTATGAAATACTGAATATTACAAAGTTGAAATTTTATGAAATACTAAGTATTACAAAGTTTAAATTTTATGAAATACTGAATATTACAAAGTTGAAATTTTATGAAATACTGAGTATTACAAAGTTGAAATTTTATGAAATTCTGAGTATTAGAAAGATGAAATTTTATGAAATTCTGAGTATTACAAAGTTGAAATTTTATGAAATACTGAATATTACAAAGTTGAAATTTTATGAAATACTGAGTATTACAAAGTTGAAATTTTATGAAATTCTGAGTATTACAAAGTTGAAATTTTATGACACACTGAATATTACAAAGTTGAAATTTTATGACACACTGAATATTACAAAGTTGAAATTTTATGAAATACTGAATATTACAAAGTTAAAATTTTATGACATACTGAATATTACAAAGTTGAAATTTTATGAAATACTGAATATTACAAAGTTGAAATTTTATGAAATACTGAGTATTACAAAGTTGAAATTTTATGAAATACTGAGTATTACAAAGTTGAAATTTTATGAAATACTGAATATTACAAAGTTGAAATTTTATGAAATACTGAGTATTACAAAGTTGAAATTTTATGAAATTCTGAGTATTAGAAAGATGAAATTTTATGAAATTCTGAGTATTACAAAGTTGAAATTTTATGACATACTGAGTATTACAAAGTTGAAATTTTATGAAATACTGAGTATTACAAAGTTGAAATTTTATGAAATACTGAGTATTACAAAGATGAAATTTTATGACATACTGAGTATTAGAAAGATGAAATTTTATGACATACTGAGTATTAGAAAGATGAAATTTCATGAAATTCTGAGTATTAGAAAGATGAAATTTTATGACATACTGAGTATTAGAAAGATGAAATTTTATGAAATTCTGAGTATTACAAAGTTGAAATTTTATGACATACTGAGTATTACAAAGTTGAAATTTTATGAAATTCTGAGTATTACAAAGATGAAATTTTATGAAATACTGAGTATTACAAAGTTGAAATTTTATGAAATACTGAATATTAGAAAGATGAAATTTTATGAAATTCTGAGTATTACAAAGTTGAAATTTTATGACATACTGAGTATTAGAAAGATGAAATTTTATGAAATTCTGAGTATTACAAAGATGAAATTTTATGAAATTCTGAGTATTACAAAGTTGAAATTTTATGAAATACTGAGTATTAGAAAGTTGAAATTTTATGAAATACTGAGTATTACAAAGTTGAAATTTTATGAAATTCTGAGTATTACAAAGTTGAAATTTTATGAAATTCTGAGTATTACAAAGTTGAAATTTTATGACACACTGAATATTACAAAGTTGAAATTTTATGAAATACTGAGTATTACAAAGTTGAAATTTTATGAAATTCTGAGTATTACAAAGTTGAAATTTTATGACACACTGAATATTACAAAGTTGAAATTTTATGACACACTGAATATTACAAAGTTGAAATTTTATGAAATACTGAATATTACAAAGTTAAAATTTTATGACATACTGAATATTACAAAGTTGAAATTTTATGAAATACTGAATATTACAAAGTTGAAATTTTATGAAATACTGAGTATTACAAAGTTGAAATTTTATGAAATACTGAATATTACAAAGTTGAAATTTTATGAAATACTGAGTATTACAAAGATGAAATTTTATGAAATTCTGAGTATTAGAAAGATGAAATTTTATGAAATTCTGAGTATTACAAAGTTGAAATTTTATGACATACTGAGTATTACAAAGTTGAAATTTTATGAAATACTGAGTATTACAAAGTTGAAATTTTATGAAATAATGAGTATTACAAAGATGAAATTTTATGACATACTGAGTATTAGAAAGATGAAATTTTATGACATACTGAGTATTACAAAGATGAAATTTCATGAAATTCTGAGTATTAGAAAGATGAAATTTTATGACATACTGAGTATTAGAAAGATGAAATTTTATGAAATTCTGAGTATTACAAAGTTGAAATTTTATGACATACTGAGTATTACAAAGTTGAAATTTTATGAAATTCTGAGTATTACAAAGATGAAATTTTATGAAATACTGAGTATTACAAAGTTGAAATTTTATGAAATACTGAATATTAGAAAGATGAAATTTTATGAAATTCTGAGTATTACAAAGTTGAAATTTTATGACATACTGAGTATTAGAAAGATGAAATTTTATGAAATTCTGAGTATTACAAAGATGAAATTTTATGAAATTCTGAGTATTACAAAGTTGAAATTTTATGAAATACTGAATATTACAAAGTTGAAATTTTATGAAATACTAAGTATTACAAAGTTTAAATTTTATGAAATACTGAGTATTACAAAGTTTAAATTTTATGAAATACTGAATATTAGAAAGATGAAATTTTATGAAATTCTGAGTATTACAAAGTTGAAATTTTATGACATACTGAGTATTAGAAAGATGAAATTTTATGAAATTCTGAGTATTACAAAGATGAAATTTTATGAAATTCTGAGTATTACAAAGTTGAAATTTTATGAAATACTGAATATTACAAAGTTGAAATTTTATGAAATACTAAGTATTACAAAGTTTAAATTTTATGAAATACTGAATATTACAAAGTTGAAATTTTATGAAATACTGAGTATTACAAAGTTGAAATTTTATGAAATTCTGAGTATTACAAAGTTGAAATTTTATGAAATTCTGAGTATTACAAAGTTGAAATTTTATGACACACTGAATATTACAAAGTTGAAATTTTATGACACACTGAATATTACAAAGTTGAAATTTTATGACATACTGAGTATTACAAAGTTGAAATTTTATGAAATACTGAGTATTACAAAGTTGAAATTTTATGAAATTCTGAGTATAACAAAGTTAAAATTTTATGACATACTGAGTATTACAAAGATGAAATTTTATGAAATACTGAGTATTACAAAGTTGAAATTTTATGAAATACTGAATATTACAAAGTTGAAATTTTATGAAATACTGAGTATTACAAAGTTGAAATTTTATGAAATTCTGAGTATAACAAAGTTAAAATTTTATGACATACTGAATATTACAAAGTTGAAATTTTATGAAATACTGAATATTACAAAGTTGAAATTTTATGAAATACTGAGTATTACAAAGTTGAAATTTTATGAAATACTGAGTATTACAAAGTTGAAAGTTTATGAAATACTGAATATTACAAAGTTGAAATTTTATGAAATACTGAGTATTACAAAGTTGAAATTTTATGAAATTCTGAGTATTAGAAAGTTGAAATTTTATGACATACTGAGTATTAGAAAGATGAAATTTTATGAAATTCTGAGTATTACAAAGATGAAATTTTATGAAATTCTGAGTATTAGAAAGATGAAATTTTATGAAATTCTGAGTATTACAAAGTTGAAATTTTATGAAATACTGAATATTACAAAGTTGAAATTTTATGAAATACTGAGTATTACAAAGTTGAAATTTTATGAAATTCTGAGTATTACAAAGTTGAAATTTTATGACACACTGAATATTACAAAGTTGAAATTTTATGACACACTGAATATTACAAAGTTGAAATTTTATGAAATACTGAGTATTAGAAAGATGAAATTTTATGAAATTCTGAGTATTACAAAGTTGAAATTTTATGAAATTCTGAGTATTAGAAAGATGAAATTTTATGAAATTCTGAGTATTACAAAGTTGAAATTTTATGAAATACTGAATATTACAAAGTTAAAATTTTATGACATACTGAATATTACAAAGTTGAAATTTTATGAAATACTGAATATTACAAAGTTGAAATTTTATGAAATACTGAGTATTACAAAGTTGAAATTTTATGAAATACTGAGTATTACAAAGTTGAAATTTTATGAAATACTGAATATTACAAAGTTGAAATTTTATGAAATACTGAGTATTACAAAGTTGAAATTTTATGAAATTCTGAGTATTAGAAAGATGAAATTTTATGAAATTCTGAGTATTACAAAGTTGAAATTTTATGACATACTGAGTATTAGAAAGATGAAATTTTATGAAATTCTGAGTATTACAAAGATGAAATTTTATGACATACTGAGTATTAGAAAGATGAAATTTCATGAAATTCTGAGTATTAGAAAGATGAAATTTTATGAAATTCTGAGTATTACAAAGTTGAAATTTTATGACATACTGAGTATTACAAAGTTGAAATTTTATGAAATTCTGAGTATTACAAAGATGAAATTTTATGAAATACTGAGTATTACAAAGTTGAAATTTTATGAAATACTGAATATTAGAAAGATGAAATTTTATGAAATTCTGAGTATTACAAAGTTGAAATTTTATGACATACTGAGTATTAGAAAGATGAAATTTTATGAAATTCTGAGTATTAGAAAGATGAAATTTTATGAAATTCTGAGTATTACAAAGTTGAAATTTTATGACATACTGAGTATTAGAAAGATGAAATTTTATGAAATTCTGAGTATTACAAAGATGAAATTTTATGAAATACTGAATATTACAAAGTTGAAATTTTATGAAATACTGAGTATTACAAAGTTGAAATTTTATGAAATTCTGAGTATTAGAAAGATGAAATTTTATGAAATTCTGAGTATTACAAAGTTGAAATTTTATGACATACTGAGTATTAGAAAGATGAAATTGTATGAAATTCTGAGTATTACAAAGATGAAATTTTATGACATACTGAGTATTAGAAAGATGAAATTTCATGAAATTCTGAGTATTAGAAAGATGAAATTTTATGACATACTGAGTATTAGAAAGATGAAATTTTATGAAATTCTGAGTATTACAAAGTTGAAATTTTATGACATACTGAGTATTACAAAGTTGAAATTTTATGAAATTCTGAGTATTACAAAGATGAAATTTTATGAAATACTGAGTATTACAAAGTTGAAATGTTATGAAATACTGAATATCAGAAAGATGAAATTTTATGAAATTCTGAGTATTACAAAGTTGAAATTTTATGACATACTGAGTATTAGAAAGATGAAATTTTATGAAATTCTGAGTATTAGAAAGATGAAATTTTATGAAATTCTGAGTATTACAAAGTTGAAATTTTATGACATACTGAGTATTAGAAAGATGAAATTTTATGAAATTCTGAGTATTACAAAGATGAAATTTTATGACATACTGAGTATTAGAAAGATGAAATTTCATGAAATTCTGAGTATTAGAAAGATGAAATTTTATGACATACTGAGTATTAGAAAGATGAAATTTTATGAAATTCTGAGTATTACAAAGTTGAAATTTTATGAAATACTGAGTATTACAAAGTTGAAATGTTATGACAAACTGAGTATTACAAAGTTGATATTTTATGACATACTGAGTATTAGAAAGTTGAAATTTTATGACATACTGAGTATTACAAAGTTGATATTTTATGACATACTGAGTATTACAAAGTTGAAATGTTATGACAAACTGAGTATTACAAAGTTGAAATTTTATGACATACTGAGTATTACAAAGTTGAAATTTTATGACATACTGAGTATTACAAAGTTGATATTTTATGACATACTGAGTATTACAAAGTTGAAATGTTATGACAAACTGAGTATTACAAAGTTGAAATTTTATGACATACTGAGTATTACAAAGTTGAAATGTTATGACAAACTGAGTATTACAAAGTTGAAATTTTATGAAATACTGAATATTACAAAGTTGAAATTTTATGACATACTGAGTATTACAAAGTTGAAATTTTATGACAAACTGAGTATTACAAAGTTGAAATTTTATGACAAACTGAGTATTACAAAGTTGAAATTTTATGAAATACTTTGTATTACAAAGTTGAAATTTTATGACAAACTGAGTATTACAAAGTTGAAATTTTATGACATACTGAGTATTACAAAGTTGAAATGTTATGACAAACTGAGTATTACAAAGTTGATATTTTATGAAATACTGAGTATTAGAAAGATCAAAATTTTATGAAATACTGAGTATTACAAAGTTGAAATTTTATGACAAACTGAGTATTACAAAGTTGAAATTTTATGACATACTGAGTATTACAAAGTTGAAATTTTATGACAAACTGAGTATTACAAAGATGAAATTTTATGACATACTGAGTATTACAAAGTTGAAATGTTATGACAAACTGAGTATTACAAAGATGACATTTTATGAAATACTGAGTATTACAAAGTTGAAATTTTATGACAAACTGAGTATTACAAAGATGAAATTTTATGACATACTGAGTATTACAAAGTTGAAATTTTATGACAAACTGAGTATTACAAAGTTGAAATTTTATGACATACTGAGTATTACAAAGTTGAAATGTTATGACAAACTGAGTATTACAAAGTTGATATTTTATGAAATACTGAGTATTAGAAAGATCAAAATTTTATGAAATACTGAGTATTACAAAGTTGAAATTTTATGACAAACTGAGTATTACAAAGTTGAAATTTTATGACATACTGAGTATTACAAAGTTGAAATTTTATGACAAACTGAGTATTACAAAGTTGAAATTTTATGACATACTGAGTATTACAAAGTTGAAATGTTATGACAAACTGAGTATTACAAAGTTGATATTTTATGAAATACTGAGTATTAGAAAGATCAAAATTTTATGAAATACTGAGTATTACAAAGTTGAAATTTTATGACAAACTGAGTATTACAAAGTTGAAATTTTATGACATACTGAGTATTACAAAGTTGAAATGTTATGACAAACTGAGTATTACAAAGTTGAAATTTTATGACATACTGAGTATTACAAAGTTGATATTTTATGAAATACTGAGTATTAGAAAGATCAAAATTTTATGAAATACTGAGTATTACAAAGTTGAAATTTTATGACAAACTGAGTATTACAAAGTTGACATTTTATGAAATACTGAGTATTAGAAAGATCAAAATTTTATGACAAACTGAGTATTACAAAGTTGAAATTTTATGACAAACTGAGTATTACAAAGTTGAAATTTTATGACAAACTGAGTATTACAAAGTTGAAATTTTATGACAAACTGAGTATTACAAAGTTGAAATTTTATGACATACTGAGTATTAGAAAGATCAAAATTTTATGACATACTGAGTATTAGAAAGATGAAATTTTATGACAAACTGAGTATTACAAAGTTGAAATTTTATGACAAACTGAGTATTACAAAGTTGAAATTTTATGACAAACTGAGTATTACAAAGTTGAAATTTTATGACAAACTGAGTATTACAAAGTTGAAATTTTATGAAATACTGAGTATTACAAAGATGAAATTTTATGAAATACTGAGTATTACAAAGATGAAATTTTATGAAATACTGAGTATTACAAAGTTGAAATTTTATGAAATACTAAGTATTAGAAAGTTGACATTTTATGACAAACTGAGTATTACAAAATTGAAATTTTATGACAAACTGAGTATTACAAAGTTGAAATTTTATGAAATACTTTGTATTACAAAGTTGAAATTTTATGACAAACTGAGTATTACAAAGTTGAAATTTTATGACATACTGAGTATTACAAAGTTGAAATGTTATGACAAACTGAGTATTACAAAGTTGATATTTTATGACATACTGAGTATTACAAAGTTGAAATTTTATGACATACTGAGTATTACAAAGTTGATATTTTATGACATACTGAGTATTACAAAGTTGAAATGTTATGACAAACTGAGTATTACAAAGTTGAAATTTTATGACATACTGAGTATTACAAAGTTGAAATGTTATGACAAACTGAGTATTACAAAGTTGAAATTTTATGAAATACTGAATATTACAAAGTTGAAATTTTATGAAATACTTTGTATTACAAAGTTGAAATTTTATGACAAACTGAGTATTACAAAGTTGAAATTTTATGACATACTGAGTATTACAAAGTTGAAATTTTATGACATACTGAGTATTACAAAGTTGAAATTTTATGACAAACTGAGTATTACAAAGTTGAAATTTTATGACAAACTGAGTATTACAAAGTTGAAATTTTATGAAATACTTTGTATTACAAAGTTGAAATTTTATGACAAACTGAGTATTACAAAGTTGAAATTTTATGACATACTGAGTATTACAAAGTTGAAATGTTATGACAAACTGAGTATTACAAAGTTGATATTTTATGAAATACTGAGTATTAGAAAGATCAAAATTTTATGAAATACTGAGTATTACAAAGTTGAAATTTTATGACAAACTGAGTATTACAAAGTTGAAATTTTATGACATACTGAGTATTACAAAGTTGAAATTTTATGACAAACTGAGTATTACAAAGATGAAATTTTATGACATACTGAGTATTACAAAGTTGAAATGTTATGACAAACTGAGTATTACAAAGATGACATTTTATGAAATACTGAGTATTACAAAGTTGAAATTTTATGACAAACTGAGTATTACAAAGATGAAATTTTATGACATACTGAGTATTACAAAGTTGAAATTTTATGACAAACTGAGTATTACAAAGTTGAAATTTTATGACATACTGAGTATTACAAAGTTGAAATGTTATGACAAACTGAGTATTACAAAGTTGATATTTTATGAAATACTGAGTATTAGAAAGATCAAAATTTTATGAAATACTGAGTATTACAAAGTTGAAATTTTATGACAAACTGAGTATTACAAAGTTGAAATTTTATGACATACTGAGTATTACAAAGTTGAAATTTTATGACAAACTGAGTATTACAAAGTTGAAATTTTATGACATACTGAGTATTACAAAGTTGAAATGTTATGACAAACTGAGTATTACAAAGTTGATATTTTATGAAATACTGAGTATTAGAAAGATCAAAATTTTATGAAATACTGAGTATTACAAAGTTGAAATTTTATGACAAACTGAGTATTACAAAGTTGAAATTTTATGACATACTGAGTATTACAAAGTTGAAATGTTATGACAAACTGAGTATTACAAAGTTGAAATTTTATGACATACTGAGTATTACAAAGTTGATATTTTATGAAATACTGAGTATTAGAAAGATCAAAATTTTATGAAATACTGAGTATTACAAAGTTGAAATTTTATGACAAACTGAGTATTACAAAGTTGACATTTTATGAAATACTGAGTATTAGAAAGATCAAAATTTTATGACAAACTGAGTATTACAAAGTTGAAATTTTATGACAAACTGAGTATTACAAAGTTGAAATTTTATGACAAACTGAGTATTACAAAGTTGAAATTTTATGACAAACTGAGTATTACAAAGTTGAAATTTTATGACATACTGAGTATTAGAAAGATCAAAATTTTATGACATACTGAGTATTAGAAAGATGAAATTTTATGACAAACTGAGTATTACAAAGTTGAAATTTTATGACAAACTGAGTATTACAAAGTTGAAATTTTATGACAAACTGAGTATTACAAAGTTGAAATTTTATGACAAACTGAGTATTACAAAGTTGAAATTTTATGAAATACTGAGTATTACAAAGATGAAATTTTATGAAATACTGAGTATTACAAAGATGAAATTTTATGAAATACTGAGTATTACAAAGTTGAAATTTTATGAAATACTAAGTATTAGAAAGTTGACATTTTATGACAAACTGAGTATTACAAAGATGACATTTTATGACATACTGAGTATTAGAAAGATGAAATTTCATGAAATTCTGAGTATTAGAAAGATGAAATTTTATGAAATTCTGAGTATTAGAAAGATGAAATTTTATGAAATTCTGAGTATTACAAAGTTGAAATTTTATGACATACTGAGTATTAGAAAGATGAAATTTTATGAAATTCTGAGTATTACAAAGATGAAATTTTATGACATACTGAGTATTAGAAAGATGAAATTTCATGAAATTCTGAGTATTAGAAAGATGAAATTTTATGACATACTGAGTATTAGAAAGATGAAATTTTATGAAATTCTGAGTATTACAAAGTTGAAATTTTATGAAATACTGAGTATTACAAAGTTGAAATTTTATGAAATTCTGAGTATTACAAAGATGAAATTTTATGAAATACTGAGTATTACAAAGTTGAAATTTTATGAAATACTGAATATTAGAAAGATCAAAATTTTATGAAATACTGAGTATTACAAAGTTGAAATTTTATGACAAACTGAGTATTACAAAGATGAAATTTTATGACAAACTGAGTATTAGAAAGTTGAAATTTTATGACAAACTGAGTATTACAAAGATGACATTTTATGAAATACTGAGTATTACAAAGATGAAATTTTATGAAATACTGAGTATTACAAAGATGATATTTTATGAAATACTGAGTATTAGAAAGTTGAAATTTTATGACAAACTGAGTATTAGAAAGATGAAATTTTATGACAAACTGAGTATTACAAAGTTGAAATTTTATGAAATACTGAGTATAACAAAGATGACATTTTATGAAATACTGAGTATTACAAAGATGAAATTTTATGAAATACTGAGTATTACAAAGATGACATTTTATGAAATACTGAGTATTACAAAGATGAAATTTTATGAAATACTGAGTATTAGAAAGTTGAAATTTTATGACAAACTGAGTATTAGAAATTTGAAATTTTATGGAATACTGAGTATTACAAAGATGACATTTTATGACAAACTGAGTATTAGAAATTTGAAATTTTATGGAATACTGAATATTACAAAGTTGAAATTTTATGACATACTGAGTATTACAAAGTTGAAATGTTATGACAAACTGAGTATTACAAAGTTGAAATTTTATGACAAACTGAGTATTACAAAGTTGAAATTTTATGACATACTGAGTATTACAAAGTTGAAATGTTATGACAAACTGAGTATTACAAAGTTGACATTTTATGAAATACTGAGTATTAGAAAGATCAAAATTTTATGAAATACTGAGTATTACAAAGTTGAAATTTTATGACAAACTGAGTATTACAAAGTTGACATTTTATGAAATACTGAGTATTAGAAAGATCAAAATTTTATGACAAACTGAGTATTAAAAAGTTGAAATTTTATGACAAACTGAGTATTACAAAGTTGAAATTTTATGACAAACTGAGTATTAGAAAGATGAAATTTTATGACAAACTGAGTATTAGAAAGTTGAAATTTTATGACAAACTGAGTATTACAAAGTTGAAATTTTATGACATACTGAGTATTACAAAGATGAAATTTTATGACAAACTGAGTATTAGAAAGATGAAATTTTATGACAAACTGAGTATTACAAAGTTGAAATTTTATGAAATACTTTGTATTACAAAGTTGAAATTTTATGACAAACTGAGTATTACAAAGTTGAAATTTTATGACATACTGAGTATTACAAAGTTGAAATGTTATGACAAACTGAGTATTACAAAGTTGATATTTTATGAAATACTGAGTATTAGAAAGATCAAAATTTTATGAAATACTGAGTATTACAAAGTTGAAATTTTATGACAAACTGAGTATTACAAAGTTGAAATTTTATGACATACTGAGTATTACAAAGTTGAAATGTTATGACAAACTGAGTATTACAAAGTTGATATTTTATGACATACTGAGTATTACAAAGTTGAAATTTTATGACATACTGAGTATTACAAAGTTGAAATGTTATGACAAACTGAGTATTACAAACGTCTCGGTTACGTATGTAACCCTCGTTCCCTGAAGGAGGGAACGGAGACGTACGTCGGAACTGACCGACGAATTGGGATCTATTTTCAGAGACCAATCTACTTCGAGTGTTTAAAAACGAGCCAATGAGAATTGGCATGCGGTAGACGCGTCCCACGCTCCGCCCCGCAGCGCGGGTATAAATACGGAAGTGGAAGTACCGCATATCGCTTTACAACTGAGGAGCCGGCTAAGTGGCTCGGCCTACAGCTGAAGCACAGCACCTGGCGACGGGACGTACGTCTCCGTTCCCTCCTTCAGGGAACGAGGGTTACATACGTAACCGAGACGTTCCCTTTCAGTCGGTCACGTTCGACGTACGTCGGAACTGACCGACGAATTGGGATCCCTACTAACACGCCAGAGATGCTGGCCCTTCCAGCGCCCTGACCGAGCTCGCTGGACCACACCTAGGTTGGTGCGGAAGTCAGGGCTCCAGTCAGGGAGGCCAGTCACTGCTGTTCCTGCAAGACCCACTCAGCGTGACTATTGGATAACGCTGGGAAAGCGTGCCCGTCTCAGGAGATGGTACGCTGCGGAGCCACGTCCTTCAGAGGAAGGAGAGGTGGAATTACTCATAAGGACTAACCTAGCAGGGTAGTGCTACCTATGGCAGTCTCTGGGGTGGATCCAACCTGGTCCCAGGGGGGAAAGAACACCACCAGAGACGACAGAGCGGGCTCTGTCAAGGGAAAGACACGGGGCTAGCCGAGTAGGGTAGCTGGTACCGTGGAGAATACACATATGGGGTTGCCGTTAGGGAACCGCTACATATGGAACCCAGCCTAACACACACGTTCCACAAGCATACGGGTGTAGGCCTGATGTCAGACGGCCGCAACGTCTGACACCGAAGGGGTGACGGAGGAGCTCGACAGGGTTAGCCGTTTCCGGGGAACACAACTGGAGACAATAGACGCACGTATCCGGCCCGGAGGCGGGAGTGGCGTATGCAAGCCGACACTAGAACGGGTACTTAGCGCTACTGGCCACTGGGGGCGAGGACGCGGGAAGATACCGGCTCTACACGGAGGCTATAAAATCTAGCGAACGTGTTAGGTGTCGTCCAGCCCGCAGCTCTACATATGTCTGTCAGCGAGGCGCCTTGAGCCAGCGCCCAGGAGGAAGCTACACTCCTAGTGGAGTGAGCTCGCACCCCGAGCGGGCAAGGCACGTCTTGGGACTGGTAAGCCAAGACGATAGCATCCACTATCCAGTGGGCTAACCTCTGCTTGGAGACAGCCTTTCCCTTCTGCTGGCCTCCGTAACAGACGAAGAGCTGTTCTGAGGTTCTAAAGCTTTGAGTTCGGTCCACGTAGGCGCGAAGAGCGCGGACGGGACAGAGCAAAGCTAGGGCTGGGTCTGCCTCCTCCGAAGGCAGCGCTTGCAGGTTCACCACCTGGTCCCGGAAGGGAGTGGTGGGAACCTTGGGCACATATCCAGGCCGGGGTCTCAGGACAACGTGAGAGTTGGCCGGCCCGAATTCTAGGCACGATTCGTTGACCGAAAGTGCATGCAGGTCCCCTACCCTCTTGATTGAGGCCAATGCAATCAGGAGCACTGTCTTCATAGACAGGATGTTTAGCTCGACTGACTGTAAAGGCTCGAAGGGAGGGCCCTGGAGCGCTCTGAGCACCAGGGCTAGGTCCCAAGAGGGTACCGAGGTTGGCCGAGGAGGATTTAGTCTCCTCGCACCTCTGAGGAACCTGACGATTAAGTCGTGCTTACCTAAGGACTTACCTTCGACTACATCGTGATACGCCGCTATTGCGGCGACGTACACTTTGAGGGTGGAGGGAGACAGCCTTCTCTCCAACCCATCTTGTAGGAAAGAAAGCACGACATTAACCGAACACCTTCGGGGGTCTTCCCGGCGGGAAGAACACCATTCAACGAACAGGTTCCACTTCAGAGCATAGAGGTGCCTTGTAGAGGGGGCTCTAGCTGAAGCGATGGTGTCTGCCACTGCCTGTGGCAGGCCACCTAGAACCTCCGCGTCCCGTCCAGGGACCAGACATGGAGTCTCCAGAGGTCTGGACGCGGGTGCCATAGAGTGCCCCGCCCCTGAGAAAGCAGGTCCTTCCTCAGGGGGATCGGCCAGGGAGGGGCTGTCGTGAGGAGTGAGAGTTCGGAGAACCAGGTCCGGTTGGGCCAGTAAGGCGCAACTAACAAGACCTGCTCCTCGTCCTCCCTGACCTTGCACAGTGTCTGTGCGAGAAGGCTCACTGGGGGAAACGCATACTTGCGTAGGTCCCGGGGCCAGCTGTGCGCCAGTGCATCTGTACCGAGGGTGCCCCCGGACAGGGAGTAATACAACTGGCAATGGGTCGAGTCCGGAGAGGCGAACAGGTCTACCTGCGCGGCTCCGAAGAGGTCCCATATCAGCTGGACGCTCCGGGGGTGGAGTCGCCACTCTCCCGGAGGTGTCGGCTGACGAGAGAGCTCGTCGGCTGTCTGGTTCAGCGCACCTGGGATGTGAATGGCCCGAAGCGACCTCAGACGCTTCTGACTCCACAGGAGGAGATGGCGGGCGAGCCGGAGCATGCAACGGGAGCGTAGACCACCCTGACGGTTGATGTACGCAACGGCCGCAGTGCTGTCCGTACGGACCAGAACGTGTTTTCCCTGTAGCGGCTTTTTGAAGCGGCCCAGGGCGAGACGTACTGCCAGAAGCTCTAGGCAATTGATATGCCAACGCAGTTGGGGCCCCGTCCACAGACCCGCAACTGAGTGCCCGTTGTACGTGGCCCCCCAACCCGTGGAAGAGGCATCCGTGAAGACCACAGCATGCCTGGACACCTGTTCTAGGGACACTCCGGCCCGTAGAAAGGCAGGGTCCGCCCACGGATTGAAGGTTTGGCGACAGTAAGGAGTAACTGAGACCCGGTACTGGCCGCGCTGCCACGCCCATCTCGGGACTCGGTCGTGAAGCCAGCGTTGAAGCGGTCTCATATGAAGCAATCCGAGCGGCGTTACCGCGGCTGCAGATGCCATATGCCCCAGGAGCCTCTGAAAGAATTTCAGTGGGACCGCTGTCCTGCCTTTGAACGTATTCAAGCAGTTCAACACTGACCGGACTCGCTCCTCTGTGAGGCGCGCAGTCCGGTTGACCGAGTCCAGCTCCATACCGAGATAAGAGATCCTCTGCGTGGGACAGAGTTTGCTCTTCTCTCGGTTGACCCGAAGGCCCAACAGGCTGAGGTGACGTAGCACCAGGTCCCTGTGTTCGCACAACTGCTCCCGGGACTGGGCCAGTATGAGCCAGTCGTCGAGATAGTTGAGAATACGAACGCCGCGTTCTCTGAGCGGAACAATGGCTGCCTCTGCGACTTTCGTGAAGACGCGAGGCGACAGGGACAGCCCGAAGGGCAGGACTTTGTACTGAAATGCCCTCCCCTCGAACGCAAAGCGAAGGAACGGTCTGTGTCGAGGGAGAATGGAGACATGAAAGTACGCGTCCTTCAGGTCGATCGCTGCGAACCAATCCCGGGGACGGATGCATTCGAAAATGCGTTTCTGCGTTAGCATTCTGAACGGGAGCTTGTGCAGGGCCCGATTCAGGACACGCAGGTCCAGGATTGGTCTTAACCCACCCCCTTTCTTGGGCACAATGAAGTAGGGGCTGTAAAACCCCGCCCTCATATCGGCCGGAGGAACCGGCTCGACCGCGTCCTTCGCCAGCAGGACATCGATCTCGGACCGCAAGACATGGGCATCGCAACTCCGCACTGAGGTGAAGAGGATGCCCGTGAACTTGGGAGGCCGGCGGGCGAATTGAATCGCATAGCCGAGTCTGATGGTACGGATGAGCCAGCGAGACGGCCTGGGAAGACCTAGCCAGGCCCCCAGAGACCGAACAAGCGGGACCAACGGCACCACAGACGTGCCCGGGGTGAGGCAGCGAGATGGAGTACCCAGGCCCGACTCGGGAGGCCCGGAGGCGGCCCGGAGTGTTGCTTGAGTACTCCAGGGTGGGGCAGAGTGAGGGTGAGAAGGCCCGGGGGCGTTCTCGGTGCCCACACTGCTGCCCCCTGGCGAGGGGGAGAGGGGAGGAAAGGAGTGGCAAGGCCCGGGGGCGTCGCACACTGCCAACCTGACCCTCTTGGGGCCCAGGGAGGGAGGAAACTGCTCTTTTATTGAGAATGTGGGTACCGCTGGACTCCGGAGAGCCAGCGGCAGGATGTTGATACCAGTGTGGACATTCTCCCCCCGGTCCTCCTCCGGGGGGAGGAGGGGTGCGGACACCACCTCCCCGAGAACAGCTCCTCTCCTCCCTGGGCTGCCCGTCTCAGGGCCGCTTACCCTTGCGCTTGCCTGCAGAGACAGCGGGGCCCTGGACGGGTTGGGCGGCCCCCTTGCGCCTGGCGCCCTGCTTTGCCGGTGGAGGCTGCTGCTTTGGCTTGGCAGGGGCGGAGGCAGACGCCGGGGGACGCCCTCGGCGACGAGCAGGCGGGGGCGCTGCAGCCGGCGACTGGGTGGAAGCAGCAGCAGGTCGCCGGGGCAGGATATTTTTAATCGCCTCCGTCTGCTTCTGGGCAACCGAGAACTGTTGGGCGAAGTTCTCGATCGCGTCGCCGAAGAGGCCGGCCTGACAGACAGGGGCGTTGAGGAACCGCACTTTGTCGGTCTCACGCATATCTGCCAGGTTCAGCCACAGGTGGCGTTCCTGGACCACAAGTGTGGACATCGCCCGACCCAGGGAGCGTGCGGTGACTTTCGTCGCCCTGAGGGCGAGGTCCGTCGCGGTACGCAGTTCCTGCATAACCCCTGGGTCGGAACTACCCTCGTGCAATTCCATGAGCGCTTTGGCCTGGTAGACCTGCAGGAGCGCCATGGCATGCAGAGATGACGCGGCTTCTCCACAGGCCGTGTAAGCCTTGCCGGTTAGCCCGGACGAGAACTTACATGCCCGGGAGGGGAGACGCGGATTTCCCCGCCAGTCGGTAGCGGTCTTAGGACACAGTTGCATCGCAACCGACCGCTCCACTGGGGGGATCTCCACGTAACCCTTCGCCGCGCCACCGTCGAGGGTAGTGAGGACGGAGGAGTCAGTCGATCGGTTTCTAGCGCTATAGGGCGCTGTCCACGACTTCGTGAGCTCCTGATGCACTTCCGGGAAGAAGGGCACTGGGGCGGGGCGCTGAGAACCAGCACGGGCCGTCCCGAGATACCAATCGTCCAGCCGCGAGGGTTCGGGACGCGGTGGAGGGTTCCACTCGAGCCCGACACTCGCGGCGGCCCGGGAAAGCATAGCCGTGAGCTCTGGATCAGACTCGGGCAACGCTACCACACCCGAAGGGGGCAGCGCAGCCGAATCTTCATCTCCAGAGTCCATTAGCTCGTCCCCCGATGCGGCGATCGAAACCATATCCTCAACCGGAGCCCCAAAAGTAACAGCTGGCCCCCCGCGGGAAGGACCAGCATGCTCTTCCGGAAGCTCAACCGGCGCAGTGGAGGGGGGAGGGGCCCGAGGAGCCTGTTGGCCCGGCGGGAGTGCCCTCACAGTAACCCTCAGGTCCCCACCAAAGGTATCAGCCAAAGTAGCAGCCCTCTGCTTCGGAGCAGGAGGGCCACTAGATCGGGGGATGCGCAATGGGACTCCACCTCTTTCAAGGTAGTCGAGCCTGGACCGTAGTACTGCGATGGTCATATTCCCGCAATGGGAACATGAGTCATCCACGAAAGCCGCCTCAGCGTGCTGAACGCCCAAACACGTGAGACAGCGATCGTGTCCGTCAGCTGGGGACAGGTAACGACGGCATCCAGAAACACACGGTTTGAATGACATCTTGAAAAAGACGCAGGGTCAAACCGTGTTGCTCTTTTAGAGGAAATGCTCTGATCAGTGCCGAGGCACGCAGGGGAAATGGCCGCGGCTCGCAGCGGTTCAAAGGTGCAAGCCCGCTGAGAGCACTCAAAATGCCCAAAGCTGTAAAAACAGCTGTTTGTTTTTTCGCGACCACCGCTGCAGGCACCGTCACACCGACACTGGCAGAACTCCAACTCTCTCTGTTCGTCAGGAAACACTCTTCGTAGGAACAAACGCATGAATGTTCGGCTCCGAAGTTGAAAGCGATATGCGGTACTTCCACTTCCGTATTTATACCCGCGCTGCGGGGCGGAGCGTGGGACGCGTCTACCGCATGCCAATTCTCATTGGCTCGTTTTTAAACACTCGAAGTAGATTGGTCTCTGAAAATAGATCCCAATTCGTCGGTCAGTTCCGACGTACGTCGAACGTGACCGACTGAAAGGGAAGTTGATATTTTATGACATACTGAGTATTACAAAGTTGAAATTTTATGACAAACTGAGTATTACAAAGTTGAAATGTTATGACAAACTGAGTATTACAAAGTTGATATTTTATGACATACTGAGTATTACAAAGTTGAAATTTTATGACATACTGAGTATTACAAAGTTGATATTTTATGACATACTGAGTATTACAAAGTTGAAATGTTATGACAAACTGAGTATTACAAAGTTGAAATTTTATGACATACTGAGTATTACAAAGTTGAAATGTTATGACAAACTGAGTATTACAAAGTTGAAATTTTATGAAATACTGAATATTACAAAGTTGAAATTTTATGACATACTGAGTATTACAAAGTTGAAATTTTATGACAAACTGAGTATTACAAAGTTGAAATTTTATGACAAACTGAGTATTACAAAGTTGAAATTTTATGAAATACTTTGTATTACAAAGTTGAAATTTTATGACAAACTGAGTATTACAAAGTTGAAATTTTATGACAAACTGAGTATTACAAAGTTGAAATTTTATGACAAACTGAGTATTACAAAGTTGATATTTTATGAAATACTGAGTATTAGAAAGATCAAAATTTTATGAAATACTGAGTATTACAAAGTTGAAATTTTATGACAAACTGAGTATTACAAAGTTGAAATTTTATGACATACTGAGTATTACAAAGTTGAAATTTTATGACAAACTGAGTATTACAAAGATGAAATTTTATGACATACTGAGTATTACAAAGTTGAAATTTTATGACAAACTGAGTATTACAAAGATGAAATTTTATGACATACTGAGTATTACAAAGTTGAAATGTTATGACAAACTGAGTATTACAAAGTTGATATTTTATGAAATACTGAGTATTAGAAAGATCAAAATTTTATGAAATACTGAGTATTACAAAGTTGAAATTTTATGACAAACTGAGTATTACAAAGTTGAAATTTTATGACATACTGAGTATTACAAAGTTGAAATTTTATGACAAACTGAGTATTACAAAGTTGAAATTTTATGACATACTGAGTATTACAAAGTTGAAATTTTATGACAAACTGAGTATTACAAAGATGAAATTTTATGACATACTGAGTATTACAAAGTTGAAATTTTATGACAAACTGAGTATTACAAAGTTGAAATTTTATGACATACTGAGTATTACAAAGTTGAAATGTTATGACAAACTGAGTATTACAAAGTTGATATTTTATGAAATACTGAGTATTAGAAAGATCAAAATTTTATGAAATACTGAGTATTACAAAGTTGAAATTTTATGACAAACTGAGTATTACAAAGTTGAAATTTTATGACATACTGAGTATTACAAAGTTGAAATGTTATGACAAACTGAGTATTACAAAGTTGAAATTTTATGACATACTGAGTATTACAAAGTTGATATTTTATGAAATACTGAGTATTAGAAAGATCAAAATTTTATGAAATACTGAGTATTACAAAGTTGAAATTTTATGACAAACTGAGTATTACAAAGTTGACATTTTATGAAATACTGAGTATTAGAAAGATCAAAATTTTATGACAAACTGAGTATTACAAAGTTGAAATTTTATGACAAACTGAGTATTACAAAGTTGAAATTTTATGACAAACTGAGTATTACAAAGTTGAAATTTTATGACAAACTGAGTATTACAAAGTTGAAATTTTATGACATACTGAGTATTAGAAAGATCAAAATTTTATGACATACTGAGTATTAGAAAGATGAAATTTTATGACAAACTGAGTATTACAAAGTTGAAATTTTATGACAAACTGAGTATTACAAAGTTGAAATTTTATGACAAACTGAGTATTACAAAGTTGAAATTTTATGACAAACTGAGTATTACAAAGTTGAAATTTTATGAAATACTGAGTATTACAAAGATGAAATTTTATGAAATACTGAGTATTACAAAGATGAAATTTTATGAAATACTGAGTATTACAAAGTTGAAATTTTATGAAATACTAAGTATTAGAAAGTTGACATTTTATGACAAACTGAGTATTACAAAGATGACATTTTATGAAATACTGAGTATTACAAAGATGAAATTTTATGAAATACTGAGTATTAGAAAGTTGAAATTTTATGACAAACTGAGTATTAGAAAGATGAAATTTTATGACAAACTGAGTATTACAAAGTTGAAATTTTATGAAATACTGAGTATTACAAAGATGAAATTTTATGAAATACTGAGTATTACAAAGATGACATTTTATGAAATACTGAGTATTACAAAGATGAAATTTTATGAAATACTGAGTATTAGAAAGTTGAAATTTTATGACAAACTGAGTATTACAAAGATGAAATTTTATGAAATACTGAGTATTAGAAAGATGAAATTTTATGACAAACTGAGTATTAGAAATTTGAAATTTTATGACAAACTGAGTATTACAAAGTTGAAATTTTATGAAATACTGAGTATTACAAAGATGAAATTTTATGAAATACTGAGTATTACAAAGATGACATTTTATGAAATACTGAGTATTACAAAGATGAAATTTTATGAAATACTGAGTATTACAAAGATGAAATTTTATGAAATACTGAGTATTACAAAGATGAAATTTTATGAAATACTGAGTATTAGAAATTTGAAATTTTATGAAATACTGAGTATTACAAAGATGACATTTTATGAAATACTGAGTATTACAAAGATGAAATTTTATGAAATACTGAGTATTAGAAAGTTGAAATTTTATGACAAACTGAGTATTAGAAATTTGAAATTTTATGGAATACTGAATATTACAAAGTTGAAATTTTATGACATACTGAGTATTACAAAGTTGAAATGTTATGACAAACTGAGTATTACAAAGTTGAAATTTTATGACAAACTGAGTATTACAAAGTTGAAATTTTATGACATACTGAGTATTACAAAGTTGAAATGTTATGACAAACTGAGTATTACAAAGTTGACATTTTATGAAATACTGAGTATTAGAAAGATCAAAATTTTATGAAATACTGAGTATTACAAAGTTGAAATTTTATGACAAACTGAGTATTACAAAGTTGACATTTTATGAAATACTGAGTATTAGAAAGATCAAAATTTTATGACAAACTGAGTATTAAAAAGTTGAAATTTTATGACAAACTGAGTATTACAAAGTTGAAATTTTATGACATACTGAGTATTACAAAGATTAAATTTTATGAAATACTGAGTATTAGAAAGTTGAAATTTTATGACAAACTGAGTATTAGAAATTTGAAATTTTATGAAATACTGAATATTACAAAGTTGAAATTTTATGACATACTGAGTATTACAAAGTTGAAATGTTATGACAAACTGAGTATTACAAAGTTGAAATTTTATGACATACTGAGTATTACAAAGATGAAATTTTATGACAAACTGAGTATTACAAAGTTGAAATTTTATGACATACTGAGTATTACAAAGTTGAAATTTTATGACAAACTGAGTATTACAAAGTTGAAATTTTATGACAAACTGAGTATTACAAAGTTGAAATTTTATGAAATACTGAGTATTACAAAGTTGAAATTTTATGACAAACTGAGTATTACAAAGTTGAAATTTTATGACATACTGAGTATTACAAAGTTGAAATGTTATGACAAACTGAGTATTACAAAGTTGAAATTTTATGACATACTGAGTATTACAAAGTTGATATTTTATGAAATACTGAGTATTAGAAAGATCAAAATTTTATGAAATACTGAGTATTACAAAGTTGAAATGTTATGACAAACTGAGTATTACAAAGTTGAAATTTTATGACAAACTGAGTATTACAAAGTTGATATTTTATGAAATACTGAGTATTAGAAAGATCAAAATTTTATGAAATACTGAGTATTACAAAGTTGAAATTTTATGACAAACTGAGTATTACAAAGTTGACATTTTATGAAATACTGAGTATTAGAAAGATCAAAATTTTATGACAAACTGAGTATTACAAAGTTGAAATTTTATGACAAACTGAGTATTACAAAGTTGAAATTTTATGACAAACTGAGTATTACAAAGTTGAAATTTTATGACATACTGAGTATTAGAAAGTTGAAATTTTATGACAAACTGAGTATTACAAAGTTGAAATTTTATGAAATACTGAGTATTACAAAGTTGAAATTTTATGACATACTGAGTATTACAAAGTTGATATTTTATGAAATACTGAGTATTACAAAGATGAAATTTTATGAAATACTGAGTATTAGAAAGTTGAAATTTTATGACATACTGAGTATTAGAAAGATGAAATTTCATGAAATTCTGAGTATTAGAAAGATGAAATTTTATGACATACTGAGTATTAGAAAGATGAAATTTTATGAAATTCTGAGTATTACAAAGTTGAAATTTTATGACATACTGAGTATTAGAAAGATGAAATTTCATGAAATTCTGAGTATTAGAAAGATGAAATTTTATGACATACTGAGTATTAGAAAGATGAAATTTTATGAAATTCTGAGTATTACAAAGTTGAAATTTTATGAAATACTGAGTATTACAAAGTTGAAATTTTATGAAATTCTGAGTATTACAAAGATGAAATTTTATGAAATACTGAGTATTACAAAGATGAAATTTTATGAAATTCTGAGTATTACAAAGTTGAAATTTTATGAAATACTGAGTATTACAAAGATGAAATTTTATGAAATTCTGAATATTACAAAGTTGAAATTTTATGAAATACTGAGTATTACAAAGTTGAAATTTTATGAAATACTGAGTATTACAAAGTTGAAATTTTATGAAATTCTGAGTATTACAAAGATGAAATTTTATGAAATACTGAGTATTACAAAGTTGAAATTTTATGAAATTCTGAGTATTACAAAGTTGAAATTTTATGACATACTGAATATTACAAAGTTTAAATTTTATGACATACTGAGTATTAGAAAGATCAAAATTTTATGAAATACTGAGTATTACAAAGTTGAAATTTTATGAAATACTGAGTATTACAAAGATGAAATTTTATGAAATTCTGAGTATTAGAAAGATAAAAATTTTATGACAAACTGAGTATTACAAAGTTGAAATTTTATGAAATACTGAGTATTACAAAGATGAAATTTTATGAAATACTGAGTATTACAAAGTTGAAATTTTATGAAATTCTGAGTATTACAAAGTTGAAATTTTATGACATACTGAATATTACAAAGTTTAAATTTTATGACATACTGAGTATTAGAAAGATCAAAATTTTATGAAATACTGAGTATTACAAAGTTGAAATTTTATGAAATACTGAGTATTACAAAGATGAAATTTTATGAAATTCTGAGTATTAGAAAGATCAAAATTTTATGACAAACTGAGTATTACAAAGTTGAAATTTTATGACAAACTGAGTATTACAAAGATGAAATTTTATGAAATTCTGAGTATTACAAAGTTGAAATTTTATGAAATGCTGAGTATTACAAAGTTGAAATTTTATGAAATACTGAGTATTACAAAGATGAAATTTTATGAAATTCTGAATATTACAAAGTTGAAATTTTATGAAATACTGAGTATTACAAAGTTGAAATTTTATGAAATTCTGAGTATTACAAAGTTGAAATTTTATGAAATACTGAGTATTACAAAGATGAAATTGTATGAAATTCTGAGTATTACAAAGTTGAAATTTTATGACATACTGAGTATTAGAAAGATCAAAATTTTATGAAATACTGAGTATTACAAAGTTGAAATTTTATGAAATACTGAGTATTAGAAAGATCAAAATTTTATGACAAACTGAGTATTACAAAGTTGAAATTTTATGAAATACTGAGTATTAGAAAGTTGAAATTTTATGAAATACTGAGTATTACAAAGTAGAAATTTTATGACAAACTGAGTATTACAAAGTTGAAATTTTATGAAATTCTGAGTATTACAAAGTTGAAATTTTATGAAATACTGAGTATTACAAAGTTGAAATTTTATGAAATACTGAGTATTAGAAAGTTGAAATTTTATGACATACTGAGTATTAGAAAGTTGAAATTTTATGAAATACTGAGTATTACAAAGATGAAATTTTATGACAAACTGAGTATTACAAAGTTGAAATTTTATGAAATTCTGAGTATTACAAAGTTGAAATTTTATGAAATACTGAGTATTACAAAGTTGAAATTTTATGAAATACTGAGTATTAGAAAGTTGAAATTTTATGACATACTGAGTATTAGAAAGTTGAAATTTTATGAAATACTGAGTATTAGAAAGTTGAAATTTTATGACATACTAAGTATTAGAACAATTACATTTTATGACATACTGAGTATTACAAAGTTGAAATTTTATGACAAACTGAGTATTACAAAGTTGAAATTTTATGACAAACTGAGTATTACAAAGTTGAAATTTTATGAAATACTGAGTATTACAAAGTTGAAATGTTATGACAAACTGAGTATTACAAAGTTGAAATTTTATGACATACTGAGTATTACAAAGTTGATATTTTATGAAATACTGAGTATTACAAAGTTGAAATTTTATGACAAACTGAGTATTACAAAGATGAAATTTTATGACAAACTGAGTATTAGAAAGATCAAAATTTTATGAAATACTGAGTATTACAAAGTTGAAATTTTATGACATACTGAGTATTAGAAAGATCAAAATTTTATGAAATACTGAGTATTACAAAGTTGAAATTTTATGACAAACTGAGTATTACAAAGATGAAATTTTATGACAAACTGAGTATTACAAAGATGAAATTTTATGACAAACTGAGTATTACAAAGATGAAATTTTATGAAATACTGAGTATTAGAAAGATGAAATTTTATGACAAACTGAGTATTACAAAGATGAAATTTTATGACAAACTGAGTATTACAGCGTTGAAATTTTATGAAATACTGAGTATTACAAAGTTGAAATTTTATGAAATACTGAATATTAGAAAGATCAAAATTTTATGAAATACTGAGTATTACAAAGTTGAAATTTTATGACAAACTGAGTATTACAAAGATGAAATTTTATGACAAACTGAGTATTAGAAAGTTGAAATTTTATGACAAACTGAGTATTACAAAGATGACATTTTATGAAATACTGAGTATTACAAAGATGATATTTTATGAAATACTGAGTATTAGAAAGTTGAAATTTTATGACAAACTGAGTATTAGAAAGATGAAATTTTATGACAAACTGAGTATTACAAAGTTGAAATTTTATGAAATACTGAGTATAACAAAGATGACATTTTATGAAATACTGAGTATTACAAAGATGAAATTTTATGAAATACTGAGTATTACAAAGATGACATTTGATGAAATACTGAGTATTACAAAGATGAAATTTTATGAAATACTGAGTATTAGAAAGTTGAAATTTTATGACAAACTGAGTATTAGAAATTTGAAATTTTATGGAATACTGAATATTACAAAGTTGAAATTTTATGACATACTGAGTATTAGAAATTTGAAATTTTATGAAATACTGAGTATTACAAAGATGAAATTTTATGACAAACTGAGTATTAGAAATTTGAAATTTTATGGAATACTGAATATTACAAAGTTGAAATTTTATGACATACTGAGTATTACAAAGTTGAAATGTTATGACAAACTGAGTATTACAAAGTTGAAATTTTATGACAAACTGAGTATTACAAAGTTGAAATTTTATGACATACTGAGTATTACAAAGTTGAAATGTTATGACAAACTGAGTATTACAAAGTTGACATTTTATGAAATACTGAGTATTAGAAAGATAAAAATTTTATGAAATACTGAGTATTACAAAGTTGAAATTTTATGACAAACTGAGTATTACAAAGTTGACATTTTATGAAATACTGAGTATTAGAAAGATCAAAATTTTATGACAAACTGAGTATTAAAAAGTTGAAATTTTATGACAAACTGAGTATTACAAAGTTGAAATTTTATGACATACTGAGTATTACAAAGATTAAATTTTATGAAATACTGAGTATTACAAAGTTGAAATTTTATGACAAACTGAGTATTACAAAGTTGAAATTTTATGACATACTGAGTATTACAAAGTTGAAATTTTATGAAATACTGAGTATTAGAAAGATGAAATTTTATGACAAACTGAGTATTAGAAATTTGAAATTTTATGAAATACTGAATATTACAAAGTTGAAATTTTATGACATACTGAGTATTACAAAGTTGAAATGTTATGACAAACTGAGTATTACAAAGTTGAAATTTTATGACAAACTGAGTATTACAAAGTTTAAATTTTATGACATACTGAGTATTACAAAGTTGAAATTTTATGACAAATTGAGTATTACAAAGTTGAAATTTTATGACAAACTGAGTATTACAAAGTTGAAATTTTATGAAATACTTTGTATTACAAAGTTGAAATTTTATGACAAACTGAGTATTACAAAGTTGAAATTTTATGACATACTGAGTATTACAAAGTTGAAATGTTATGACAAACTGAGTATTACAAAGTTGAAATTTTATGACATACTGAGTATTACAAAGTTGATATTTTATGAAATACTGAGTATTAGAAAGATCAAAATTTTATGAAATACTGAGTATTACAAAGTTGAAATTTTATGACAAACTGAGTATTACAAAGTTGAAATTTTATGACATACTGAGTATTACAAAGTTGATATTTTATGAAATACTGAGTATTAGAAAGATCAAAATTTTATGAAATACTGAGTATTACAAAGTTGAAATTTTATGACAAACTGAGTATTACAAAGTTGACATTTTATGAAATACTGAGTATTAGAAAGATCAAAATTTTATGACAAACTGAGTATTACAAAGTTGAAATTTTATGACAAACTGAGTATTACAAAGTTGAAATTTTATGACATACTGAGTATTAGAAAGATCAAAATTTTATGACATACTGAGTATTAGAAAGATGAAATTTTATGACAAACTGAGTATTACAAAGTTGAAATTTTATGACAAACTGAGTATTACAAAGTTGAAATTTTATGACAAACTGAGTATTACAAAGTTGAAATTTTATGACAAACTGAGTATTACAAAGTTGAAATTTTATGACATATTGAGTATTAGAAATAGGAAATTTAATGACATACTAAGTATTAGAACAATTACATTTTATGAAATACTGAGTATTACAAAGTTGAAATTTTATGACAAACTGAGTATTACAAAGTTGAAATTTTATGACAAACTGAGTATTACAAAGTTGAAATTTTATGACAAACTGAGTATTACAAAGTTGAAATTTTATGAAATACTGAGTATTACAAAGATGAAATTTTATGAAATACTGAGTATTACAAAGATGAAATTTTATGAAATACTGAGTATTACAAAGTTGAAATTTTATGAAATACTAAGTATTAGAAAGTTGACATTTTATGACAAACTGAGTATTAGAAAGTTGAAATTTTATGACAAACTGAGTATTAGAAAGATGAAATTTTATGACAAACTGAGTATTACAAAGTTGAAATTTTATGAAATACTGAGTATTACAAAGATGAAATTTTATGAAATACTGAGTATTACAAAGATGAAATTTTATGAAATACTGAGTATTAGAAAGTTGAAATTTTATGACAAACTGAGTATTACAAAGTTGACATTTTATGAAATACTGAGTATTAGAAAGATCAAAATTTTATGACAAACTGAGTATTACAAAGTTGAAATTTTATGACAAACTGAGTATTACAAAGTTGAAATTTTATGACATACTGAGTATTAGAAAGATCAAAATTTTATGACATACTGAGTATTAGAAAGATGAAATTTTATGACAAACTGAGTATTACAAAGTTGAAATTTTATGACATACTGAGTATTAGAAAGATGAAATTTTATGACAAACTGAGTATTACAAAGTTGAAATTTTATGACAAACTGAGTATTACAAAGTTGAAATTTTATGACATATTGAGTATTAGAAATAGGAAATTTAATGACATACTAAGTATTAGAACAATTACATTTTATGAAATACTGAGTATTACAAAGTTGAAATTTTATGACAAACTGAGTATTACAAAGTTGAAATTTTATGACAAACTGAGTATTACAAAGTTGAAATTTTATGACAAACTGAGTATTACAAAGTTGAAATTTTATGAAATACTGAGTATTACAAAGATGAAATTTTATGAAATACTGAGTATTACAAAGATGAAATTTTATGAAATACTGAGTATTACAAAGTTGAAATTTTATGAAATACTAAGTATTAGAAAGTTGACATTTTATGACAAACTGAGTATTAGAAAGTTGAAATTTTATGACAAACTGAGTATTAGAAAGATGAAATTTTATGACAAACTGAGTATTACAAAGTTGAAATTTTATGAAATACTGAGTATTACAAAGATGAAATTTTATGAAATACTGAGTATTACAAAGATGAAATTTTATGAAATACTGAGTATTAGAAAGTTGAAATTTTATGACAAACTGAGTATTAGAAAGATGAAATTTTATGACAAACTGAGTATTACAAAGTTGAAATTTTATGAAATACTGAGTATTACAAAGATGAAATTTTATGAAATACTGAGTATTACAAAGATGAAATTTTATGAAATACTGAGTATTACAAAGTTGAAATTTTATGACAAACTGAGTATTACAAAGTTGAAATTTTATGACAAACTGAGTATTACAAAGTTGAAATTTTATGACATACTGAGTATTACAAAGTTGATATTTTATGAAATACTGAGTATTACAAAGTTGAAATTTTATGACAAACTGAGTATTACAAAGATGAAATTTTATGACAAACTGAGTATTAGAAAGATCAAAATTTTATGAAATACTGAGTATTACAAAGTTGAAATTTTATGACATACTGAGTATTAGAAAGATCAAAATTTTATGAAATACTGAGTATTACAAAGTTGAAATTTTATGACAAACTGAGTATTACAAAGATGAAATTTTATGACAAACTGAGTATTACAAAGATGAAATTTTATGACAAACTGAGTATTACAAAGATGAAATTTTATGAAATACTGAGTATTAGAAAGATGAAATTTTATGACAAACTGAGTATTACAAAGATGAAATTTTATGACAAACTGAGTATTAGAAAGATCAAAATTTTATGAAATACTGAGTATTACAAAGTTGAAATTTTATGACAAACTGAGTATTACAAAGATGAAATTTTATGACAAACTGAGTATTACAAAGATGACATTTTATGAAATACTGAGTATTACAAAGATGATATTTTATGAAATACTGAGTATTACAAAGTTGAAATTTTATGACAAACTGAGTATTACAAAGATGAAATTTTATGACAAACTGAGTATTACAAAGATGACATTTTATGAAATACTGAGTATTACAAAGATGATATTTTATGAAATACTGAGTATTAGAAAGTTGAAATTTTATGACAAACTGAGTATTAGAAAGATGAAATTTTATGACAAACTGAGTATTACAAAGTTGAAATTTTATGACAAACTGAGTATTACAAAGATGAAATTTTATGACAAACTGAGTATTACAAAGATGACATTTTATGAAATACTGAGTATTACAAAGATGATATTTTATGAAATACTGAGTATTAGAAAGTTGAAATTTTATGACAAACTGAGTATTAGAAAGATGAAATTTTATGACAAACTGAGTATTACAAAGTTGAAATTTTATGAAATACTGAGTATAACAAAGATGACATTTTATGAAATACTGAGTATTACAAAGATGAAATTTTATGAAATACTGAGTATTACAAAGATGACATTTTATGAAATACTGAGTATTAGAAAGTTGAAATTTTATGACAAACTGAGTATTAGAAATTTGAAATTTTATGGAATACTGAATATTACAAAGTTGAAATTTTATGACATACTGAGTATTAGAAATTTGAAATTTTATGAAATACTGAGTATTACAAAGATGAAATTTTATGACAAACTGAGTATTAGAAATTTGAAATTTTATGGAATACTGAATATTACAAAGTTGAAATTTTATGACATACTGAGTATTACAAAGTTGAAATGTTATGACAAACTGAGTATTACAAAGTTGAAATTTTATGACAAACTGAGTATTACAAAGTTGAAATTTTATGACATACTGAGTATTACAAAGTTGAAATGTTATGACAAACTGAGTATTACAAAGTTGACATTTTATGAAATACTGAGTATTAGAAAGATAAAAATTTTATGAAATACTGAGTATTACAAAGTTGAAATTTTATGACAAACTGAGTATTACAAAGTTGACATTTTATGAAATACTGAGTATTAGAAAGATCAAAATTTTATGACAAACTGAGTATTAAAAAGTTGAAATTTTATGACAAACTGAGTATTACAAAGTTGAAATTTTATGACATACTGAGTATTACAAAGATTAAATTTTATGAAATACTGAGTATTACAAAGTTGAAATTTTATGACAAACTGAGTATTACAAAGTTGAAATTTTATGACATACTGAGTATTACAAAGTTGAAATTTTATGAAATACTGAGTATTAGAAAGATGAAATTTTATGACAAACTGAGTATTAGAAATTTGAAATTTTATGAAATACTGAATATTACAAAGTTGAAATTTTATGACATACTGAGTATTACAAAGTTGAAATGTTATGACAAACTGAGTATTACAAAGTTGAAATTTTATGACAAACTGAGTATTACAAAGTTGAAATTTTATGACATACTGAGTATTACAAAGTTGAAATTTTATGACAAATTGAGTATTACAAAGTTGAAATTTTATGACAAACTGAGTATTACAAAGTTGAAATTTTATGAAATACTTTGTATTACAAAGTTGAAATTTTATGACAAACTGAGTATTACAAAGTTGAAATTTTATGACATACTGAGTATTACAAAGTTGAAATGTTATGACAAACTGAGTATTACAAAGTTGAAATTTTATGACATACTGAGTATTACAAAGTTGATATTTTATGAAATACTGAGTATTAGAAAGATCAAAATTTTATGAAATACTGAGTATTACAAAGTTGAAATTTTATGACAAACTGAGTATTACAAAGTTGAAATTTTATGACATACTGAGTATTACAAAGTTGATATTTTATGAAATACTGAGTATTAGAAAGATCAAAATTTTATGAAATACTGAGTATTACAAAGTTGAAATTTTATGACAAACTGAGTATTACAAAGTTGACATTTTATGAAATACTGAGTATTAGAAAGATCAAAATTTTATGACAAACTGAGTATTACAAAGTTGAAATTTTATGACAAACTGAGTATTACAAAGTTGAAATTTTATGACATACTGAGTATTAGAAAGATCAAAATTTTATGACATACTGAGTATTAGAAAGATGAAATTTTATGACAAACTGAGTATTACAAAGTTGAAATTTTATGACAAACTGAGTATTACAAAGTTGAAATTTTATGACAAACTGAGTATTACAAAGTTGAAATTTTATGACAAACTGAGTATTACAAAGTTGAAATTTTATGACAAACTGAGTATTACAAAGTTGAAATTTTATGACATACTGAGTATTAGAAAGATCAAAATTTTATGACATACTGAGTATTAGAAAGATGAAATTTTATGACAAACTGAGTATTACAAAGTTGAAATTTTATGACAAACTGAGTATTACAAAGTTGAAATTTTATGACATATTGAGTATTAGAAATAGGAAATTTAATGACATACTAAGTATTAGAACAATTACATTTTATGAAATACTGAGTATTACAAAGTTGAAATTTTATGACAAACTGAGTATTACAAAGTTGAAATTTTATGACAAACTGAGTATTACAAAGTTGAAATTTTATGACAAACTGAGTATTACAAAGTTGAAATTTTATGAAATACTGAGTATTACAAAGATGAAATTTTATGAAATACTGAGTATTACAAAGATGAAATTTTATGAAATACTGAGTATTACAAAGTTGAAATTTTATGAAATACTAAGTATTAGAAAGTTGACATTTTATGACAAACTGAGTATTAGAAAGTTGAAATTTTATGACAAACTGAGTATTAGAAAGATGAAATTTTATGACAAACTGAGTATTACAAAGTTGAAATTTTATGAAATACTGAGTATTACAAAGATGAAATTTTATGAAATACTGAGTATTACAAAGATGAAATTTTATGAAATACTGAGTATTAGAAAGTTGAAATTTTATGACAAACTGAGTATTAGAAAGATGAAATTTTATGACAAACTGAGTATTACAAAGTTGAAATTTTATGAAATACTGAGTATTACAAAGATGACATTTTATGAAATACTGAGTATTACAAAGATGACATTTTATGAAATACTGAGTATTACAAAGATGAAATTTTATGAAATACTGAGTATTAGAAAGTTGAAATTTTATGACAAACTGAGTATTAGAAAGATGAAATTTTATGACAAACTGAGTATTAGAAATTTTAAATTTTATGAAATACTGAGTATTACAAAGATGACATTTTATGAAATACTGAGTATTAGAAAGTTGAAATTTTATGACAAACTGAGTATTAGAAAGATGAAATTTTATGACAAACTGAGTATTACAAAGTTTAAATTTTATGACATACTGAGTATTAGAAAGATCAAAATTTTATGAAATACTGAGTATTACAAAGTTGAAATTTTATGAAATACTGAGTATTACAAAGATGAAATTTTATGAAATTCTGAGTATTAGAAAGATCAAAATTTTATGACAAACTGAGTATTACAAAGTTGAAATTTTATGACAAACTGAGTATTACAAAGATGAAATTTTATGAAATTCTGAGTATTACAAAGTTGAAATTTTATGAAATGCTGAGTATTACAAAGTTGAAATTTTATGAAATACTGAGTATTACAAAGATGAAATTTTATGAAATTCTGAATATTACAAAGTTGAAATTTTATGAAATACTGAGTATTACAAAGTTGAAATTTTATGAAATTCTGAGTATTACAAAGTTGAAATTTTATGAAATACTGAGTATTACAAAGATGAAATTGTATGAAATTCTGAGTATTACAAAGTTGAAATTTTATGACATACTGAGTATTAGAAAGATCAAAATTTTATGAAATACTGAGTATTACAAAGTTGAAATTTTATGAAATACTGAGTATTAGAAAGATCAAAATTTTATGACAAACTGAGTATTACAAAGTTGAAATTTTATGACAAACTGAGTATTACAAAGTTGAAATTTTATGAAATACTGAGTATTAGAAAGTTGAAATTTTATGAAATACTGAGTATTACAAAGTAGAAATTTTATGACAAACTGAGTATTACAAAGTTGAAATTTTATGAAATTCTGAGTATTACAAAGTTGAAATTTTATGAAATACTGAGTATTACAAAGTTGAAATTTTATGAAATACTGAGTATTAGAAAGTTGAAATTTTATGACATACTGAGTATTAGAAAGTTGAAATTTTATGAAATACTGAGTATTACAAAGATGAAATTTTATGACAAACTGAGTATTACAAAGTTGAAATTTTATGAAATTCTGAGTATTACAAAGTTGAAATTTTATGAAATACTGAGTATTACAAAGTTGAAATTTTATGAAATACTGAGTATTAGAAAGTTGAAATTTTATGACATACTGAGTATTAGAAAGTTGAAATTTTATGAAATACTGAGTATTAGAAAGTTGAAATTTTATGACATACTAAGTATTAGAACAATTACATTTTATGACATACTGAGTATTACAAAGTTGAAATTTTATGACAAACTGAGTATTACAAAGTTGAAATTTTATGACAAACTGAGTATTACAAAGTTGAAATTTTATGAAATACTGAGTATTACAAAGTTGAAATGTTATGACAAACTGAGTATTACAAAGTTGAAATTTTATGACATACTGAGTATTACAAAGTTGATATTTTATGAAATACTGAGTATTACAAAGTTGAAATTTTATGACAAACTGAGTATTACAAAGATGAAATTTTATGACAAACTGAGTATTAGAAAGATCAAAATTTTATGAAATACTGAGTATTACAAAGTTGAAATTTTATGACATACTGAGTATTAGAAAGATCAAAATTTTATGAAATACTGAGTATTACAAAGTTGAAATTTTATGACAAACTGAGTATTACAAAGATGAAATTTTATGACAAACTGAGTATTACAAAGATGAAATTTTATGACAAACTGAGTATTACAAAGTTGAAATTTTATGACAAACTGAGTATTACAGCGTTGAAATTTTATGAAATACTGAGTATTACAAAGTTGAAATTTTATGAAATACTGAATATTAGAAAGATCAAAATTTTATGAAATACTGAGTATTACAAAGTTGAAATTTTATGACAAACTGAGTATTACAAAGATGAAATTTTATGACAAACTGAGTATTACAAAGATGAAATTTTATGACAAACTGAGTATTACAAAGATGAAATTTTATGACAAACTGAGTATTACAGCGTTGAAATTTTATGAAATACTGAGTATTACAAAGTTGAAATTTTATGACAAACTGAGTATTACAAAGATGAAATTTTATGAAATACTGAGTATTAGAAAGATGAAATTTTATGACAAACTGAGTATTACAAAGATGAAATTTTATGACAAACTGAGTATTACAGCGTTGAAATTTTATGAAATACTGAGTATTACAAAGTTGAAATTTTATGAAATACTGAATATTAGAAAGATCAAAATTTTATGAAATACTGAGTATTACAAAGTTGAAATTTTATGACAAACTGAGTATTACAAAGATGAAATTTTATGACAAACTGAGTATTAGAAAGTTGAAATTTTATGACAAACTGAGTATTACAAAGATGACATTTTATGAAATACTGAGTATTACAAAGATGATATTTTATGAAATACTGAGTATTAGAAAGTTGAAATTTTATGACAAACTGAGTATTAGAAAGATGAAATTTTATGACAAACTGAGTATTACAAAGTTGAAATTTTATGAAATACTGAGTATAACAAAGATGACATTTTATGAAATACTGAGTATTACAAAGATGAAATTTTATGAAATACTGAGTATTACAAAGATGACATTTTATGAAATACTGAGTATTACAAAGATGAAATTTTATGAAATACTGAGTATTAGAAAGTTGAAATTTTATGACAAACTGAGTATTAGAAATTTGAAATTTTATGGAATACTGAATATTACAAAGTTGAAATTTTATGACATACTGAGTATTAGAAATTTGAAATTTTATGAAATACTGAGTATTACAAAGATGAAATTTTATGACAAACTGAGTATTAGAAATTTGAAATTTTATGGAATACTGAATATTACAAAGTTGAAATTTTATGACATACTGAGTATTACAAAGTTGAAATGTTATGACAAACTGAGTATTACAAAGTTGAAATTTTATGACAAACTGAGTATTACAAAGTTGAAATTTTATGACATACTGAGTATTACAAAGTTGAAATGTTATGACAAACTGAGTATTACAAAGTTGACATTTTATGAAATACTGAGTATTAGAAAGATCAAAATTTTATGAAATACTGAGTATTACAAAGTTGAAATTTTATGACAAACTGAGTATTACAAAGTTGACATTTTATGAAATACTGAGTATTAGAAAGATCAAAATTTTATGACAAACTGAGTATTAAAAAGTTGAAATTTTATGACAAACTGAGTATTACAAAGTTGAAATTTTATGACATACTGAGTATTACAAAGATTAAATTTTATGAAATACTGAGTATTAGAAAGTTGAAATTTTATGACAAACTGAGTATTACAAAGTTGAAATTTTATGACAAACTGAGTATTACAAAGTTGAAATTTTATGACATACTGAGTATTACAAAGTTGAAATTTTATGAAATACTGAGTATTAGAAAGATGAAATTTTATGACAAACTGAGTATTACAAAGTTGAAATTTTATGACATACTGAGTATTACAAAGTTGAAATGTTATGACAAACTGAGTATTACAAAGTTGAAATTTTATGACAAACTGAGTATTACAAAGTTGAAATTTTATGAAATACTGAGTATTACAAAGTTGAAATTTTATGACAAATTGAGTATTACAAAGTTGAAATTTTATGACAAACTGAGTATTACAAAGTTGAAATTTTATGAAATACTTTGTATTACAAAGTTGAAATTTTATGACAAACTGAGTATTACAAAGTTGAAATTTTATGACATACTGAGTATTACAAAGTTGAAATGTTATGACAAACTGAGTATTACAAAGTTGAAATTTTATGACATACTGAGTATTACAAAGTTGATATTTTATGAAATACTGAGTATTAGAAAGATCAAAATTTTATGAAATACTGAGTATTACAAAGTTGAAATTTTATGACAAACTGAGTATTACAAAGTTGAAATTTTATGACATACTGAGTATTACAAAGTTGATATTTTATGAAATACTGAGTATTAGAAAGATCAAAATTTTATGAAATACTGAGTATTACAAAGTTGAAATTTTATGACAAACTGAGTATTACAAAGTTGACATTTTATGAAATACTGAGTATTAGAAAGATCAAAATTTTATGACAAACTGAGTATTACAAAGTTGAAATTTTATGACAAACTGAGTATTACAAAGTTGAAATTTTATGACATACTGAGTATTAGAAAGATCAAAATTTTATGACATACTGAGTATTAGAAAGATGAAATTTTATGACAAACTGAGTATTACAAAGTTGAAATTTTATGACAAACTGAGTATTACAAAGTTGAAATTTTATGACAAACTGAGTATTACAAAGTTGAAATTTTATGACAAACTGAGTATTACAAAGTTGAAATTTTATGACAAACTGAGTATTACAAAGTTGAAATTTTATGACATACTGAGTATTAGAAAGATCAAAATTTTATGACATACTGAGTATTAGAAAGATGAAATTTTATGACAAACTGAGTATTACAAAGTTGAAATTTTATGACAAACTGAGTATTACAAAGTTGAAATTTTATGACATATTGAGTATTAGAAATAGGAAATTTAATGACATACTAAGTATTAGAACAATTACATTTTATGAAATACTGAGTATTACAAAGTTGAAATTTTATGACAAACTGAGTATTACAAAGTTGAAATTTTATGACAAACTGAGTATTACAAAGTTGAAATTTTATGACAAACTGAGTATTACAAAGTTGAAATTTTATGAAATACTGAGTATTACAAAGATGAAATTTTATGAAATACTGAGTATTACAAAGATGAAATTTTATGAAATACTGAGTATTACAAAGTTGAAATTTTATGAAATACTAAGTATTAGAAAGTTGACATTTTATGACAAACTGAGTATTAGAAAGATGAAATTTTATGACAAACTGAGTATTACAAAGTTGAAATTTTATGAAATACTGAGTATTACAAAGATGAAATTTTATGAAATACTGAGTATTACAAAGATGAAATTTTATGAAATACTGAGTATTAGAAAGTTGAAATTTTATGACAAACTGAGTATTAGAAAGATGAAATTTTATGAAATACTGAGTATTACAAAGTTGAAATTTTATGAAATACTGAGTATTACAAAGATGACATTTTATGAAATACTGAGTATTACAAAGATGACATTTTATGAAATACTGAGTATTACAAAGATGACATTTTATGAAATACTGAGTATTACAAAGATGAAATTTTATGAAATACTGAGTATTAGAAAGTTGAAATTTTATGACAAACTGAGTATTAGAAATTTTAAATTTTATGAAATACTGAGTATTACAAAGATGACATTTTATGAAATACTGAGTATTACAAAGATGAAATTTTATGAAATACTGAGTATTACAAAGATGACATTTTATGAAATACTGAGTATTACAAAGTTGACATTTTATGAAATACTGAGTATTAGAAAGATCAAAATTTTATGACAAACTGAGTATTACAAAGTTGAAATTTTATGACAAACTGAGTATTACAAAGTTGAAATTTTATGACATACTGAGTATTAGAAAGATCAAAATTTTATGACATACTGAGTATTAGAAAGATGAAATTTTATGACAAACTGAGTATTACAAAGTTGAAATTTTATGACAAACTGAGTATTACAAAGTTGAAATTTTATGACAAACTGAGTATTACAAAGTTGAAATTTTATGACAAACTGAGTATTACAAAGTTGAAATTTTATGACAAACTGAGTATTACAAAGTTGAAATTTTATGACATACTGAGTATTAGAAAGATCAAAATTTTATGACATACTGAGTATTAGAAAGATGAAATTTTATGACAAACTGAGTATTACAAAGTTGAAATTTTATGACAAACTGAGTATTACAAAGTTGAAATTTTATGACATATTGAGTATTAGAAATAGGAAATTTAATGACATACTAAGTATTAGAACAATTACATTTTATGAAATACTGAGTATTACAAAGTTGAAATTTTATGACAAACTGAGTATTACAAAGTTGAAATTTTATGACAAACTGAGTATTACAAAGTTGAAATTTTATGACAAACTGAGTATTACAAAGTTGAAATTTTATGAAATACTGAGTATTACAAAGATGAAATTTTATGAAATACTGAGTATTACAAAGATGAAATTTTATGAAATACTGAGTATTACAAAGTTGAAATTTTATGAAATACTAAGTATTAGAAAGTTGAAATTTTATGACAAACTGAGTATTAGAAAGATGAAATTTTATGACAAACTGAGTATTACAAAGTTGAAATTTTATGAAATACTGAGTATTACAAAGATGAAATTTTATGAAATACTGAGTATTACAAAGATGAAATTTTATGAAATACTGAGTATTAGAAAGTTGAAATTTTATGACAAACTGAGTATTAGAAAGATGAAATTTTATGAAATACTGAGTATTACAAAGTTGAAATTTTATGAAATACTGAGTATTACAAAGATGACATTTTATGAAATACTGAGTATTACAAAGATGACATTTTATGAAATACTGAGTATTACAAAGATGACATTTTATGAAATACTGAGTATTACAAAGATGAAATTTTATGAAATACTGAGCATTAGAAAGTTGAAATTTTATGACAAACTGAGTATTAGAAAGATGAAATTTTATGACAAACTGAGTATTAGAAATTTTAAATTTTATGAAATACTGAGTATTACAAAGATGACATTTTATGAAATACTGAGTATTAGAAAGTTGAAATTTTATGACAAACTGAGTATTAGAAAGATGAAATTTTATGACAAACTGAGTATTAGAAATTTTAAATTTTATGAAATACTGAGTATTACAAAGATGACATTTTATGAAATACTGAGTATTACAAAGATGAAATTTTATGAAATACTGAGTATTACAAAGATGACATTTTATGAAATACTGAGTATTACAAAGATGAAATTTTATGAAATACTGAGTATTAGAAATTTGAAATTTTATGGAATACTGAATATTACAAAGTTGAAATGTTATGACAAACTGAGTATTACAAAGTTGACATTTTATGAAATACTGAGTATTAGAAAGATCAAAATTTTATGAAATACTGAGTATTACAAAGTTGAAATTTTATGACAAACTGAGTATTACAAAGTTGACATTTTATGAAATACTGAGTATTAGAAAGATAAAAATTTTATGACAAACTGAGTATTAAAAAGTTGAAATTTTATGACAAACTGAGTATTACAAAGTAGAAATTTTATGACATACTGAGTATTACAAAGATGAAATTTTATGACAAACTGAGTATTAGAAAGATGAAATTTTATGACAAACTGAGTATTACAAAGATGAAATTTTATGACAAACTGAGTATTACAAATTTGAAATTTTATGAAATACTGAGTATTACAAAGTTGAAATTTTATGAAATACTGAGTATTACAAAGTTGAAATTATGAAATACTGAGTATTACAAATTTGAAATTTTATGAAATACTGAATATTACAAAGTTGAAATTTTATGAAATACTGAGTATTACAAAGTTGAAATTATGAAATACTGAATATTACAAAGTTGAAATTTTATGAAATACTGAGTATTACAAAGATGAAATTTTATGAAATACTGAGTATTACAAAGTTTAAATTTTATGAAATACTGAGTATTAGAAAGATGAAATTTATGACATATTGAGTATTAGAAAGAGGAAATTTTATGAAATACTGAGTATTACAAAGTTGAAATTTTATGACATACTGAGTATTAGAAAGATGAAATTTATGACATATTGAGTATTAGAAAGAGGAAATTTTATGAAATACTGAGTATTACAAAGTTGAAATTTTATGACAAACTGAGTATTAGAAAGTTGAAATTTTATGAAATACTGAGTATTAGAAAGATGAAATTTATGACATATTGAGTATTAGAAAGAGGAAATTTTATGAAATACTGAGTATTACAAAGTTGAAATTTTATGACAAACTGAGTATTAAAAAGTTGAAATTTTATGAAATACTGAGTATTAGAAAGTTGAAATTTTATGAAATACTGAGTATTAGAAAGATGAAATTTATGACATATTGAGTATTAGAAAGAGGAAATTTTATGAAATACTGAGTATTACAAAGTTGAAATTTTATGACAAACTGAGTATTAAAAAGATGAAATTTTATGAAATACTGAGTATTAGAAAGATGAAATTTTATGACAAACTGAGTATTAGAAAGTTGAAATTTTATGACAAACTGAGTATTACAAAGTAGAAATTTTATGACAAACTGAGTATTACAAAGATGAAATTTTATGAAATACTGAGTATTAGAAAGATGAAATTTTATGACAAACTGAGTATTACAAAGATGAAATTTTATGACAAACTGAGTATTACAAAGATGAAATTTTATGAAATACTGAGTATTAGAAAGATGAAATTTTATGACATACTGAGTATTACAAAGATGAAATTTTATGAAATACTGAGTATTAGAAAGTTGACATTTTATGACAAACTGAGTATTACAAAGATGACATTTTATGAAATACTGAGTATTACAAAGTTGAAATTTTATGACAAACTGAGTATTACAAAGATGAAATTTTATGAAATACTGAGTATTAGAAAGATGAAATTTTATGAAATACTGAGTATTACAAAGATGAAATTTTATGACAAACTGAGTATTACAAAGATGAAATTTTATGAAATACTGAGTATTACAAAGTTGAAATTTTATGACAAACTGAGTATTACAAAGATGAAATTTTATGAAATACTGAGTATTACAAAGATGAAATTTTATGAAATACTGAGTATTACAAAGATGAAATTTTATGAAATACTGAGTATTACAAAGTTGAAATTTTATGACAAACTGAGTATTACAAAGATGAAATTTTATGAAATACTGAGTATTACAAAGTTGAAATTTTATGACAAACTGAGTATTACAAAGATGAAATTTTATGAAATACTGAGTATTACAAAGATGAAATTTTATGACAAACTGAGTATTACAAAGTTGAAATTTTATGACAAACTGAGTATTACAAAGATGAAATTTTATGAAATACTGAGTATTACAAAGATGAAATTTTATGACAAACTGAGTATTACAAAGATGACATTTTATGAAATACTGAGTATTACAAAGTTGAAATTTTATGAAATACTGAGTATTAGAAAGTTGAAATTTTATGACAAACTGAGTATTACAAAGATGAAATTTTATGAAATACTGAGTATTAGAAAGATGAAATTTTATGACATACTGAGTATTACAAAGATGAAATTTTATGAAATACTGAGTATTAGAAAGTTGAAATTTTATGACAAACTGAGTATTACAAAGATGACATTTTATGAAATACTGAGTATTACAAAGATGAAATTTTATGAAATACTGAGTATTACAAAGATGAAATTTTATGAAATACTGAGTATTAGAAAGTTGAAATTTTATGACAAACTGAGTATTAGAAAGATGAAATTTTATGACAAACTGAGTATTAGAAATTTGAAATTTTATGAAATACTGAATATTACAAAGTTGAAATTTTATGACATACTGAGTATTACAAAGTTGAAATGTTATGACAAACTGAGTATTACAAAGTTGAAATTTTATGACAAACTGAGTATTACAAAGTTGAAATTTTATGACATACTGAGTATTACAAAGTTGACATTTTATGAAATACTGAGTATTAGAAAGATCAAAATTTTATGAAATACTGAGTATTACAAAGTTGAAATTTTATGACAAACTGAGTATTACAAAGTTGACATTTTATGAAATACTGAGTATTAGAAAGATCAAAATTTTATGACAAACTGAGTATTACAAAGTTGACATTTTATGAAATACTGAGTATTACAAAGTAGAAATTTTATGACAAACTGAGTATTACAAAGATGAAATTTTATGAAATACTGAGTATTATAAAGATGAAATTTTATGACAAACTGAGTATTACAAAGTAGAAATTTTATGACAAACTGAGTATTACAAAGATGAAATTTTATGACAAACTGAGTATTACAAAGATGAAATTTTATGACAAACTGAGTATTACAAAGATGAAATTTTATGAAATACTGAGTATTACAAAGTTGAAATTTTATGACAAACTGAGTATTACAAAGTAGAAATTTTATGACAAACTGAGTATTACAAAGATGAAATTTTATGACAAACTGAGTATTACAAAGTAGAAATTTTATGACAAACTGAGTATTACAAAGTTGAAATTTTATGACAAACTGAGTATTACAAAGATGAAATTTTATGAAATACTGAGTATTACAAAGTTGAAATTTTATGAAATACTGAATATTACAAAGTTGAAATTTTATGACATACTGAGTATTACAAAGTTGAAATGTTATGACAAACTGAGTATTACAAAGTTGAAATTTTATGACAAACTGAGTATTACAAAGTTGAAATTTTATGACAAACTGAGTATTACAAAGTTGACATTTTATGAAATACTGAGTATTAGAAAGATCAAAATTTTATGACAAACTGAGTATTACAAAGTTGACATTTTATGAAATACTGAGTATTACAAAGTTGAAATTTTATGACAAACTGAGTATTACAAAGATGAAATTTTATGACAAACTGAGTATTACAAAGTAGAAATTTTATGACAAACTGAGTATTACAAAGTTGAAATTTTATGACAAACTGAGTATTACAAAGTAGAAATTTTATGACAAACTGAGTATTACAAAGTTGAAATTTTATGACAAACTGAGTATTACAAAGTAGAAATTTTATGACAAACTGAGTATTACAAAGTTGAAATTTTATGAAATACTGAGTATTACAAAGATGAAATTTTATGAAATACTGAATATTACAAAGTTGAAATTTTATGACATACTGAGTATTACAAAGTTGAAATGTTATGACAAACTGAGTATTACAAAGTTGAAATTTTATGAAATACTGAGTATTACAAAGTTGAAATGTTATGACAAACTGAGTATTACAAAGTTGAAATTTTATGACAAACTGAGTATTACAAAGTTGAAATTTTATGACAAACTGAGTATTACAAAGTTGACATTTTATGAAATACTGAGTATTACAAAGTTGAAATTTTATGACATACTGAGTATTACAAAGTTGAAATGTTATGACAAACTGAGTATTACAAAGTTGAAATTTTATGACAAACTGAGTATTACAAAGTTGACATTTTATGAAATACTGAGTATTACAAAGTAGAAATTTTATGACATACTGAGTATTACAAAGTTGAAATTTTATGACAAACTGAGTATTACAAAGTTGAAATTTTATGACAAACTGAGTATTACAAAGTTGACATTTTATGAAATACTGAGTATTACAAAGTAGAAATTTTATGACAAACTGAGTATTACAAAGATGAAATTTTATGACAAACTGAGTATTACAAAGTAGAAATTTTATGACAAACTGAGTATTACAAAGTTGAAATTTTATGACAAACTGAGTATTACAAAGTAGAAATTTTATGACAAACTGAGTATTACAAAGATGAAATTTTATGAAATACTGAGTATTACAAAGTTGAAATTTTATGAAATACTGAATATTACAAAGTTGAAATTTTATGACATACTGAGTATTACAAAGTTGAAATGTTATGACAAACTGAGTATTACAAAGTTGAAATTTTATGACAAACTGAGTATTACAAAGTTGAAATTTTATGACAAACTGAGTATTACAAAGTTGACATTTTATGAAATACTGAGTATTAGAAAGATCAAAATTTTATGACAAACTGAGTATTACAAAGTTGACATTTTATGAAATACTGAGTATTACAAAGTTGAAATTTTATGACAAACTGAGTATTACAAAGTAGAAATTTTATGACAAACTGAGTATTACAAAGATGAAATTTTATGACAAACTGAGTATTACAAAGTAGAAATTTTATGACAAACTGAGTATTACAAAGATGAAATTTTATGAAATACTGAGTATTAGAAAGATGAAATTTTATGACAAACTGAGTATTACAAAGTTGACATTTTATGAAATACTGAGTATTAGAAAGATCAAAATTTTATGACAAACTGAGTATTACAAAGATGAAATTTTATGACAAACTGAGTATTACAAAGATGAAATTTTATGAAATACTGAGTATTAGAAAGATGAAATTTTATGACATACTGAGTATTACAAAGATGAAATTTTATGAAATACTGAGTATTAGAAAGTTGACATTTTATGACAAACTGAGTATTACAAAGATGACATTTTATGAAATACTGAGTATTAGAAAGATCAAAATTTTATGACAAACTGAGTATTACAAAGTTGACATTTTATGAAATACTGAGTATTACAAAGTTGAAATTTTATGACAAACTGAGTATTACAAAGTAGAAATTTTATGACAAACTGAGTATTACAAAGATGAAATTTTATGAAATACTGAGTATTAGAAAGATGAAATTTTATGACAAACTGAGTATTACAAAGATGAAATTTTATGACAAACTGAGTATTACAAAGATGAAATTTTATGAAATACTGAGTATTAGAAAGATCAAAATTTTATGACAAACTGAGTATTACAAAGTTGACATTTTATGAAATACTGAGTATTACAAAGTAGAAATTTTATGACAAACTGAGTATTACAAAGATGAAATTTTATGACAAACTTAGTATTACAAAGATGAAATTTTATGAAATACTGAGTATTAGAAAGATGAAATTTTATGACATACTGAGTATTACAAAGATGAAATTTTATGAAATACTGAGTATTAGAAAGTTGACATTTTATGACAAACTGAGTATTACAAAGATGACATTTTATGAAATACTGAGTATTACAAAGTTGAAATTTTATGACAAACTGAGTATTACAAAGATGAAATTTTATAAAATACTGAGTATTAGAAAGAGGAAATTTTATGACATACTGAGTATTACAAAGATGAAATTTTATGAAATACTGAGTATTACAAAGTTGAAATTTTATGACAAACTGAGTATTACAAAGATGAAATTTTATGAAATACTGAGTATTACAAAGATGAAATTTTATGAAATACTGAGTATTACAAAGATGAAATTTTATGAAATACTGAGTATTACAAAGTTGAAATTTTATGACAAACTGAGTATTACAAAGATGAAATTTTATGAAATACTGAGTATTACAAAGTTGAAATTTTATGACAAACTGAGTATTACAAAGATGAAATTTTATGAAATACTGAGTATTACAAAGATGAAAATTTATGACAAACTGAGTATTACAAAGTTGAAATTTTATGACAAACTGAGTATTACAAAGATGAAATTTTATGAAATACTGAGTATTACAAAGATGAAATTTTATGACAAACTGAGTATTACAAAGATGACATTTTATGAAATACTGAGTATTACAAAGTTGAAATTTTATGAAATACTGAGTATTAGAAAGTTGAAATTTTATGACAAACTGAGTATTACAAAGATGAAATTTTATGAAATACTGAGTATTAGAAAGATGAAATTTTATGACATACTGAGTATTACAAAGATGAAATTTTATGAAATACTGAGTATTAGAAAGTTGAAATTTTATGACAAACTGAGTATTACAAAGATGAAATTTTATGAAATACTGAGTATTACAAAGATGACATTTTATGAAATACTGAGTATTAGAAAGTTGAAATTTTATGAAATACTGAGTATTACAAAGATGACATTTTATGAAATACTGAGTATTAGAAAGTTGAAATTTTATGACAAACTGAGTATTAGAAAGATGAAATTTTATGACAAACTGAGTATTAGAAATTTGAAATTTTATGAAATACTGAATATTACAAAGTTGAAATTTTATGACATACTGAGTATTACAAAGTTGAAATGTTATGACAAACTGAGTATTACAAAGTTGAAATTTCATGACAAACTGAGTATTACAAAGTTGAAATTTTATGACATACTGAGTATTACAAAGTTGAAATGTTATGACAAACTGAGTATTACAAAGTTGACATTTTATGAAATACTGAGTATTAGAAAGATCAAAATTTTATGAAATACTGAGTATTACAAAGTTGAAATTTTATGACAAACTGAGTATTACAAAGTTGAAATGTTATGACAAACTGAGTATTACAAAGTTGACATTTTATGAAATACTGAGTATTAGAAAGATCAAAATTTTATGAAATACTGAATATTACAAAGTTGAAATTTTATGACATACTGAGTATTACAAAGTTGAAATGTTATGACAAACTGAGTATTACAAAGTTGACATTTTATGAAATACTGAGTATTACAAAGTTGAAATGTTATGACAAACTGAGTATTACAAAGTTGAAATGTTATGACAAACTGAGTATTACAAAGTTGAAATGTTATGACAAACTGAGTATTACAAAGTTGAAATGTTATGACAAACTGAGTATTACAAAGTTGACATTTTATGACATACTGAGTATTACAAAGTTGAAATGTTATGACAAACTGAGTATTACAAAGTTGACATTTTATGAAATACTGAGTATTACAAAGTTGAAATTTTATGACAAACTGAGTATTACAAAGTTGAAATTTTATGACATACTGAGTATTACAAAGTTGACATTTTATGACATACTGAGTATTACAAAGTTGAAATGTTATGACAAACTGAGTATTACAAAGTTGACATTTTATGAAATACTGAGTATTAGAAAGATCAAAATTTTATGAAATACTGAGTATTACAAAGTTGAAATTTTATGACAAACTGAGTATTAGAAAGATCAAAATTTTATGAAATACTGAATATTACAAAGTTGAAATTTTATGACATACTGAGTATTACAAAGTTGAAATGTTATGACAAACTGAGTATTACAAAGTTGACATTTTATGAAATACTGAGTATTACAAAGTTGAAATTTTATGACAAACTGAGTATTACAAAGTTGAAATTTTATGACAAACTGAGTATTACAAAGATTAAATTTTATGAAATACTGAGTATTACAAAGATAAAATTTTATGAAATACTGAGTATTACAAAGTTGAAATTTTATGACAAACTGAGTATTACAAAGTTGAAATTTTATGACATACTGAGTATTACAAAGATTAAATTTTATGAAATACTGAGTATTACAAAGATAAAATTTTATGAAATACTGAGTATTAGAAAGTTGAAATTTTATGACAAACTGAGTATTACAAAGTTGAAATTTTATGACATACTGAGTATTACAAAGATTAAATTTTATGACATACTGAGTATTACAAAGATTAAATTTTATGAAATACTGAGTATTAGAAAGTTGAAATTTTATGACAAACTGAGTATTACAAAGATTAAATTTTATGAAATACTGAGTATTACAAAGTTGACATTTTATGAAATACTGAGTATTACAAAGTTGAAATTTTATGACAAACTGAGTATTACAAAGTTGAAATTTTATGACAAACTGAGTATTACAAAGTTGAAATTTTATGACATACTGAGTATTACAAAGTTGAAATTTTATGACAAACTGAGTATTACAAAGATGAAATTTTATGAAATACTGAGTATTACAAAGTTGAAATTTTATGACAAACTGAGTATTACAAAGTTGAAATTTTATGACATACTGAGTATTACAAAGATTAAATTTTATGACATACTGAGTATTACAAAGTTGAAATTTTATGACATACTGAGTATTACAAAGTTGAAATTTTATGACAAACTGAGTATTACAAAGTTGAAATTTTATGACAAACTGAGTATTACAAAGTTGAAATTTTATGACATACTGAGTATTACAAAGTTGAAATTTTATGACAAACTGAGTATTACAAAGTTGAAATTTTATGACAAACTGAGTATTACAAAGATGAAATTTTATGAAATACTGAGTATTACAAAGTTGAAATTTTATGACAAACTGAGTATTACAAAGTTGAAATTTTATGACAAACTGAGTATTACAAAGTTGAAATTTTATGAAATACTGAGTATTACAAAGTTGAAATTTTATGACAAACTGAGTATTACAAAGTTGAAATTTTATGAAATACTGAGTATTACAAAGTTGAAATTTTATGACAAACTGAGTATTACAAAGTTGAAATTTTATGACATACTGAGTATTACAAAGTTGACATTTTATGAAATACTGAGTATTAGAAAGATCAAAATTTTATGACAAACTGAGTATTACAAAGTTGAAATTTTATGAAATACTGAGTATTACAAAGTTGAAATTTTATGACAAACTGAGTATTACAAAGTTGAAATTTTATGACATACTGAGTATTAGAAAGATCAAAATTTTATGAAATACTGAGTATTACAAAGTTGAAATTTTATGACATACTGAGTATTACAAAGTTGACATTTTATGAAATACTGAGTATTAGAAAGATCAAAATTTTATGAAATACTGAGTATTACAAAGTTGAAATTTTATGACATACTGAGTATTACAAAGTTGACATTTTATGAAATACTGAGTATTAGAAAGATCAAAATTTTATGACAAACTGAGTATTACAAAGTTGAAATTTTATGACAAACTGAGTATTACAAAGTTGAAATTTTATGACATACTGAGTATTAGAAAGATCAAAATTTTATGACATACTGAGTATTAGAAAGATGAAATTTTATGACATACTGAGTATTAGAAAGATGAAATTTTATGACAAACTGAGTATTACAAAGTTGAAATTTTATGACAAACTGAGTATTACAAAGTTGAAATTTTATGACAAACTGAGTATTACAAAGTTGAAATTTTATGACAAACTGAGTATTACAAAGTTGAAATTTTATGACATACTGAGAATTACAAAGATGAAATTTTATGAAATACTGAGTATTACAAAGATGAAATTTTATGACAAACTTGAGTATTACAAAGATTAAATTTTATGACAAACTGAGTATTACAAAGATGAAATTTTATGAAATACTGAGTATTAGAAAGATGAAATTTTATGACAAACTGAGTATTACAAAGATGAAATTTTATGACAAACTGAGTATTAGAAAGATGAAATTTTATGACAAACTGAGTATTACAAAGATGAAATTTTATGAAATACTGAGTATTAGAAAGATGAAATTTTATGACAAACTGAGTATTACAAAGATGAAATTTTATGACAAACTGAGTATTACAAAGATGAAATTTTATGACATACTGAGTATTACAAAGATGAAATTTTATGACAAACTGAGTATTACAAAGTTGAAATTTTATGACAAACTGAGTATTACAAAGATGAAATTTTATGAAATACTGAGTATTAGAAAGATGAAATTTTATGACATACTGAGTATTACAAAGTTGACATTTTATGAAATACTGAGTATTAGAAAGATCAAAATTTTATGACAAACTGAGTATTACAAAGTTGAAATTTTATGACAAACTGAGTATTACAAAGTTGAAATTTTATGACATACTGAGTATTAGAAAGATCAAAATTTTATGAAATACTGAGTATTACAAAGTTGAAATTTTATGACATACTGAGTATTACAAAGTTGACATTTTATGAAATACTGAGTATTAGAAAGATCAAAATTTTATGAAATACTGAGTATTACAAAGTTGAAATTTTATGACATACTGAGTATTACAAAGTTGACATTTTATGAAATACTGAGTATTAGAAAGATCAAAATTTTATGACATACTGAGTATTAGAAAGATCAAAATTTTATGAAATACTGAGTATTACAAAGTTGAAATTTTATGACAAACTGAGTATTACACAGTTGAAATTTTATGACATACTGAGTATTAGAAAGATCAAAATTTTATGACATACTGAGTATTAGAAAGATGAAATTTTATGAAATACTGAGTATTACAAAGATTAAATTTTATGAAATACTGAGTATTACAAAGATTAAATTTTATGACAAACTGAGTATTACAAAGATGAAATTTTATGAAATACTGAGTATTAGAAAGATGAAATTTTATGACAAACTTGAGTATTACAAAGATTAAATTTTATGACAAACTGAGTATTACAAAGATGAAATTTTATGACATACTGAGTATTAGAAAGATCAAAATTTTATGACATACTGAGTATTAGAAAGATGAAATTTTATGACAAACTGAGTATTACAAAGTTGAAATTTTATGACAAACTGAGTATTACAAAGTTGAAATTTTATGACAAACTGAGTATTACAAAGTTGAAATTTTATGACAAACTGAGTATTACAAAGTTGAAATTTTATGACATACTGAGAATTACAAAGATTAAATTTTATGAAATACTGAGTATTACAAAGATGAAATTTTATGACAAACTTGAGTATTACAAAGATTAAATTTTATGACAAACTGAGTATTACAAAGATGAAATTTTATGAAATACTGAGTATTACAAAGATGAAATTTTATGACAAACTGAGTATTACAAAGATGAAATTTTATGAAATACTGAGTATTAGAAAGATGAAATTTTATGACAAACTGAGTATTACAAAGATGAAATTTTATGACAAACTGAGTATTACAAAGATGAAATTTTATGACATACTGAGTATTACAAAGATGAAATTTTATGACAAACTGAGTATTACAAAGTTGAAATTTTATGACAAACTGAGTATTACAAAGATGAAATTTTATGACAAACTGAGTATTACAAAGATGAAATTTTATGAAATACTGAGTATTAGAAAGATGAAATTTTATGACATACTGAGTATTACAAAGATGAAATTTTATGAAATACTGAGTATTAGAAAGATGAAATTTTATGACATACTGAGTATTACAAAGATGAAATTTTATGAAATACTGAGTATTACAAAGATGAAATTTTATGAAATACTGAGTATTAGAAAGTTGAAATTTTATGACAAACTGAGTATTACAAAGATGAAATTTTATGACAAACTGAGTATTACAAAGATGAAATTTTATGAAATACTGAGTATTAGAAAGATGAAATTATATGACAAACTGAGTATTACAAAGATGAAATTTTATGACAAACTGAGTATTACAAAGTTGAAATTTTATGACAAACTGAGTATTACAAAGTTGAAATTTTATGAAATACTGAGTATTACAAAGATGAAATTTTATGAAATACTGAGTATTACAAAGTTGAAATTTTATGACAAACTGAGTATTACAAAGATGAAATTTTATGACAAACTGAGTATTACAAAGATGAAATTTTATGAAATACTGAGTATTAGAAAGATGAAATTTTATGACAAACTGAGTATTACAAAGATGAAATTTTATGACAAACTGAGTATTACAAAGTTGAAATTTTATGACAAACTGAGTATTACAAAGTTGAAATTTTATGAAATACTGAGTATTACAAAGATGAAATTTTATGACATACTGAGTATTACAAAGATGAAATTTTATGAAATACTGAGTATTACAAAGTTGAAATTTTATGAAATACTGAGTATTAGAAAGTTGAAATTTTATGACAAACTGAGTATTAGAAAGATGAAATTTTATGACATACTGAGTATTACAAAGATGAAATTTTATGAAATACTGAGTATTAGAAAGTTGAAATTTTATGACAAACTGAGTATTACAAAGATGAAATTTTATGAAATACTGAGTATTAGAAAGATGAAATTTTATGACATACTGAGTATTACAAAGATGAAATTTTATGAAATACTGAGTATTAGAAAGTTGAAATTTTATGACAAACTGAGTATTACAAAGATGAAATTTTATGAAATACTGAGTATTACAAAGATGACATTTTATGAAATACTGAGTATTACAAAGATGAAATTTTATGAAATACTGAGTAGTAGAAAGTTGAAATTTTATGACAAACTGAGTATTAGAAATTTGAAATTTTATGAAATACTGAATATTACAAAGTTGAAATTTTATGACATACTGAGTATTACAAAGTTGAAATGTTATGACAAACTGAGTATTACAAAGTTGAAATTTTATGACAAACTGAGTATTACAAAGTTGAAATTTTATGACATACTGAGTATTACAAAGTTGAAATGTTATGACAAACTGAGTATTACAAAGTTGACATTTTATGAAATACTGAGTATTAGAAAGATCAAAATTTTATGAAATACTGAGTATTACAAAGTTGAAATTTTATGACAAACTGAGTATTACAAAGTTGACATTTTATGAAATACTGAGTATTAGAAAGATCAAAATTTTATGACAAACTGAGTATTACAAAGTTGAAATTTTATGACAAACTGAGTATTACAAAGTTGAAATTTTATGACATACTGAGTATTACAAAGTTGAAATTTTATGACAAACTGAGTATTACAAAGTTGAAATTTTATGACATACTGAGTATTACAAAGATTAAATTTTATGAAATACTGAGTATTACAAAGATAAAATTTTATGAAATACTGAGTATTAGAAAGTTGAAATTTTATGACAAACTGAGTATTACAAAGTTGAAATTTTATGACATACTGAGTATTACAAAGATTAAATTTTATGACATACTGAGTATTACAAAGATTAAATTTTATGAAATACTGAGTATTACAAAAATGAAATTTTATGACAAACTTGAGTATTACAAAGATTAAATTTTATGACAAACTGAGTATTACAAAGATGAAATTTTATGAAATACTGAGTATTACAAAGATTAAATTTTATGAAATACTGAGTATTACAAAGATGAAATTTTATGACAAACTTGAGTATTACAAAGATTAAATTTTATGACAAACTTGAGTATTACAAAGATTAAATTTTATGACAAACTGAGTATTACAAAGATTAAATTTTATGACAAACTGAGTATTACAAAGATGAAATTTTATGACAAACTGAGTATTACAAAGATGAAATTTTATGAAATACTGAGTATTAGAAAGATGAAATTTTATGACAAACTGAGTATTACAAAGATGAAATTTTATGACAAACTGAGTATTACAAAGATGAAATTTTATGACATACTGAGTATTACAAAGATGAAATTTTATGACAAACTGAGTATTACAAAGTTGAAATTTTATGACAAACTGAGTATTACAAAGATGAAATTTTATGACAAACTGAGTATTACAAAGATGAAATTTTATGAAATACTGAGTATTAGAAAGATGAAATTTTATGACATACTGAGTATTACAAAGATGAAATTTTATGAAATACTGAGTATTAGAAAGATGAAATTTTATGACATACTGAGTATTACAAAGATGAAATTTTATGAAATACTGAGTATTACAAAGATGAAATTTTATGAAATACTGAGTATTAGAAAGTTGAAATTTTATGACAAACTGAGTATTACAAAGATGAAATTTTATGACAAACTGAGTATTACAAAGATGAAATTTTATGAAATACTGAGTATTAGAAAGATGAAATTTTATGACAAACTGAGTATTACAAAGATGAAATTTTATGACAAACTGAGTATTACAAAGTTGAAATTTTATGACAAACTGAGTATTACAAAGATGAAATTTTATGAAATACTGAGTATTACAAAGTTGAAATTTTATGAAATACTGAGTATTAGAAAGTTGAAATTTTATGACAAACTGAGTATTACAAAGATGAAATTTTATGAAATACTGAGAATTAGAAAGATGAAATTTTATGACATACTGAGTATTACAAAGATGAAATTTTATGAAATACTGAGTATTAGAAAGTTGAAATTTTATGACAAACTGAGTATTACAAAGATGAAATTTTATGAAATACTGAGTATTACAAAGATGACATTTTATGAAATACTGAGTATTACAAAGATGAAATTTTATGAAATACTGAGTAGTAGAAAGTTGAAATTTTATGACAAACTGAGTATTAGAAATTTGAAATTTTATGAAATACTGAATATTACAAAGTTGAAATTTTATGACATACTGAGTATTACAAAGTTGAAATGTTATGACAAACTGAGTATTACAAAGTTGAAATTTTATGACAAACTGAGTATTACAAAGTTGAAATTTTATGACATACTGAGTATTACAAAGTTGAAATGTTATGACAAACTGAGTATTACAAAGTTGACATTTTATGAAATACTGAGTATTAGAAAGATCAAAATTTTATGAAATACTGAGTATTACAAAGTTGAAATTTTATGACAAACTGAGTATTACAAAGTTGACATTTTATGAAATACTGAGTATTAGAAAGATCAAAATTTTATGACAAACTGAGTATTACAAAGTTGAAATTTTATGACAAACTGAGTATTACAAAGTTGAAATTTTATGACATACTGAGTATTACAAAGTTGAAATTTTATGACAAACTGAGTATTACAAAGTTGAAATTTTATGACATACTGAGTATTACAAAGATTAAATTTTATGAAATACTGAGTATTACAAAGATAAAATTTTATGAAATACTGAGTATTAGAAAGTTGAAATTTTATGACAAACTGAGTATTACAAAGTTGACATTTTATGAAATACTGAGTATTAGAAAGATCAAAATTTTATGACAAACTGAGTATTACAAAGTTGAAATTTTATGACAAACTGAGTATTACAAAGTTGAAATTTTATGACATACTGAGTATTACAAAGTTGAAATTTTATGACAAACTGAGTATTACAAAGTTGAAATTTTATGACATACTGAGTATTACAAAGTTGAAATTTTATGACATACTGAGTATTACAAAGATTAAATTTTATGAAATACTGAGTATTACAAAGATTAAATTTTATGACAAACTGAGTATTACAAAGTTGAAATTTTATGAAATATTGAGTATTAGAAAGTTGAAATTTTATGACAAACTGAGTATTAGAAAGATGAAATTTTATGACAAACTGAGTATTACAAAGATTAAATTTTATGACATACTGAGTATTACAAAGATTAAATTTTATGAAATACTGAGTATTACAAAGATTAAATTTTATGACAAACTGAGTATTACAAAGTTGACATTTTATGAAATACTGAGTATTAGAAAGATCAAAATTTTATGAAATACTGAGTATTACAAAGTTGAAATTTTATGACAAACTGAGTATTACAAAGTTGACATTTTATGAAATACTGAGTATTAGAAAGATCAAAATTTTATGACAAACTGAGTATTACAAAGTTGAAATTTTATGACATACTGAGTATTACAAAGTTGAAATTTTATGACAAACTGAGTATTACAAAGTTGAAATTTTATGACAAACTGAGTATTACAAAGTTGAAATTTTATGACATACTGAGTATTACAAAGATTAAATTTTATGAAATACTGAGTATTACAAAGATAAAATTTTATGAAATACTGAGTATTAGAAAGTTGAAATTTTATGACAAACTGAGTATTACAAAGTTGAAATTTTATGACATACTGAGTATTACAAAGATGAAATTTTATGAAATACTGAGTATTAGAAAGTTGAAATTTTATGACAAACTGAGTATTACAAAGTTGAAATTTTATGACAAACTGAGTATTACAAAGATGAAATTTTATGAAATACTGAGTATTAGAAAGATGAAATTTTATGACATACTGAGTATTAGAAAGATGAAATTTTATGACATACTGAGTATTACAAAGATGAAATTTTATGAAATACTGAGTATTACAAAGATGAAATTTTATGAAATACTGAGTATTAGAAAGTTGAAATTTTATGACAAACTGAGTATTACAAAGATGAAATTTTATGACAAACTGAGTATTACAAAGATGAAATTTTATGAAATACTGAGTATTAGAAAGATGAAATTTTATGACAAACTGAGTATTACAAAGATGAAATTTTATGACAAACTGAGTATTACAAAGTTGAAATTTTATGACAAACTGAGTATTACAAAGATGAAATTTTATGAAATACTGAGTATTACAAAGTTGAAATTTTATGAAATACTGAGTATTAGAAAGTTGAAATTTTATGACAAACTGAGTATTACAAAGATGAAATTTTATGAAATACTGAGTATTAGAAAGATGAAATTTTATGACATACTGAGTATTACAAAGATGAAATTTTATGAAATACTGAGTATTAGAAAGTTGAAATTTTATGACAAACTGAGTATTACAAAGATGAAATTTTATGAAATACTGAGTATTACAAAGATGACATTTTATGAAATACTGAGTATTACAAAGATGAAATTTTATGAAATACTGAGTAGTAGAAAGTTGAAATTTTATGACAAACTGAGTATTAGAAATTTGAAATTTTATGAAATACTGAATATTACAAAGTTGAAATTTTATGACATACTGAGTATTACAAAGTTGAAATGTTATGACAAACTGAGTATTACAAAGTTGAAATTTTATGACAAACTGAGTATTACAAAGTTGAAATTTTATGACATACTGAGTATTACAAAGTTGAAATGTTATGACAAACTGAGTATTACAAAGTTGACATTTTATGAAATACTGAGTATTAGAAAGATCAAAATTTTATGAAATACTGAGTATTACAAAGTTGAAATTTTATGACAAACTGAGTATTACAAAGTTGACATTTTATGAAATACTGAGTATTAGAAAGATCAAAATTTTATGACAAACTGAGTATTACAAAGTTGAAATTTTATGACAAACTGAGTATTACAAAGTTGAAATTTTATGACATACTGAGTATTACAAAGTTGAAATTTTATGACAAACTGAGTATTACAAAGTTGAAATTTTATGACATACTGAGTATTACAAAGATTAAATTTTATGAAATACTGAGTATTACAAAGATAAAATTTTATGAAATACTGAGTATTAGAAAGTTGAAATTTTATGACAAACTGAGTATTACAAAGTTGAAATTTTATGACATACTGAGTATTACAAAGATTAAATTTTATGAAATACTGAGTATTACAAAGATTAAATTTTATGACAAACTGAGTATTACAAAGTTGAAATTTTATGAAATATTGAGTATTAGAAAGTTGAAATTTTATGACAAACTGAGTATTAGAAAGATGAAATTTTATGACAAACTGAGTATTACAAAGATTAAATTTTATGACATACTGAGTATTACAAAGATTAAATTTTATGAAATACTGAGTATTACAAAGATTAAATTTTATGACAAACTGAGTATTACAAAGTTGACATTTTATGAAATACTGAGTATTAGAAAGATCAAAATTTTATGAAATACTGAGTATTACAAAGTTGAAATTTTATGACAAACTGAGTATTACAAAGTTGACATTTTATGAAATACTGAGTATTAGAAAGATCAAAATTTTATGACAAACTGAGTATTACAAAGTTGAAATTTTATGACATACTGAGTATTACAAAGTTGAAATTTTATGACAAACTGAGTATTACAAAGTTGAAATTTTATGACAAACTGAGTATTACAAAGTTGAAATTTTATGACATACTGAGTATTACAAAGATTAAATTTTATGAAATACTGAGTATTACAAAGATAAAATTTTATGAAATACTGAGTATTAGAAAGTTGAAATTTTATGACAAACTGAGTATTACAAAGTTGAAATTTTATGACATACTGAGTATTACAAAGATTAAATTTTATGAAATACTGAGTATTAGAAAGTTGAAATTTTATGACAAACTGAGTATTACAAAGTTGAAATTTTATGAAATATTGAGTATTAGAAAGTTGAAATTTTATGACAAACTGAGTATTAGAAAGATGAAATTTTATGACAAACTGAGTATTACAAAGTTGAAATTTTATGACATACTGAATATTACAAAGTTGAAATTTTATGACATACTGAGTATTACAAAGTTGAAATTTTATGACATACTGAGTATTACAAAGTTGAAATTTTATGACATACTGAGTATTACAAAGATTAAATTTTATGAAATACTGAGTATTACAAAGATAAAATTTTATGAAATACTGAGTATTAGAAAGTTGAAATTTTATGACAAACTGAGTATTACAAAGTTGAAATTTTATGACATACTGAGTATTACAAAGATTAAATTTTATGACATACTGAGTATTACAAAGATTAAATTTTATGAAATACTGAGTATTACAAAGATTAAATTTTATGACAAACTGAGTATTACAAAGTTGACATTTTATGAAATACTGAGTATTAGAAAGATCAAAATTTTATGAAATACTGAGTATTACAAAGTTGAAATTTTATGACAAACTGAGTATTACAAAGTTGACATTTTATGAAATACTGAGTATTAGAAAGATCAAAATTTTATGACAAACTGAGTATTACAAAGTTGAAATTTTATGACATACTGAGTATTACAAAGTTGAAATTTTATGACAAACTGAGTATTACAAAGTTGAAATTTTATGACAAACTGAGTATTACAAAGTTGAAATTTTATGACATACTGAGTATTACAAAGATTAAATTTTATGAAATACTGAGTATTACAAAGATAAAATTTTATGAAATACTGAGTATTAGAAAGTTGAAATTTTATGACAAACTGAGTATTACAAAGTTGAAATTTTATGACATACTGAGTATTACAAAGATTAAATTTTATGAAATACTGAGTATTAGAAAGTTGAAATTTTATGACAAACTGAGTATTACAAAGTTGAAATTTTATGAAATATTGAGTATTAGAAAGTTGAAATTTTATGACAAACTGAGTATTAGAAAGATGAAATTTTATGACAAACTGAGTATTACAAAGTTGAAATTTTATGACATACTGAATATTACAAAGTTGAAATTTTATGACATACTGAGTATTACAAAGTTGAAATTTTATGACATACTGAGTATTACAAAGTTGAAATTTTATGACAAACTGAGTATTACAAAGTTGAAATTTTATGACAAACTGAGTATTACAAAGTTGAAATTTTATGACAAACTGAGTATTACAAAGTTGAAATTTTATGAAATACTGAGTATTACAAAGTTGAAATTTTATGACAAACTGAGTATTACAAAGTTGAAATTTTATGACATACTGAGTATTACAAAGTTGACATTTTATGAAATACTGAGTATTAGAAAGATCAAAATTTTATGAAATACTGAGTATTACAAAGTTGAAATTTTATGACAAACTGAGTATTACAAAGTTGACATTTTATGAAATACTGAGTATTAGAAAGATCAAAATTTTATGACAAACTGAGTATTACAAAGTTGAAATTTTATGACAAACTGAGTATTACAAAGTTGAAATTTTATGACATACTGAGTATTAGAAAGATCAAAATTTTATGACATACTGAGTATTAGAAAGATGAAATTTTATGACAAACTGAGTATTACAAAGTTGAAATTTTATGACAAACTGAGTATTACAAAGTTGAAATTTTATGACAAACTGAGTATTACAAAGTTGAAATTTTATGACAAACTGAGTATTACAAAGTTGAAATTTTATGACATACTGAGTATTACAAAGATTAAATTTTATGAAATACTGAGTATTACAAAGATTAAATTTTATGACAAACTGAGTATTACAAAGATGAAATTTTATGAAATACTGAGTATTACAAAGATTAAATTTTATGACATACTGAGTATTACAAAGATGAAATTTTATGACAAACTGAGTATTACAAAGTTGAAATTTTATGACAAACTGAGTATTACAAAGATGAAATTTTATGACAAACTGAGTATTACAAAGATGAAATTTTATGAAATACTGAGTATTAGAAAGATGAAATTTTATGACATACTGAGTATTACAAAGATGACATTTTATGACAAACTGAGTATTACAAAGTTGAAATTTTATGACATACTGAGTATTAGAAAGATGAAATTTTATGACAAACTGAGTATTACAAAGTTGAAATTTTATGACAAACTGAGTATTACAAAGTTGAAATTTTATGACATACTGAGTATTAGAAAGATGAAATTTTATGACATACTGAGTATTAGAAAGATGAAATTTTATGAAATACTGAGTATTACAAAGTTGAAATTTTATGACAAACTGAGTATTACAAAGTTGAAATTTTATGACAAACTGAGTATTACAAAGATTAAATTTTATGAAATACTGAGTATTACAAAGTTGAAATTTTATGACATACTGAGTATTAGAAAGATGAAATTTTATGACAAACTGAGTATTACAAAGTTGAAATTTTATGACAAACTGAGTATTACAAAGTTGAAATTTTATGACATACTGAGTATTAGAAAGATGAAATTTTATGACATACTGAGTATTAGAAAGATGAAATTTTATGAAATACTGAGTATTACAAAGTTGAAATTTTATGACAAACTGAGTATTACAAAGTTGAAATTTTATGACAAACTGAGTATTACAAAGATGAAATTTTATGACATACTGAGTATTACAAAGATGACATTTTATGACAAACTGAGTATTACAAAGTTGAAATTTTATGACATACTGAGTATTAGAAAGATGAAATTTTATGACAAACTGAGTATTACAAAGTTGAAATTTTATGACAAACTGAGTATTACAAAGTTGAAATTTTATGACATACTGAGTATTACAAAGATGAAATTTTATGACAAACTGAGTATTACAAAGATTAAATTTTATGACAAACTGAGTATTACAAAGATGAAATTTTATGAAATACTGAGTATTAGAAAGATGAAATTTTATGACAAACTGAGTATTACAAAGATGAAATTTTATGACAAACTGAGTATTACAAAGTTGAAATTTTATGAAATACTGAGTATTAGAAAGTTGAAATTTTATGACAAACTGAGTATTACAAAGATGAAATTTTATGAAATACTGAGTATTAGAAAGATGAAATTTTATGACATACTGAGTATTACAAAGATGAAATTTTATGAAATACTGAGTATTACAAAGATGAAATTTTATGAAATACTGAGTATTAGAAAGTTGAAATTTTATGACAAACTGAGTATTACAAAGATGAAATTTTATGAAATACTGAGTATTAGAAAGATGAAATTTTATGACATACTGAGTATTACAAAGATGAAATTTTATGAAATACTGAGTATTACAAAGATGAAATTTTATGAAATACTGAGTATTAGAAAGTTGAAATTTTATGACAAACTGAGTATTACAAAGATGAAATTTTATGAAATACTGAGTATTAGAAAGATGAAATTTTATGACATACTGAGTATTACAAAGATGAAATTTTATGAAATACTGAGTATTAGAAAGATGAAATTTTATGACATACTGAGTATTACAAAGATGAAATTTTATGAAATACTGAGTATTACAAAGATGAAATTTTATGAAATACTGAGTATTAGAAAGTTGAAATTTTATGACAAACTGAGTATTACAAAGATGAAATTTTATGAAATACTGAGTATTACAAAGATGAAATTTTATGAAATACTGAGTATTAGAAAGTTGAAATTTTATGACAAACTGAGTATTACAAAGATGAAATTTTATGAAATACTGAGTATTAGAAAGATGAAATTTTATGAAATACTGAGTATTACAAAGATGAAATTTTATGAAATACTGAGTATTACAAAGATGAAATTTTATGACAAACTGAGTATTACAAAGATGAAATTTTATGAAATACTGAGTATTAGAAAGATGAAATTTTATGACATACTGAGTATTACAAAGATGACATTTTATGACAAACTGAGTATTACAAAGTTGAAATTTTATGACATACTGAGTATTAGAAAGATGAAATTTTATGACAAACTGAGTATTACAAAGTTGAAATTTTATGACAAACTGAGTATTACAAAGTTGAAATTTTATGACATACTGAGTATTAGAAAGATGAAATTTTATGACATACTGAGTATTAGAAAGATGAAATTTTATGAAATACTGAGTATTACAAAGTTGAAATTTTATGACAAACTGAGTATTACAAAGTTGAAATTTTATGACAAACTGAGTATTAGAAAGATGAAATTTTATGAAATACTGAGTATTACAAAGATGAAATTTTATGACAAACTGAGTATTACAAAGATTAAATTTTATGACAAACTGAGTATTACAAAGATTAAATTTTATGACAAACTGAGTATTACAAAGATTAAATTTTATGACAAACTGAGTATTACAAAGATGAAATTTTATGAAATACTGAGTATTACAAAGATGAAATTTTATGACAAACTGAGTATTACAAAGATGAAATTTTATGACAAACTGAGTATTACAAAGATGAAATTTTATGAAATACTGAGTATTAGAAAGATGAAATTTTATGACAAACTGAGTATTACAAAGTTGAAATTTTATGACAAACTGAGTATTACAAAGATGAAATTTTATGAAATACTGAGTATTAGAAAGATGAAATTTTATGACATACTGAGTATTACAAAGATGAAATTTTATGAAATACTGAGTATTAGAAAGTTGAAATTTTATGACAAACTGAGTATTACAAAGATGAAATTTTATGAAATACTGAGTATTACAAAGATGACATTTTATGAAATACTGAGTATTACAAAGATGAAATTTTATGAAATACTGAGTATTAGAAAGTTGAAATTTTATGACAAACTGAGTATTAGAAAGATGAAATTTTATGACAATCTGAGTATTAGAAATTTGAAATTTTATGAAATACTGAATATTACAAAGTTGAAATTTTATGACAAACTGAGTATTACAGAGTTGAAATGTTATGACAAACTGAGTATTACAAAGTTGACATTTTATGAAATACTGAGTATTAGAAAGATCAAAATTTTATGAAATACTGAGTATTACAAAGTTGAAATTTTATGACAAACTGAGTATTACAAAGTTGACATTTTATGAAATACTGAGTATTAGAAAGATCAAAATTTTATGACAAACTGAGTATTACAAAGTTGAAATTTTATGACAAACTGAGTATTACAAAGATTAAATTTTATGAAATACTGAGTATTAGAAAGTTGAAATTTTATGACAAACTGAGTATTACAAAGTTGAAATTTTATGACATACTGAGTATTACAAAGATTAAATTTTATGAAATACTGAGTATTAGAAAGTTGAAATTTTATGACAAACTGAGTATTACAAAGATGAAATTTTATGACAAACTGAGTATTACAAAGTTGAAATTTTATGAAATACTGAGTATTAGAAAGTTGAAATTTTATGACAAACTGAGTATTACAAAGATGAAATTTTATGAAATACTGAGTATTAGAAAGATGAAATTTTATGACATACTGAGTATTACAAAGATGAAATTTTATGAAATACTGAGTATTACAAAGATGAAATTTTATGAAATACTGAGTATTAGAAAGTTGAAATTTTATGACAAACTGAGTATTACAAAGATGAAATTTTATGAAATACTGAGTATTAGAAAGATGAAATTTTATGACATACTGAGTATTACAAAGATGAAATTTTATGAAATACTGAGTATTACAAAGATGAAATTTTATGAAATACTGAGTATTAGAAAGTTGAAATTTTATGACAAACTGAGTATTACAAAGATGAAATTTTATGAAATACTGAGTATTAGAAAGATGAAATTTTATGACATACTGAGTATTACAAAGATGAAATTTTATGAAATACTGAGTATTAGAAAGATGAAATTTTATGACATACTGAGTATTACAAAGATGAAATTTTATGAAATACTGAGTATTACAAAGATGAAATTTTATGAAATACTGAGTATTAGAAAGTTGAAATTTTATGACAAACTGAGTATTACAAAGATGAAATTTTATGAAATACTGAGTATTACAAAGATGAAATTTTATGAAATACTGAGTATTAGAAAGTTGAAATTTTATGACAAACTGAGTATTACAAAGATGAAATTTTATGAAATACTGAGTATTAGAAAGATGAAATTTTATGAAATACTGAGTATTACAAAGATGAAATTTTATGAAATACTGAGTATTACAAAGATGAAATTTTATGACAAACTGAGTATTACAAAGATGAAATTTTATGAAATACTGAGTATTAGAAAGATGAAATTTTATGACATACTGAGTATTACAAAGATGACATTTTATGACAAACTGAGTATTACAAAGTTGAAATTTTATGACATACTGAGTATTAGAAAGATGAAATTTTATGACAAACTGAGTATTACAAAGTTGAAATTTTATGACAAACTGAGTATTACAAAGTTGAAATTTTATGACATACTGAGTATTAGAAAGATGAAATTTTATGACATACTGAGTATTAGAAAGATGAAATTTTATGAAATACTGAGTATTACAAAGTTGAAATTTTATGACAAACTGAGTATTACAAAGTTGAAATTTTATGACAAACTGAGTATTAGAAAGATGAAATTTTATGAAATACTGAGTATTACAAAGATGAAATTTTATGACAAACTGAGTATTACAAAGATTAAATTTTATGACAAACTGAGTATTACAAAGATTAAATTTTATGACAAACTGAGTATTACAAAGATTAAATTTTATGACAAACTGAGTATTACAAAGATGAAATTTTATGAAATACTGAGTATTACAAAGATGAAATTTTATGACAAACTGAGTATTACAAAGATGAAATTTTATGACAAACTGAGTATTACAAAGATGAAATTTTATGAAATACTGAGTATTAGAAAGATGAAATTTTATGACAAACTGAGTATTACAAAGTTGAAATTTTATGACAAACTGAGTATTACAAAGATGAAATTTTATGAAATACTGAGTATTAGAAAGATGAAATTTTATGACATACTGAGTATTACAAAGATGAAATTTTATGAAATACTGAGTATTAGAAAGTTGAAATTTTATGACAAACTGAGTATTACAAAGATGAAATTTTATGAAATACTGAGTATTACAAAGATGACATTTTATGAAATACTGAGTATTACAAAGATGAAATTTTATGAAATACTGAGTATTAGAAAGTTGAAATTTTATGACAAACTGAGTATTAGAAAGATGAAATTTTATGACAATCTGAGTATTAGAAATTTGAAATTTTATGAAATACTGAATATTACAAAGTTGAAATTTTATGACAAACTGAGTATTACAGAGTTGAAATGTTATGACAAACTGAGTATTACAAAGTTGACATTTTATGAAATACTGAGTATTAGAAAGATCAAAATTTTATGAAATACTGAGTATTACAAAGTTGAAATTTTATGACAAACTGAGTATTACAAAGTTGACATTTTATGAAATACTGAGTATTAGAAAGATCAAAATTTTATGACAAACTGAGTATTACAAAGTTGAAATTTTATGACAAACTGAGTATTACAAAGATTAAATTTTATGAAATACTGAGTATTAGAAAGTTGAAATTTTATGACAAACTGAGTATTACAAAGTTGAAATTTTATGACATACTGAGTATTACAAAGATTAAATTTTATGAAATACTGAGTATTAGAAAGTTGAAATTTTATGACAAACTGAGTATTACAAAGTTGAAATTTTATGAAATACTGAGTATTAGAAAGTTGAAATTTTATGACAAACTGAGTATTAGAAAGATGAAATTTTATGACAAACTGAGTATTAGAAATTTGAAATTTTATGAAATACTGAATATTACAAAGTTGACATTTTATGACATACTGAGTATTACAAAGTTGAAATGTTATGACAAACTGAGTATTACAAAGTTGAAATTTTATGAAATACTGAGTATTAGAAAGATCAAAATTTTATGAAATACTGAGTATTACAAAGTTGAAATTTTATGACAAACTGAGTATTACAAAGTTGACATTTTATGAAATACTGAGTATTAGAAAGATCAAAATTTTATGACAAACTGAGTATTACAAAGTTGAAATTTTATGACATACTGAGTATTACAAAGATTAAATTTTATGAAATACTGAGTATTAGAAAGTTGAAATTTTATGACAAACTGAGTATTACAAAGTTGAAATTTTATGACATACTGAGTATTACAAAGATTAAATTTTATGAAATACTGAGTATTAGAAAGTTGAAATTTTATGACAAACTGAGTATTACAAAGTTGAAATTTTATGAAATACTGAGTATTAGAAAGTTGAAATTTTATGACAAACTGAGTATTAGAAATTTGAAATTTTATGAAATACTGAATATTACAAAGTTGACATTTTATGACATACTGAGTATTACAAAGTTGAAATGTTATGACAAACTGAGTATTACAAAGTTGAAATTTTATGACAAACTGAGTATTACAAAGTTGAAATTTTATGACATACTGAGTATTACAAAGTTGAAATTTTATGACATACTGAGTATTACAAAGTTGAAATTTTATGACAAACTGAGTATTACAAAGTTGAAATTTTATGACAAACTGAGTATTACAAAGTTGAAATTTTATGAAATACTGAGTATTACAAAGTTGAAATTTTATGACATACTGAGTATTACAAAGTTGACATTTTATGAAATACTGAGTATTAGAAAGATCAAAATTGTATGAAATACTGAGTATTACAAAGTTGAAATTTTATGACAAACTGAGTATTACAAAGTTGACATTTTATGAAATACTGAGTATTAGAAAGATCAAAATTTTATGACAAACTGAGTATTACAAAGTTGAAATTTTATGACAAACTGAGTATTACAAAGTTGAAATTTTATGACAAACTGAGTATTACAAAGTTGAAATTTTATGACAAACTGAGTATTACAAAGATGAAATTTTATGACATACTGAGTATTACAAAGATGAAATTTTATGACAAACTGAGTATTACAAAGTTGAAATTTTATGACAAACTGAGTATTACAAAGTTGAAATTTTATGACATACTTGTTACACTTACGTGTGGGAGATAAGCGCATGGAGACAAAGGAGAACAGGTAGCAGGAACTTTTAATAACAAAACTCAGGAACACGTAAAACATGAACGAGAACCGAAAAACACTGAGGGCAAACTGAGGGCTTATAAACACAGCAAATGAGGATAACGAGGAGCAGGTGAAGGACGAGGCACAGGTGAAAGACATAACCGATTAATCAAACTGGGGACAACAAAGTAACAGAGACTAAATCAAAACACATAAGACAGGGCATACATGTAACATATCGCCCCCTCCCGGAAAGGCGCGTCCTCGCGCCGTAAACAAGAACAAGTAAGGAGGGAGGGTGGGGGCTTAGGAGGAGGGCGCGGAGCAAAAGGAAACAGACAGTCTGGGGAAGTAAACAGAGTCCAAGGGGAAATGTGGAAAGAGAGGAGCCAGAGGGAAGCCAGGAGCAGGAGCCAGATGGTGTGCCAGAAACCAGCCAGGACGAGGCCCCAGGGCGGAGTCGATGGTGGGAGGAGCCATGGAGGAGTCGACTGGGAGGTAGATGACACCCTGGGGACGACCAACGGAGAAAGGGCCACTGATAGAGCCGATGAGCCGATGAGCCCCCGCGAGGCAGAAGGTCCTGGAGACCGAGGTGGCACCGCAGCGACGAGCACCCGAGGTGGATCCGGGGAACCAGAGGGCAGCGGCTGAACTGGTGGGACCGAGGACAAAGGCGGAGCTGAAGGGAAGGCGGAGCCAGACGAAGCCGCAGGTGAAGGCAGGTCGACGACTGACCAAGGCAGAGCCGGAGAGACGAGGGAGCCCGGAGAAGCCGTATGACCGCTGGTTTCCGGTGGAGCCGAGGGAGGAAGGAGCCAAGGGGGCACCGAAGTGTCGACGGGCTGAGGCGAAGCAGGGGGCACAGAGGCTGGAGGCGAAGACAGGGTAACCTCAGTGCGGGACAGAGCTGGTGGCCTGAAGACACTAGGCGTGTCCACACCGCGTGTGGGCGGAGCAGAGGGGCGGAAGGACAGCAGCGAAGGGAGGACTGAGGAATAGACCGACAGAGGAGGTGGGAGAGGGAGGCTGGGTGGGAATTCAGAGGCAGGAGACACTAGAGAAACAGGGGTCGCTGGAGAGACAGGGGCCACAGGAAAAACCTCTTCAAAAAAGTCTATCAGGTCTACCTCAAAAACACTGCCCAGTTCTTCAATATAGTTGCCAGTTACTTCCTGCAACTCAACCACAGCGGCGGTGTTGTGGGCGGGGCTTTCCTCCCAGCCCTCGAACCCCACAATAACTCCCTCTGCGATATACGGCGTTGTCGGCTCACGCACCTGGTCAGACCTTGTTGGTGGTTCGGGCTCCGAGGCGATGACACACTCCGTCCTTGTCCTCGGTACGGGCTCGTCTCTCACGGGTGGCCGGTCCCCACGGTCTGCGGTGGGCTCGTGCAACTCCTCCGTTGCGTCACTCGCTGGTGGTGGTTGGCTGGTCTCTGGCAGTGGTGGAGTGGGACTGGTAACGCTGTCCTCCTCAGCGGGGCCGATGGTACATGGCGAGTGGTTATTTACCAGTACCCACTCCACGAATGCGGCGAAATCTTCCTTTGGACCGCCCGCTGGAACGCGTGCCTTCGACCGCTCGCTCAGGCCGGTGTAGTAGAAAACACAGAGCGAGCGGTCCGGGAAACAGGTAAGGCACGCGAGCTGTAGGAAGTCCCGAGTGTGTGCCTCCAGCGGACGGTCTCCCTGCTCCAGGCAGAGAAGCTGAACTTCGGGAAGGGCCATGGGGAAAACGGGGAAAACTCAAACAAAACAGAGGGAAAAAAACGCCGCAAAAAACAACTTTTTCGGTCGGTTCTTCTGTTCCACTTACGTGTGGGAGATAAGCGCATGGAGACAAAGGAGAACAGGTAGCAGGAACTTTTAATAACAAAACTCAGGAACACGTAAAACATGAACGAGAACCGAAAAACACTGAGGGCAAACTGAGGGCTTATAAACACAGCAAATGAGGATAACGAGGAGCAGGTGAAGGACGAGGCACAGGTGAAAGACATAACCGATTAATCAAACTGGGGACAACAAAGTAACAGAGACTAAATCAAAACACATAAGATAGGGCATACATGTAACAATACTGAGTATTACAAAGATTAAATTTTATGAAATACTGAGTATTACAAAGATGAAATTTTATGAAATACTGAGTATTAGAAAGATGAAATTTTATGACAAACTGAGTATTACAAAGATGAAATTTTATGAAATACTGAGTATTACAAAGATTAAATTTTATGAAATACTGAGTATTACAAAGATGAAATTTTATGAAATACTGAGTATTAGAAAGATGAAATTTTATGACAAACTGAGTATTACAAAGATGAAATTTTATGAAATACTGAGTATTACAAAGTTGAAATTTTATGAAATACTGAGTATTAGAAAGTTGAAATTTTATGACAAACTGAGTATTACAAAGATGAAATTTTATGACATACTGAGTATTAGAAAGTTGAAATTTTATGACAAACTGAGTATTACAAAGATGAAATTTTATGAAATACTGAGTATTAGAAAGATGAAATTTTATGACAAACTGAGTATTACAAAGATGAAATTTTATGACAAACTGAGTATTACAAAGATGAAATTTTATGACAAACTGAGTATTACAAAGATGACATTTTATGAAATACTGAGTATTAGAAAGATGAAATTTTATGACAAACTGAGTATTACAAAGATGAAATTTTATGACAAACTGAGTATTACAAAGATGAAATTTTATGACAAACTGAGTATTACAGCGTTGAAATTTTATGAAATACTGAGTATTAGAAAGTTGAAATTTTATGAAATACTGAGTATTAGAAAGTTGAAATTTTATGACAAACTGAGTATTACAAAGATGAAATTTTATGAAATACTGAGTATTAGAAAGTTGAAATTTTATGACAAACTGAGTATTACAAAGATGACATTTTATGAAATACTGAGTATTACAAAGATGAAATTTTATGAAATACTGAGTATTAGAAAGTTGAAATTTTATGAAATACTGAGTATTAGAAAGTTGAAATTTTATGACAAACTGAGTATTAGAAATTTGAAATTTTATGAAATACTGAATATTACAAAGTTGAAATTTTATGACATACTGAGTATTACAAAGTTGAAATTTTATGACAAACTGAGTATTACAAAGTTGAAATGTTATGACAAACTGAGTATTACAAAGTTGAAATTTTATGACAAACTGAGTATTACAAAGTTGAAATTTTATGACATACTGAGTATTACAAAGTTGAAATGTTATGACAAACTGAGTATTACAAAGTTGACATTTTATGAAATACTGAGTATTAGAAAGATCAAAATTTTATGAAATACTGAGTATTACAAAGTTGAAATTTTATGACATACTGAGTATTACAAAGTTGAAATGTTATGACAAACTGAGTATTACAAAGTTGAAATTTTATGACAAACTGAGTATTACAAAGTTGAAATTTTATGACATACTGAGTATTACAAAGTTGAAATTTTATGACAAACTGAGTATTACAAAGTTGAAATTTTATGACATACTGAGTATTACAAAGTTGACATTTTATGAAATACTGAGTATTAGAAAGATCAAAATTTTATGACAAACTGAGTATTAAAAAGTTGAAATTTTATGACAAACTGAGTATTACAAAGTTGAAATTTTATGACATACTGAGTATTACAAAGATGAAATTTTATGACAAACTGAGTATTACAAAGTTGAAATTTTATGACAAACTGAGTATTACAAAGATGAAATTTTATGACATACTGAGTATTACAAAGTTGAAATTTTATGACATACTGAGTATTACAAAGTTGAAATTTTATGACAAACTGAGTATTACAAAGTTGAAATTTTATGACAAACTGAGTATTACAAAGTTGAAATTTTATGAAATACTGAGTATTACAAAGTTGAAATTTTATGACAAACTGAGTATTACAAAGTTGAAATTTTATGACATACTGAGTATTAGAAAGTTGAAATTTTATGACAAACTGAATATTACAAAGATGAAATTTTATGACATACTGAGTATTACAAAGTTGAAATTTTATGACATACTGAGTATTAGAAAGTTGAAATTTTATGACAAACTGAGTATTACAAAGATGAAATTTTATGACATACTGAGTATTACAAAGTTGAAATTTTATGACATACTGAGTATTACAAAGTTGAAATTTTATGAAATACTGAGTATTACAAAGTTGAAATTTTATGACAAACTGAGTATTACAAAGTTGAAATTTTATGACAAACTGAGTATTACAAAGTTGAAATTTTATGACATACTGAGTATTACAAAGTTGACATTTTATGAAATACTGAGTATTAGAAAGATCAAAATTTTATGACAAACTGAGTATTAAAAAGTTGAAATTTTATGACAAACTGAGTATTACAAAGTTGAAATTTTATGACATACTGAGTATTACAAAGATGAAATTTTATGACAAACTGAGTATTACAAAGTTGAAATTTTATGAAATACTGAGTATTACAAAGTTGAAATTTTATGACAAACTGAGTATTACAAAGTTGAAATTTTATGACATACTGAGTATTAGAAAGTTGAAATTTTATGACAAACTGAGTATTACAAAGTTGAAATTTTATGAAATACTGAGTATTACAAAGTTGAAATTTTATGACATACTGAGTATTACAAAGTTTAAATTTTATGACAAACTGAGTATTACAAAGTTGAAATTTTATGACAAACTGAGTATTACAAAGTTGAAATTTTATGAAATACTGAGTATTACAAAGTTGAAATGTTATGACAAACTGAGTATTACAAAGTTGATATTTTATGAAATACTGAGTATTACAAAGTTGAAATTTTATGACAAACTGAGTATTACAGTTGAAATTTTATGACATACTGAGTATTACAAAGTTGAAATGTTATGACAAACTGAGTATTAGAAATTTGAAATTTTATGAAATACTGAATATTACAAAGTTGAAATTTTATGACATACTGAGTATTACAAAGTTGAAATGTTATGACAAACTGAGTATTACAAAGTTGAAATTTTATGACAAACTGAGTATTACAAAGTTGAAATTTTATGACATACTGAGTATTACAAAGTTGAAATTTTATGACAAACTGAGTATTACAAAGTTGAAATTTTATGACATACTGAGTATTACAAAGTTGAAATTTTATGACAAACTGAGTATTACAAAGTTGAAATTTTATGACATACTGAGTATTACAAAGTTGACATTTTATGAAATACTGAGTATTAGAAAGATCAAAATTTTATGACAAACTGAGTATTACAAAGTTGACATTTTATGAAATACTGAGTATTAGAAAGATCAAAATTTTATGACAAACTGAGTATTAAAAAGTTGAAATTTTATGACAAACTGAGTATTACAAAGTTGAAATTTTATGACATACTGAGTATTACAAAGTTGAAATTTTATGACAAACTGAGTATTACAAAGTTGAAATTTTATGACAAACTGAGTATTACAAAGATGAAATTTTATGACATACTGAGTATTACAAAGTTGAAATTTTATGACATACTGAGTATTACAAAGTTGAAATTTTATGACAAACTGAGTATTACAAAGTTGAAATTTTATGACAAACTGAGTATTACAAAGTTGAAATTTTATGACAAACTGAGTATTACAAAGTTGAAATTTTATGACAAACTGAGTATTACAAAGTTGAAATTTTATGAAATACTGAGTATTACAAAGTTGAAATTTTATGACAAACTGAGTATTACAAAGTTGAAATTTTATGACATACTGAGTATTACAAAGTTGAAATGTTATGACAAACTGAGTATTACAAAGTTGATATTTTATGAAATACTGAGTATTAGAAAGATCAAAATTTTATGACAAACTGAGTATTACAAAGTTGAAATTTTATGAAATACTGAGTATTACAAAGTTGAAATTTTATGACAAACTGAGTATTAGAAATTTGAAATTTTATGAAATACTGAATATTACAAAGTTGAAATTTTATGACATACTGAGTATTACAAAGTTGAAATTTTATGACAAACTGAGTATTACAAAGTTGAAATTTTATGACAAACTGAGTATTACAAAGTTGATATTTTATGAAATACTGAGTATTAGAAAGATCAAAATTTTATGACAAACTGAGTATTACAAAGTTGAAATTTTATGAAATACTGAGTATTACAAAGTTGAAATTTTATGACAAACTGAGTATTAGAAATTTGAAATTTTATGAAATACTGAATATTACAAAGTTGAAATTTTATGACAAACTGAGTATTACAAAGTTGAAATTTTATGACAAACTGAGTATTACAAAGATGAAATTTTATGACATACTGAGTATTACAAAGTTGAAATTTTATGACATACTGAGTATTACAAAGTTGAAATTTTATGACAAACTGAGTATTACAAAGTTGAAATTTTATGACAAACTGAGTATTACAAAGTTGAAATTTTATGACAAACTGAGTATTACAAAGTTGAAATTTTATGACAAACTGAGTATTACAAAGTTGAAATTTTATGAAATACTGAGTATTACAAAGTTGAAATTTTATGACAAACTGAGTATTACAAAGTTGAAATTTTATGACATACTGAGTATTACAAAGTTGAAATGTTATGACAAACTGAGTATTACAAAGTTGATATTTTATGAAATACTGAATATTAGAAAGATCAAAATTTTATGACAAACTGAGTATTACAAAGTTGAAATTTTATGAAATACTGAGTATTACAAAGTTGAAATTTTATGACAAACTGAGTATTAGAAATTTGAAATTTTATGAAATACTGAATATTACAAAGTTGAAATTTTATGACATACTGAGTATTACAAAGTTGAAATGTTATGACAAACTGAGTATTACAAAGTTGACATTTTATGAAATACTGAGTATTAGAAAGATCAAAATTTTATGAAATACTGAGTATTACAAAGTTGAAATTTTATGACATACTGAGTATTACAAAGTTGAAATGTTATGACAAACTGAGTATTACAAAGTTGAAATTTTATGACAAACTGAGTATTACAAAGTTGAAATTTTATGACATACTGAGTATTACAAAGTTGAAATGTTATGACAAACTGAGTATTACAAAGTTGACATTTTATGAAATACTGAGTATTAGAAAGATCAAAATTTTATGAAATACTGAGTATTACAAAGTTGAAATTTTATGACAAACTGAGTATTACAAAGTTGAAATTTTATGACAAACTGAGTATTACAAAGTTGAAATTTTATGACAAACTGAGTATTACAAAGTTGAAATTTTATGACAAACTGAGTATTACAAAGTTGAAATTTTATGACAAACTGAGTATTACAAAGTTGAAATTTTATGACATACTGAGTATTACAAAGTTGAAATGTTATGACAAACTGAGTATTACAAAGTTGATATTTTATGAAATACTGAGTATTAGAAAGATCAAAATTTTATGACAAACTGAGTATTACAAAGTTGAAATTTTATGAAATACTGAGTATTACAAAGTTGAAATTTTATGACAAACTGAGTATTAGAAATTTGAAATTTTATGAAATACTGAATATTACAAAGTTGAAATTTTATGACAAACTGAGTATTACAAAGTTGAAATTTTATGACATACTGAGTATTACAAAGTTGAAATGTTATGACAAACTGAGTATTACAAAGTTGAAATTTTATGACAAACTGAGTATTACAAAGTTGAAATTTTATGACATACTGAGTATTACAAAGTTGAAATTTTATGACATACTGAGTATTACAAAGTTGAAATTTTATGACATACTGAGTATTACAAAGTTGAAATTTTATGACAAACTGAGTATTACAAAGTTGAAATTTTATGAAATACTGAGTATTACAAAGTTGAAATTTTATGACAAACTGAGTATTACAAAGTTGAAATTTTATGACATACTGAGTATTACAAAGTTGAAATGTTATGACAAACTGAGTATTACAAAGTTGATATTTTATGAAATACTGAGTATTAGAAAGATCAAAATTTTATGACAAACTGAGTATTACAAAGTTGAAATTTTATGAAATACTGAGTATTACAAAGTTGAAATTTTATGACAAACTGAGTATTAGAAATTTGAAATTTTATGAAATACTGAATATTACAAAGTTGAAATTTTATGACATACTGAGTATTACAAAGTTGAAATTTTATGACAAACTGAGTATTACAAAGTTGAAATTTTATGACAAACTGAGTATTACAAAGTTGATATTTTATGAAATACTGAGTATTAGAAAGATCAAAATTTTATGACAAACTGAGTATTACAAAGTTGAAATTTTAAGAAATACTGAGTATTACAAAGTTGAAATTTTATGACAAACTGAGTATTAGAAATTTGAAATTTTATGAAATACTGAATATTACAAAGTTGAAATTTTATGACAAACTGAGTATTACAAAGTTGAAATTTTATGACAAACTGAGTATTACAAAGATGAAATTTTATGACATACTGAGTATTACAAAGTTGAAATTTTATGACATACTGAGTATTACAAAGTTGAAATTTTATGACAAACTGAGTATTACAAAGTTGAAATTTTATGACAAACTGAGTATTACAAAGTTGAAATTTTATGACAAACTGAGTATTACAAAGTTGAAATTTTATGACAAACTGAGTATTACAAAGTTGAAATTTTATGAAATACTGAGTATTACAAAGTTGAAATTTTATGACAAACTGAGTATTACAAAGTTGAAATTTTATGACATACTGAGTATTACAAAGTTGAAATGTTATGACAAACTGAGTATTACAAAGTTGATATTTTATGAAATACTGAGTATTAGAAAGATCAAAATTTTATGACAAACTGAGTATTACAAAGTTGAAATTTTATGAAATACTGAGTATTACAAAGTTGAAATTTTATGACAAACTGAGTATTAGAAATTTGAAATTTTATGAAATACTGAATATTACAAAGTTGAAATTTTATGACATACTGAGTATTACAAAGTTGAAATGTTATGACAAACTGAGTATTACAAAGTTGACATTTTATGAAATACTGAGTATTAGAAAGATCAAAATTTTATGAAATACTGAGTATTACAAAGTTGAAATTTTATGACATACTGAGTATTACAAAGTTGAAATGTTATGACAAACTGAGTATTACAAAGTTGAAATTTTATGACAAACTGAGTATTACAAAGTTGAAATTTTATGACATACTGAGTATTACAAAGTTGAAATGTTATGACAAACTGAGTATTACAAAGTTGACATTTTATGAAATACTGAGTATTAGAAAGATCAAAATTTTATGAAATACTGAGTATTACAAAGTTGAAATTTTATGACAAACTGAGTATTACAAAGTTGAAATTTTATGACAAACTGAGTATTACAAAGTTGAAATTTTATGACAAACTGAGTATTACAAAGATGAAATTTTATGACAAACTGAGTATTACAAAGTTGAAATTTTATGACAAACTGCGTATTACAAAGTTGAAATTTTATGACAAACTGAGTATTACAAAGTTGAAATTTTATGACATACTGAGTATTACAAAGTTGAAATGTTATGACAAACTGAGTATTACAAAGTTGATATTTTATGAAATACTGAGTATTAGAAAGATCAAAATTTTATGACAAACTGAGTATTAGAAATTTGAAATTTTATGAAATACTGAATATTACAAAGTTGAAATTTTATGACAAACTGAGTATTACAAAGTTGAAATTTTATGACATACTGAGTATTACAAAGTTGAAATGTTATGACAAACTGAGTATTACAAAGTTGAAATTTTATGACAAACTGAGTATTACAAAGTTGAAATTTTATGACATACTGAGTATTACAAAGTTGAAATTTTATGACATACTGAGTATTACAAAGTTGAAATTTTATGACATACTGAGTATTACAAAGTTGAAATTTTATGACAAACTGAGTATTACAAAGTTGAAATTTTATGACAAACTGAGTATTACAAAGTTGAAATTTTATGACAAACTGAGTATTACAAAGTTGAAATTTTATGACAAACTGAGTATTACAAAGTTGAAATTTTATGAAATACTGAGTATTACAAAGTTGAAATTTTATGACAAACTGAGTATTACAAAGTTGAAATTTTATGACATTCTGAGTATTACAAAGTTGAAATGTTATGACAAACTGAGTATTACAAAGTTGATATTTTATGAAATACTGAGTATTAGAAAGATCAAAATTTTATGACAAACTGAGTATTACAAAGTTGAAATTTTATGAAATACTGAGTATTACAAAGTTGAAATTTTATGACAAACTGAGTATTACAAAGTTGAAATTTTATGACAAACTGAGTATTACAAAGTTGAAATTTTATGACAAACTGAGTATTACAAAGTTGATATTTTATGAAATACTGAGTATTAGAAAGATCAAAATTTTATGACAAACTGAGTATTACAAAGTTGAAATTTTATGAAATACTGAGTATTACAGTTGAAATTTTATGACAAACTGAGTATTAGAAATTTGAAATTTTATGAAATACTGAATATTACAAAGTTGAAATTTTATGACATACTGAGTATTACAAAGTTGAAATTTTATGACATACTGAGTATTACAAAGTTGAAATTTTATGACAAACTGAGTATTACAAAGTTGAAATTTTATGACAAACTGAGTATTACAAAGTTGATATTTTATGAAATACTGAGTATTAGAAAGATCAAAATTTTATGACAAACTGAGTATTACAAAGTTGAAATTTTATGAAATACTGAGTATTACAGTTGAAATTTTATGACAAACTGAGTATTAGAAATTTGAAATTTTATGAAATACTGAATATTACAAAGTTGAAATTTTATGACATACTGAGTATTACAAAGTTGAAATTTTATGACAAACTGAGTATTACAAAGTTGAAATGTTATGACAAACTGAGTATTACAAAGTTGAAATTTTATGACAAACTGAGTATTACAAAGTTGAAATTTTATGACATACTGAGTATTACAAAGTTGAAATGTTATGACAAACTGAGTATTACAAAGTTGACATTTTATGAAATACTGAGTATTAGAAAGATCAAAATTTTATGAAATACTGAGTATTACAAAGTTGAAATTTTATGACATACTGAGTATTACAAAGTTGAAATGTTATGACAAACTGAGTATTACAAAGTTGAAATTTTATGACAAACTGAGTATTACAAAGTTGAAATTTTATGACATACTGAGTATTACAAAGTTGAAATTTTATGACAAACTGAGTATTACAAAGTTGAAATTTTATGACATACTGAGTATTACAAAGTTGACATTTTATGAAATACTGAGTATTAGAAAGATCAAAATTTTATGACAAACTGAGTATTAAAAAGTTGAAATTTTATGACAAACTGAGTATTACAAAGTTGAAATTTTATGACATACTGAGTATTACAAAGTTGAAATGTTATGACAAACTGAGTATTACAAAGTTGAAATTTTATGACAAACTGAGTATTACAAAGATGAAATTTTATGACATACTGAGTATTACAAAGTTGAAATTTTATGACATACTGAGTATTACAAAGTTGAAATTTTATGACAAACTGAGTATTACAAAGTTGAAATTTTATGACAAACTGAGTATTACAAAGTTGAAATTTTATGACAAACTGAGTATTACAAAGTTGAAATTTTATGACAAACTGAGTATTACAAAGTTGATATTTTATGAAATACTGAGTATTAGAAAGATCAAAATTTTATGACAAACTGAGTATTACAAAGTTGAAATTTTATGAAATACTGAGTATTACAAAGTTGAAATTTTATGACAAACTGAGTATTACAAAGTTGAAATTTTATGACAAACTGAGTATTACAAAGATGAAATTTTATGACATACTGAGTATTACAAAGTTGAAATTTTATGACATACTGAGTATTACAAAGTTGAAATTTTATGACAAACTGAGTATTACAAAGTTGAAATTTTATGACAAACTGAGTATTACAAAGTTGAAATTTTATGACAAACTGAGTATTACAAAGTTGAAATTTTATGACAAACTGAGTATTACAAAGTTGAAATTTTATGAAATACTGAGTATTACAAAGTTGAAATTTTATGACAAACTGAGTATTACAAAGTTGAAATTTTATGACATACTGAGTATTACAAAGTTGAAATGTTATGACAAACTGAGTATTACAAAGTTGATATTTTATGAAATACTGAGTATTAGAAAGATCAAAATTTTATGACAAACTGAGTATTACAAAGTTGAAATTTTATGAAATACTGAGTATTACAAAGTTGAAATTTTATGACAAACTGAGTATTAGAAATTTGAAATTTTATGAAATACTGAATATTACAAAGTTGAAATTTTATGACATACTGAGTATTACAAAGTTGAAATGTTATGACAAACTGAGTATTACAAAGTTGACATTTTATGAAATACTGAGTATTAGAAAGATCAAAATTTTATGAAATACTGAGTATTACAAAGTTGAAATTTTATGACATACTGAGTATTACAAAGTTGAAATGTTATGACAAACTGAGTATTACAAAGTTGAAATTTTATGACAAACTGAGTATTACAAAGTTGAAATTTTATGACATACTGAGTATTACAAAGTTGAAATGTTATGACAAACTGAGTATTACAAAGTTGACATTTTATGAAATACTGAGTATTAGAAAGATCAAAATTTTATGAAATACTGAGTATTACAAAGTTGAAATTTTATGACAAACTGAGTATTACAAAGTTGAAATTTTATGACAAACTGAGTATTACAAAGTTGAAATTTTATGACAAACTGAGTATTACAAAGTTGAAATTTTATGACAAACTGAGTATTACAAAGTTGAAATTTTATGACAAACTGAGTATTACAAAGTTGAAATTTTATGACATACTGAGTATTACAAAGTTGAAATGTTATGACAAACTGAGTATTACAAAGTTGATATTTTATGAAATACTGAGTATTAGAAAGATCAAAATTTTATGACAAACTGAGTATTACAAAGTTGAAATTTTATGAAATACTGAGTATTACAAAGTTGAAATTTTATGACAAACTGAGTATTAGAAATTTGAAATTTTATGAAATACTGAATATTACAAAGTTGAAATTTTATGACAAACTGAGTATTACAAAGTTGAAATTTTATGACATACTGAGTATTACAAAGTTGAAATGTTATGACAAACTGAGTATTACAAAGTTGAAATTTTATGACAAACTGAGTATTACAAAGTTGAAATTTTATGACATACTGAGTATTACAAAGTTGAAATTTTATGACATACTGAGTATTACAAAGTTGAAATTTTATGACATACTGAGTATTACAAAGTTGAAATTTTATGACAAACTGAGTATTACAAAGTTGAAATTTTATGACAAACTGAGTATTACAAAGTTGAAATTTTATGACAAACTGAGTATTACAAAGTTGAAATTTTATGACAAACTGAGTATTACAAAGTTGAAATTTTATGAAATACTGAGTATTACAAAGTTGAAATTTTATGACAAACTGAGTATTACAAAGTTGAAATTTTATGACATACTGAGTATTACAAAGTTGAAATGTTATGACAAACTGAGTATTACAAAGTTGATATTTTATGAAATACTGAGTATTAGAAAGATCAAAATTTTATGACAAACTGAGTATTACAAAGTTGAAATTTTATGAAATACTGAGTATTACAAAGTTGAAATTTTATGACAAACTGAGTATTAGAAATTTGAAATTTTATGAAATACTGAATATTACAAAGTTGAAATTTTATGACAAACTGAGTATTACAAAGTTGAAATTTTATGACATACTGAGTATTACAAAGTTGAAATTTTATGACAAACTGAGTATTACAAAGTTGAAATTTTATGACAAACTGAGTATTACAAAGTTGATATTTTATGAAATACTGAGTATTAGAAAGATCAAAATTTTATGACAAACTGAGTATTACAAAGTTGAAATTTTATGAAATACTGAGTATTACAGTTGAAATTTTATGACAAACTGAGTATTAGAAATTTGAAATTTTATGAAATACTGAATATTACAAAGTTGAAATTTTATGACATACTGAGTATTACAAAGTTGAAATTTTATGACAAACTGAGTATTACAAAGTTGAAATGTTATGACAAACTGAGTATTACAAAGTTGAAATTTTATGACAAACTGAGTATTACAAAGTTGAAATTTTATGACATACTGAGTATTACAAAGTTGAAATGTTATGACAAACTGAGTATTACAAAGTTGACATTTTATGAAATACTGAGTATTAGAAAGATCAAAATTTTATGAAATACTGAGTATTACAAAGTTGAAATTTTATGACATACTGAGTATTACAAAGTTGAAATGTTATGACAAACTGAGTATTACAAAGTTGAAATTTTATGACAAACTGAGTATTACAAAGTTGAAATTTTATGACATACTGAGTATTACAAAGTTGAAATTTTATGACAAACTGAGTATTACAAAGTTGAAATTTTATGACATACTGAGTATTACAAAGTTGACATTTTATGAAATACTGAGTATTAGAAAGATCAAAATTTTATGACAAACTGAGTATTAAAAAGTTGAAATTTTATGACAAACTGAGTATTACAAAGTTGAAATTTTATGACATACTGAGTATTACAAAGTTGAAATGTTATGACAAACTGAGTATTACAAAGTTGAAATTTTATGACAAACTGAGTATTACAAAGATGAAATTTTATGACATACTGAGTATTACAAAGTTGACATTTTATGAAATACTGAGTATTAGAAAGATCAAAATTTTATGACAAACTGAGTATTAAAAAGTTGAAATTTTATGACAAACTGAGTATTACAAAGTTGAAATTTTATGACATACTGAGTATTACAAAGTTGAAATGTTATGACAAACTGAGTATTACAAAGTTGAAATTTTATGACAAACTGAGTATTACAAAGATGAAATTTTATGACATACTGAGTATTACAAAGTTGAAATTTTATGACATACTGAGTATTACAAAGTTGAAATTTTATGACAAACTGAGTATTACAAAGTTGAAATTTTATGACAAACTGAGTATTACAAAGTTGAAATTTTATGACAAACTGAGTATTACAAAGTTGAAATTTTATGACAAACTGAGTATTACAAAGTTGAAATTTTATGAAATACTGAGTATTACAAAGTTGAAATTTTATGACAAACTGAGTATTACAAAGTTGATATTTTATGAAATACTGAGTATTAGAAAGATCAAAATTTTATGACAAACTGAGTATTACAAAGTTGAAATTTTATGAAATACTGAGTATTACAAAGTTGAAATTTTATGACAAACTGAGTATTACAGTTGAAATTTTATGACAAACTGAGTATTAGAAATTTGAAATTTTATGAAATACTGAATATTACAAAGTTGAAATTTTATGACATACTGAGTATTACAAAGTTGAAATTTTATGACAAACTGAGTATTACAAAGTTGAAATGTTATGACAAACTGAGTATTACAAAGTTGAAATTTTATGACAAACTGAGTATTACAAAGTTGAAATTTTATGACATACTGAGTATTACAAAGTTGAAATGTTATGACAAACTGAGTATTACAAAGTTGACATTTTATGAAATACTGAGTATTAGAAAGATCAAAATTTTATGAAATACTGAGTATTACAAAGTTGAAATTTTATGACATACTGAGTATTACAAAGTTGAAATGTTATGACAAACTGAGTATTACAAAGTTGAAATTTTATGACAAACTGAGTATTACAAAGTTGAAATTTTATGACAAACTGAGTATTACAAAGTTGAAATGTTATGACAAACTGAGTATTACAAAGTTGAAATTTTATGACAAACTGAGTATTACAAAGATGAAATTTTATGACATACTGAGTATTACAAAGTTGAAATTTTATGACATACTGAGTATTACAAAGTTGAAATGTTATGACAAACTGAGTATTACAAAGTTGAAATTTTATGACAAACTGAGTATTACAAAGTTGAAATTTTATGACAAACTGAGTATTACAAAGTTGAAATTTTATGAAATACTGAGTATTACAAAGTTGAAATGTTATGACAAACTGAGTATTACAAAGTTGAAATTTTATGACAAACTGAGTATTACAAAGATGAAATTTTATGACATACTGAGTATTACAAAGTTGAAATTTTATGACATACTGAGTATTACAAAGTTGAAATTTTATGACAAACTGAGTATTACAAAGTTGAAATTTTATGACAAACTGAGTATTACAAAGTTGAAATTTTATGACAAACTGAGTATTACAAAGTTGAAATTTTATGACAAACTGAGTATTACAAAGTTGAAATTTTATGAAATACTGAGTATTACAAAGTTGAAATTTTATGACAAACTGAGTATTACAAAGTTGATATTTTATGAAATACTGAGTATTAGAAAGATCAAAATTTTATGACAAACTGAGTATTACAAAGTTGAAATTTTATGAAATACTGAGTATTACAAAGTTGAAATTTTATGACAAACTGAGTATTACAGTTGAAATTTTATGACAAACTGAGTATTAGAAATTTGAAATTTTATGAAATACTGAATATTACAAAGTTGAAATTTTATGACATACTGAGTATTACAAAGTTGAAATTTTATGACAAACTGAGTATTACAAAGTTGAAATGTTATGACAAACTGAGTATTACAAAGTTGAAATTTTATGACAAACTGAGTATTACAAAGTTGAAATTTTATGACATACTGAGTATTACAAAGTTGAAATGTTATGACAAACTGAGTATTACAAAGTTGACATTTTATGAAATACTGAGTATTAGAAAGATCAAAATTTTATGAAATACTGAGTATTACAAAGTTGAAATTTTATGACATACTGAGTATTACAAAGTTGAAATGTTATGACAAACTGAGTATTACAAAGTTGAAATTTTATGACAAACTAAGTATTACAAAGTTGAAATTTTATGACATACTGAGTATTACAAAGTTGAAATTTTATGACAAACTGAGTATTACAAAGTTGAAATTTTATGACATACTGAGTATTACAAAGTTGAAATGTTATGACAAACTGAGTATTACAAAGATGAAATTTTATGACATACTGAGTATTACAAAGTTGAAATTTTATGACAAACTGAGTATTACAAAGTTGAAATTTTATGACAAACTGAGTATTACAAAGTTGAAATTTTATGACATACTGAGTATTACAAAGTTGAAATTTTATGACAAACTGAGTATTACAAAGTTGAAATTTTATGACAAACTGAGTATTACAAAGTTGAAATTTTATGACAAACTGAGTATTACAAAGTTGAAATTTTATGACATACTGAGTATTACAAAGTTGAAATGTTATGACAAACTGAGTATTACAAAGTTGACATTTTATGAAATACTGAGTATTAGAAAGATCAAAATTTTATGACAAACTGAGTATTACAAAGTTGAAATTTTATGACAAACTGAGTATTACAAAGATGAAATTTTATGACATACTGAGTATTACAAAGTTGAAATTTTATGACAAACTGAGTATTACAAAGTTGAAATGTTATGACAAACTGAGTATTACAAAGTTGAAATTTTATGACAAACTGAGTATTACAAAGTTGAAATTTTATGACATACTGAGTATTACAAAGTTGAAATGTTATGACAAACTGAGTATTACAAAGTTGACATTTTATGAAATACTGAGTATTAGAAAGATCAAAATTTTATGAAATACTGAGTATTACAAAGTTGAAATTTTATGACATACTGAGTATTACAAAGTTGAAATGTTATGACAAACTGAGTATTACAAAGTTGAAATTTTATGACAAACTGAGTATTACAAAGTTGAAATTTTATGACATACTGAGTATTACAAAGTTGAAATTTTATGACAAACTGAGTATTACAAAGTTGAAATTTTATGACATACTGAGTATTACAAAGTTGACATTTTATGAAATACTGAGTATTAGAAAGATCAAAATTTTATGACAAACTGAGTATTAAAAAGTTGAAATTTTATGACAAACTGAGTATTACAAAGTTGAAATTTTATGACATACTGAGTATTACAAAGTTGAAATGTTATGACAAACTGAGTATTACAAAGTTGAAATTTTATGACAAACTGAGTATTACAAAGATGAAATTTTATGACATACTGAGTATTACAAAGTTGAAATTTTATGACAAACTGAGTATTACAAAGTTGAAATTTTATGACATACTGAGTATTACAAAGTTGAAATTTTATGACAAACTGAGTATTACAAAGTTGAAATTTTATGAAATACTGAGTATTACAAAGTTGAAATTTTATGACAAACTGAGTATTACAAAGTTGAAATTTTATGACATACTGAGTATTACAAAGTTGAAATGTTATGACAAACTGAGTATTACAAAGTTGATATTTTATGAAATACTGAGTATTACAAAGTTGAAATTTTATGACAAACTGAGTATTACAGTTGAAATTTTATGACATACTGAGTATTACAAAGTTGAAATGTTATGACAAACTGAGTATTAGAAATTTGAAATTTTATGAAATACTGAATATTACAAAGTTGAAATTTTATGACATACTGAGTATTACAAAGTTGAAATTTTATGACAAACTGAGTATTACAAAGTTGAAATTTTATGACAAACTGAGTATTACAAAGTTGATATTTTATGAAATACTGAGTATTAGAAAGATCAAAATTTTATGACAAACTGAGTATTACAAAGTTGAAATTTTATGAAATACTGAGTATTACAAAGTTGAAATTTTATGACAAACTGAGTATTAGAAATTTGAAATTTTATGAAATACTGAATATTACAAAGTTGAAATTTTATGACAAACTGAGTATTACAAAGTTGAAATTTTATGACAAACTGAGTATTACAAAGATGAAATTTTATGACATACTGAGTATTACAAAGTTGAAATTTTATGACATACTGAGTATTACAAAGTTGAAATTTTATGACAAACTGAGTATTACAAAGTTGAAATTTTATGACAAACTGAGTATTACAAAGTTGAAATTTTATGACAAACTGAGTATTACAAAGTTGAAATTTTATGACAAACTGAGTATTACAAAGTTGAAATTTTATGAAATACTGAGTATTACAAAGTTGAAATTTTATGACAAACTGAGTATTACAAAGTTGAAATTTTATGACATACTGAGTATTACAAAGTTGAAATGTTATGACAAACTGAGTATTACAAAGTTGATATTTTATGAAATACTGAGTATTAGAAAGATCAAAATTTTATGACAAACTGAGTATTACAAAGTTGAAATTTTATGAAATACTGAGTATTACAAAGTTGAAATTTTATGACAAACTGAGTATTAGAAATTTGAAATTTTATGAAATACTGAATATTACAAAGTTGAAATTTTATGACATACTGAGTATTACAAAGTTGAAATGTTATGACAAACTGAGTATTACAAAGTTGACATTTTATGAAATACTGAGTATTAGAAAGATCAAAATTTTATGAAATACTGAGTATTACAAAGTTGAAATTTTATGACATACTGAGTATTACAAAGTTGAAATGTTATGACAAACTGAGTATTACAAAGTTGAAATTTTATGACAAACTGAGTATTACAAAGTTGAAATTTTATGACATACTGAGTATTACAAAGTTGAAATGTTATGACAAACTGAGTATTACAAAGTTGACATTTTATGAAATACTGAGTATTAGAAAGATCAAAATTTTATGAAATACTGAGTATTACAAAGTTGAAATTTTATGACAAACTGAGTATTACAAAGTTGAAATTTTATGACAAACTGAGTATTACAAAGTTGAAATTTTATGACAAACTGAGTATTACAAAGATGAAATTTTATGACAAACTGAGTATTACAAAGTTGAAATTTTATGACAAACTGAGTATTACAAAGTTGAAATTTTATGACAAACTGAGTATTACAAAGTTGAAATTTTATGACATACTGAGTATTACAAAGTTGAAATGTTATGACAAACTGAGTATTACAAAGTTGATATTTTATGAAATACTGAGTATTAGAAAGATCAAAATTTTATGACAAACTGAGTATTACAAAGTTGAAATTTTATGAAATACTGAGTATTACAAAGTTGAAATTTTATGACAAACTGAGTATTAGAAATTTGAAATTTTATGAAATACTGAATATTACAAAGTTGAAATTTTATGACAAACTGAGTATTACAAAGTTGAAATTTTATGACATACTGAGTATTACAAAGTTGAAATGTTATGACAAACTGAGTATTACAAAGTTGAAATTTTATGACAAACTGAGTATTACAAAGTTGAAATTTTATGACATACTGAGTATTACAAAGTTGAAATTTTATGACATACTGAGTATTACAAAGTTGAAATTTTATGACATACTGAGTATTACAAAGTTGAAATTTTATGACAAACTGAGTATTACAAAGTTGAAATTTTATGACAAACTGAGTATTACAAAGTTGAAATTTTATGACAAACTGAGTATTACAAAGTTGAAATTTTATGACAAACTGAGTATTACAAAGTTGAAATTTTATGAAATACTGAGTATTACAAAGTTGAAATTTTATGACAAACTGAGTATTACAAAGTTGAAATTTTATGACATTCTGAGTATTACAAAGTTGAAATGTTATGACAAACTGAGTATTACAAAGTTGATATTTTATGAAATACTGAGTATTAGAAAGATCAAAATTTTATGACAAACTGAGTATTACAAAGTTGAAATTTTATGAAATACTGAGTATTACAAAGTTGAAATTTTATGACAAACTGAGTATTACAAAGTTGAAATTTTATGACAAACTGAGTATTACAAAGTTGAAATTTTATGACAAACTGAGTATTACAAAGTTGATATTTTATGAAATACTGAGTATTAGAAAGATCAAAATTTTATGACAAACTGAGTATTACAAAGTTGAAATTTTATGAAATACTGAGTATTACAGTTGAAATTTTATGACAAACTGAGTATTAGAAATTTGAAATTTTATGAAATACTGAATATTACAAAGTTGAAATTTTATGACATACTGAGTATTACAAAGTTGAAATTTTATGACATACTGAGTATTACAAAGTTGAAATTTTATGACAAACTGAGTATTACAAAGTTGAAATTTTATGACAAACTGAGTATTACAAAGTTGATATTTTATGAAATACTGAGTATTAGAAAGATCAAAATTTTATGACAAACTGAGTATTACAAAGTTGAAATTTTATGAAATACTGAGTATTACAGTTGAAATTTTATGACAAACTGAGTATTAGAAATTTGAAATTTTATGAAATACTGAATATTACAAAGTTGAAATTTTATGACATACTGAGTATTACAAAGTTGAAATTTTATGACAAACTGAGTATTACAAAGTTGAAATGTTATGACAAACTGAGTATTACAAAGTTGAAATTTTATGACAAACTGAGTATTACAAAGTTGAAATTTTATGACATACTGAGTATTACAAAGTTGAAATGTTATGACAAACTGAGTATTACAAAGTTGACATTTTATGAAATACTGAGTATTAGAAAGATCAAAATTTTATGAAATACTGAGTATTACAAAGTTGAAATTTTATGACATACTGAGTATTACAAAGTTGAAATGTTATGACAAACTGAGTATTACAAAGTTGAAATTTTATGACAAACTGAGTATTACAAAGTTGAAATTTTATGACATACTGAGTATTACAAAGTTGAAATTTTATGACAAACTGAGTATTACAAAGTTGAAATTTTATGACATACTGAGTATTACAAAGTTGACATTTTATGAAATACTGAGTATTAGAAAGATCAAAATTTTATGACAAACTGAGTATTAAAAAGTTGAAATTTTATGACAAACTGAGTATTACAAAGTTGAAATTTTATGACATACTGAGTATTACAAAGTTGAAATGTTATGACAAACTGAGTATTACAAAGTTGAAATTTTATGACAAACTGAGTATTACAAAGATGAAATTTTATGACATACTGAGTATTACAAAGTTGACATTTTATGAAATACTGAGTATTAGAAAGATCAAAATTTTATGACAAACTGAGTATTAAAAAGTTGAAATTTTATGACAAACTGAGTATTACAAAGTTGAAATTTTATGACATACTGAGTATTACAAAGTTGAAATGTTATGACAAACTGAGTATTACAAAGTTGAAATTTTATGACAAACTGAGTATTACAAAGATGAAATTTTATGACATACTGAGTATTACAAAGTTGAAATTTTATGACATACTGAGTATTACAAAGTTGAAATTTTATGACAAACTGAGTATTACAAAGTTGAAATTTTATGACAAACTGAGTATTACAAAGTTGAAATTTTATGACAAACTGAGTATTACAAAGTTGAAATTTTATGACAAACTGAGTATTACAAAGTTGATATTTTATGAAATACTGAGTATTAGAAAGATCAAAATTTTATGACAAACTGAGTATTACAAAGTTGAAATTTTATGAAATACTGAGTATTACAAAGTTGAAATTTTATGACAAACTGAGTATTACAAAGTTGAAATTTTATGACAAACTGAGTATTACAAAGATGAAATTTTATGACATACTGAGTATTACAAAGTTGAAATTTTATGACATACTGAGTATTACAAAGTTGAAATTTTATGACAAACTGAGTATTACAAAGTTGAAATTTTATGACAAACTGAGTATTACAAAGTTGAAATTTTATGACAAACTGAGTATTACAAAGTTGAAATTTTATGACAAACTGAGTATTACAAAGTTGAAATTTTATGAAATACTGAGTATTACAAAGTTGAAATTTTATGACAAACTGAGTATTACAAAGTTGAAATTTTATGACATACTGAGTATTACAAAGTTGAAATGTTATGACAAACTGAGTATTACAAAGTTGATATTTTATGAAATACTGAGTATTAGAAAGATCAAAATTTTATGACAAACTGAGTATTACAAAGTTGAAATTTTATGAAATACTGAGTATTACAAAGTTGAAATTTTATGACAAACTGAGTATTAGAAATTTGAAATTTTATGAAATACTGAATATTACAAAGTTGAAATTTTATGACATACTGAGTATTACAAAGTTGAAATGTTATGACAAACTGAGTATTACAAAGTTGACATTTTATGAAATACTGAGTATTAGAAAGATCAAAATTTTATGAAATACTGAGTATTACAAAGTTGAAATTTTATGACATACTGAGTATTACAAAGTTGAAATGTTATGACAAACTGAGTATTACAAAGTTGAAATTTTATGACAAACTGAGTATTACAAAGTTGAAATTTTATGACATACTGAGTATTACAAAGTTGAAATGTTATGACAAACTGAGTATTACAAAGTTGACATTTTATGAAATACTGAGTATTAGAAAGATCAAAATTTTATGAAATACTGAGTATTACAAAGTTGAAATTTTATGACAAACTGAGTATTACAAAGTTGAAATTTTATGACAAACTGAGTATTACAAAGTTGAAATTTTATGACAAACTGAGTATTACAAAGTTGAAATTTTATGACAAACTGAGTATTACAAAGTTGAAATTTTATGACAAACTGAGTATTACAAAGTTGAAATTTTATGACATACTGAGTATTACAAAGTTGAAATGTTATGACAAACTGAGTATTACAAAGTTGATATTTTATGAAATACTGAGTATTAGAAAGATCAAAATTTTATGACAAACTGAGTATTACAAAGTTGAAATTTTATGAAATACTGAGTATTACAAAGTTGAAATTTTATGACAAACTGAGTATTAGAAATTTGAAATTTTATGAAATACTGAATATTACAAAGTTGAAATTTTATGACAAACTGAGTATTACAAAGTTGAAATTTTATGACATACTGAGTATTACAAAGTTGAAATGTTATGACAAACTGAGTATTACAAAGTTGAAATTTTATGACAAACTGAGTATTACAAAGTTGAAATTTTATGACATACTGAGTATTACAAAGTTGAAATTTTATGACATACTGAGTATTACAAAGTTGAAATTTTATGACATACTGAGTATTACAAAGTTGAAATTTTATGACAAACTGAGTATTACAAAGTTGAAATTTTATGACAAACTGAGTATTACAAAGTTGAAATTTTATGACAAACTGAGTATTACAAAGTTGAAATTTTATGACAAACTGAGTATTACAAAGTTGAAATTTTATGAAATACTGAGTATTACAAAGTTGAAATTTTATGACAAACTGAGTATTACAAAGTTGAAATTTTATGACATACTGAGTATTACAAAGTTGAAATGTTATGACAAACTGAGTATTACAAAGTTGATATTTTATGAAATACTGAGTATTAGAAAGATCAAAATTTTATGACAAACTGAGTATTACAAAGTTGAAATTTTATGAAATACTGAGTATTACAAAGTTGAAATTTTATGACAAACTGAGTATTAGAAATTTGAAATTTTATGAAATACTGAATATTACAAAGTTGAAATTTTATGACAAACTGAGTATTACAAAGTTGAAATTTTATGACATACTGAGTATTACAAAGTTGAAATTTTATGACAAACTGAGTATTACAAAGTTGAAATTTTATGACAAACTGAGTATTACAAAGTTGATATTTTATGAAATACTGAGTATTAGAAAGATCAAAATTTTATGACAAACTGAGTATTACAAAGTTGAAATTTTATGAAATACTGAGTATTACAGTTGAAATTTTATGACAAACTGAGTATTAGAAATTTGAAATTTTATGAAATACTGAATATTACAAAGTTGAAATTTTATGACATACTGAGTATTACAAAGTTGAAATTTTATGACAAACTGAGTATTACAAAGTTGAAATGTTATGACAAACTGAGTATTACAAAGTTGAAATTTTATGACAAACTGAGTATTACAAAGTTGAAATTTTATGACATACTGAGTATTACAAAGTTGAAATGTTATGACAAACTGAGTATTACAAAGTTGACATTTTATGAAATACTGAGTATTAGAAAGATCAAAATTTTATGAAATACTGAGTATTACAAAGTTGAAATTTTATGACATACTGAGTATTACAAAGTTGAAATGTTATGACAAACTGAGTATTACAAAGTTGAAATTTTATGACAAACTGAGTATTACAAAGTTGAAATTTTATGACATACTGAGTATTACAAAGTTGAAATTTTATGACAAACTGAGTATTAGAAATTTGAAATTTTATGAAATACTGAATATTACAAAGTTGAAATTTTATGACAAACTGAGTATTACAAAGTTGAAATTTTATGACATACTGAGTATTACAAAGTTGAAATGTTATGACAAACTGAGTATTACAAAGTTGAAATTTTATGACAAACTGAGTATTACAAAGTTGAAATTTTATGACATACTGAGTATTACAAAGTTGAAATTTTATGACATACTGAGTATTACAAAGTTGAAATTTTATGACATACTGAGTATTACAAAGTTGAAATTTTATGACAAACTGAGTATTACAAAGTTGAAATTTTATGACAAACTGAGTATTACAAAGTTGAAATTTTATGACAAACTGAGTATTACAAAGTTGAAATTTTATGACAAACTGAGTATTACAAAGTTGAAATTTTATGAAATACTGAGTATTACAAAGTTGAAATTTTATGACAAACTGAGTATTACAAAGTTGAAATTTTATGACATACTGAGTATTACAAAGTTGAAATGTTATGACAAACTGAGTATTACAAAGTTGATATTTTATGAAATACTGAGTATTAGAAAGATCAAAATTTTATGACAAACTGAGTATTACAAAGTTGAAATTTTATGAAATACTGAGTATTACAAAGTTGAAATTTTATGACAAACTGAGTATTAGAAATTTGAAATTTTATGAAATACTGAATATTACAAAGTTGAAATTTTATGACAAACTGAGTATTACAAAGTTGAAATTTTATGACATACTGAGTATTACAAAGTTGAAATTTTATGACAAACTGAGTATTACAAAGTTGAAATTTTATGACAAACTGAGTATTACAAAGTTGATATTTTATGAAATACTGAGTATTAGAAAGATCAAAATTTTATGACAAACTGAGTATTACAAAGTTGAAATTTTATGAAATACTGAGTATTACAGTTGAAATTTTATGACAAACTGAGTATTAGAAATTTGAAATTTTATGAAATACTGAATATTACAAAGTTGAAATTTTATGACATACTGAGTATTACAAAGTTGAAATTTTATGACAAACTGAGTATTACAAAGTTGAAATGTTATGACAAACTGAGTATTACAAAGTTGAAATTTTATGACAAACTGAGTATTACAAAGTTGAAATTTTATGACATACTGAGTATTACAAAGTTGAAATGTTATGACAAACTGAGTATTACAAAGTTGACATTTTATGAAATACTGAGTATTAGAAAGATCAAAATTTTATGAAATACTGAGTATTACAAAGTTGAAATTTTATGACATACTGAGTATTACAAAGTTGAAATGTTATGACAAACTGAGTATTACAAAGTTGAAATTTTATGACAAACTGAGTATTACAAAGTTGAAATTTTATGACATACTGAGTATTACAAAGTTGAAATTTTATGACAAACTGAGTATTACAAAGTTGAAATTTTATGACATACTGAGTATTACAAAGTTGACATTTTATGAAATACTGAGTATTAGAAAGATCAAAATTTTATGACAAACTGAGTATTAAAAAGTTGAAATTTTATGACAAACTGAGTATTACAAAGTTGAAATTTTATGACATACTGAGTATTACAAAGTTGAAATGTTATGACAAACTGAGTATTACAAAGTTGAAATTTTATGACAAACTGAGTATTACAAAGATGAAATTTTATGACATACTGAGTATTACAAAGTTGACATTTTATGAAATACTGAGTATTAGAAAGATCAAAATTTTATGACAAACTGAGTATTAAAAAGTTGAAATTTTATGACAAACTGAGTATTACAAAGTTGAAATTTTATGACATACTGAGTATTACAAAGTTGAAATGTTATGACAAACTGAGTATTACAAAGTTGAAATTTTATGACAAACTGAGTATTACAAAGATGAAATTTTATGACATACTGAGTATTACAAAGTTGAAATTTTATGACATACTGAGTATTACAAAGTTGAAATTTTATGACAAACTGAGTATTACAAAGTTGAAATTTTATGACAAACTGAGTATTACAAAGTTGAAATTTTATGACAAACTGAGTATTACAAAGTTGAAATTTTATGACAAACTGAGTATTACAAAGTTGAAATTTTATGAAATACTGAGTATTACAAAGTTGAAATTTTATGACAAACTGAGTATTACAAAGTTGATATTTTATGAAATACTGAGTATTAGAAAGATCAAAATTTTATGACAAACTGAGTATTACAAAGTTGAAATTTTATGAAATACTGAGTATTACAAAGTTGAAATTTTATGACAAACTGAGTATTACAGTTGAAATTTTATGACAAACTGAGTATTAGAAATTTGAAATTTTATGAAATACTGAATATTACAAAGTTGAAATTTTATGACATACTGAGTATTACAAAGTTGAAATTTTATGACAAACTGAGTATTACAAAGTTGAAATGTTATGACAAACTGAGTATTACAAAGTTGAAATTTTATGACAAACTGAGTATTACAAAGTTGAAATTTTATGACATACTGAGTATTACAAAGTTGAAATGTTATGACAAACTGAGTATTACAAAGTTGACATTTTATGAAATACTGAGTATTAGAAAGATCAAAATTGTATGAAATACTGAGTATTACAAAGTTGAAATTTTATGACATACTGAGTATTACAAAGTTGAAATGTTATGACAAACTGAGTATTACAAAGTTGAAATTTTATGACAAACTGAGTATTACAAAGTTGAAATTTTATGACAAACTGAGTATTACAAAGTTGAAATGTTATGACAAACTGAGTATTACAAAGTTGAAATTTTATGACAAACTGAGTATTACAAAGATGAAATTTTATGACATACTGAGTATTACAAAGTTGAAATTTTATGACATACTGAGTATTACAAAGTTGAAATGTTATGACAAACTGAGTATTACAAAGTTGAAATTTTATGACAAACTGAGTATTACAAAGTTGAAATTTTATGACAAACTGAGTATTACAAAGTTGAAATTTTATGAAATACTGAGTATTACAAAGTTGAAATGTTATGACAAACTGAGTATTACAAAGTTGAAATTTTATGACAAACTGAGTATTACAAAGATGAAATTTTATGACATACTGAGTATTACAAAGTTGAAATTTTATGACATACTGAGTATTACAAAGTTGAAATTTTATGACAAACTGAGTATTACAAAGTTGAAATTTTATGACAAACTGAGTATTACAAAGTTGAAATTTTATGACAAACTGAGTATTACAAAGTTGAAATTTTATGACAAACTGAGTATTACAAAGTTGAAATTTTATGAAATACTGAGTATTACAAAGTTGAAATTTTATGACAAACTGAGTATTACAAAGTTGATATTTTATGAAATACTGAGTATTAGAAAGATCAAAATTTTATGACAAACTGAGTATTACAAAGTTGAAATTTTATGAAATACTGAGTATTACAAAGTTGAAATTTTATGACAAACTGAGTATTACAGTTGAAATTTTATGACAAACTGAGTATTAGAAATTTGAAATTTTATGAAATACTGAATATTACAAAGTTGAAATTTTATGACATACTGAGTATTACAAAGTTGAAATTTTATGACAAACTGAGTATTACAAAGTTGAAATGTTATGACAAACTGAGTATTACAAAGTTGAAATTTTATGACATACTGAGTATTACAAAGTTGAAATGTTATGACAAACTGAGTATTACAAAGTTGACATTTTATGAAATACTGAGTATTAGAAAGATCAAAATTTTATGAAATACTGAGTATTACAAAGTTGAAATTTTATGACATACTGAGTATTACAAAGTTGAAATGTTATGACAAACTGAGTATTACAAAGTTGAAATTTTATGACAAACTAAGTATTACAAAGTTGAAATTTTATGACATACTGAGTATTACAAAGTTGAAATTTTATGACAAACTGAGTATTACAAAGTTGAAATTTTATGACATACTGAGTATTACAAAGTTGAAATGTTATGACAAACTGAGTATTACAAAGATGAAATTTTATGACATACTGAGTATTACAAAGTTGAAATTTTATGACAAACTGAGTATTACAAAGTTGAAATTTTATGACAAACTGAGTATTACAAAGTTGAAATTTTATGACATACTGAGTATTACAAAGTTGAAATTTTATGACAAACTGAGTATTACAAAGTTGAAATTTTATGACAAACTGAGTATTACAAAGTTGAAATTTTATGACAAACTGAGTATTACAAAGTTGAAATTTTATGACATACTGAGTATTACAAAGTTGAAATGTTATGACAAACTGAGTATTACAAAGTTGACATTTTATGAAATACTGAGTATTAGAAAGATCAAAATTTTATGACAAACTGAGTATTACAAAGTTGAAATTTTATGACAAACTGAGTATTACAAAGATGAAATTTTATGACATACTGAGTATTACAAAGTTGAAATTTTATGACAAACTGAGTATTACAAAGTTGAAATGTTATGACAAACTGAGTATTACAAAGTTGAAATTTTATGACAAACTGAGTATTACAAAGTTGAAATTTTATGACATACTGAGTATTACAAAGTTGAAATGTTATGACAAACTGAGTATTACAAAGTTGACATTTTATGAAATACTGAGTATTAGAAAGATCAAAATTTTATGAAATACTGAGTATTACAAAGTTGAAATTTTATGACATACTGAGTATTACAAAGTTGAAATGTTATGACAAACTGAGTATTACAAAGTTGAAATTTTATGACAAACTGAGTATTACAAAGTTGAAATTTTATGACATACTGAGTATTACAAAGTTGAAATTTTATGACAAACTGAGTATTACAAAGTTGAAATTTTATGACATACTGAGTATTACAAAGTTGACATTTTATGAAATACTGAGTATTAGAAAGATCAAAATTTTATGACAAACTGAGTATTAAAAAGTTGAAATTTTATGACAAACTGAGTATTACAAAGTTGAAATTTTATGACATACTGAGTATTACAAAGTTGAAATGTTATGACAAACTGAGTATTACAAAGTTGAAATTTTATGACAAACTGAGTATTACAAAGATGAAATTTTATGACATACTGAGTATTACAAAGTTGAAATTTTATGACAAACTGAGTATTACAAAGTTGAAATTTTATGACAAACTGAGTATTACAAAGTTGAAATTTTATGACATACTGAGTATTACAAAGTTGAAATTTTATGACAAACTGAGTATTACAAAGTTGAAATTTTATGAAATACTGAGTATTACAAAGTTGAAATTTTATGACAAACTGAGTATTACAAAGTTGAAATTTTATGACATACTGAGTATTACAAAGTTGAAATGTTATGACAAACTGAGTATTACAAAGTTGATATTTTATGAAATACTGAGTATTACAAAGTTGAAATTTTATGACAAACTGAGTATTACAGTTGAAATTTTATGACATACTGAGTATTACAAAGTTGAAATGTTATGACAAACTGAGTATTAGAAATTTGAAATTTTATGAAATACTGAATATTACAAAGTTGAAATTTTATGACATACTGAGTATTACAAAGTTGAAATTTTATGACAAACTGAGTATTACAAAGTTGAAATTTTATGACAAACTGAGTATTACAAAGTTGATATTTTATGAAATACTGAGTATTAGAAAGATCAAAATTTTATGACAAACTGAGTATTACAAAGTTGAAATTTTATGAAATACTGAGTATTACAAAGTTGAAATTTTATGACAAACTGAGTATTAGAAATTTGAAATTTTATGAAATACTGAATATTACAAAGTTGAAATTTTATGACAAACTGAGTATTACAAAGTTGAAATTTTATGACAAACTGAGTATTACAAAGATGAAATTTTATGACATACTGAGTATTACAAAGTTGAAATTTTATGACATACTGAGTATTACAAAGTTGAAATTTTATGACAAACTGAGTATTACAAAGTTGAAATTTTATGACAAACTGAGTATTACAAAGTTGAAATTTTATGACAAACTGAGTATTACAAAGTTGAAATTTTATGACAAACTGAGTATTACAAAGTTGAAATTTTATGAAATACTGAGTATTACAAAGTTGAAATTTTATGACAAACTGAGTATTACAAAGTTGAAATTTTATGACATACTGAGTATTACAAAGTTGAAATGTTATGACAAACTGAGTATTACAAAGTTGATATTTTATGAAATACTGAGTATTAGAAAGATCAAAATTTTATGACAAACTGAGTATTACAAAGTTGAAATTTTATGAAATACTGAGTATTACAAAGTTGAAATTTTATGACAAACTGAGTATTAGAAATTTGAAATTTTATGAAATACTGAATATTACAAAGTTGAAATTTTATGACATACTGAGTATTACAAAGTTGAAATGTTATGACAAACTGAGTATTACAAAGTTGACATTTTATGAAATACTGAGTATTAGAAAGATCAAAATTTTATGAAATACTGAGTATTACAAAGTTGAAATTTTATGACATACTGAGTATTACAAAGTTGAAATGTTATGACAAACTGAGTATTACAAAGTTGAAATTTTATGACAAACTGAGTATTACAAAGTTGAAATTTTATGACATACTGAGTATTACAAAGTTGAAATGTTATGACAAACTGAGTATTACAAAGTTGACATTTTATGAAATACTGAGTATTAGAAAGATCAAAATTTTATGAAATACTGAGTATTACAAAGTTGAAATTTTATGACAAACTGAGTATTACAAAGTTGAAATTTTATGACAAACTGAGTATTACAAAGTTGAAATTTTATGACAAACTGAGTATTACAAAGATGAAATTTTATGACAAACTGAGTATTACAAAGTTGAAATTTTATGACAAACTGAGTATTACAAAGTTGAAATTTTATGACAAACTGAGTATTACAAAGTTGAAATTTTATGACATACTGAGTATTACAAAGTTGAAATGTTATGACAAACTGAGTATTACAAAGTTGATATTTTATGAAATACTGAGTATTAGAAAGATCAAAATTTTATGACAAACTGAGTATTACAAAGTTGAAATTTTATGAAATACTGAGTATTACAAAGTTGAAATTTTATGACAAACTGAGTATTAGAAATTTGAAATTTTATGAAATACTGAATATTACAAAGTTGAAATTTTATGACAAACTGAGTATTACAAAGTTGAAATTTTATGACATACTGAGTATTACAAAGTTGAAATGTTATGACAAACTGAGTATTACAAAGTTGAAATTTTATGACAAACTGAGTATTACAAAGTTGAAATTTTATGACATACTGAGTATTACAAAGTTGAAATTTTATGACATACTGAGTATTACAAAGTTGAAATTTTATGACATACTGAGTATTACAAAGTTGAAATTTTATGACAAACTGAGTATTACAAAGTTGAAATTTTATGACAAACTGAGTATTACAAAGTTGAAATTTTATGACAAACTGAGTATTACAAAGTTGAAATTTTATGACAAACTGAGTATTACAAAGTTGAAATTTTATGAAATACTGAGTATTACAAAGTTGAAATTTTATGACAAACTGAGTATTACAAAGTTGAAATTTTATGACATTCTGAGTATTACAAAGTTGAAATGTTATGACAAACTGAGTATTACAAAGTTGATATTTTATGAAATACTGAGTATTAGAAAGATCAAAATTTTATGACAAACTGAGTATTACAAAGTTGAAATTTTATGAAATACTGAGTATTACAAAGTTGAAATTTTATGACAAACTGAGTATTACAAAGTTGAAATTTTATGACAAACTGAGTATTACAAAGTTGAAATTTTATGACAAACTGAGTATTACAAAGTTGATATTTTATGAAATACTGAGTATTAGAAAGATCAAAATTTTATGACAAACTGAGTATTACAAAGTTGAAATTTTATGAAATACTGAGTATTACAGTTGAAATTTTATGACAAACTGAGTATTAGAAATTTGAAATTTTATGAAATACTGAATATTACAAAGTTGAAATTTTATGACATACTGAGTATTACAAAGTTGAAATTTTATGACATACTGAGTATTACAAAGTTGAAATTTTATGACAAACTGAGTATTACAAAGTTGAAATTTTATGACAAACTGAGTATTACAAAGTTGATATTTTATGAAATACTGAGTATTAGAAAGATCAAAATTTTATGACAAACTGAGTATTACAAAGTTGAAATTTTATGAAATACTGAGTATTACAGTTGAAATTTTATGACAAACTGAGTATTAGAAATTTGAAATTTTATGAAATACTGAATATTACAAAGTTGAAATTTTATGACATACTGAGTATTACAAAGTTGAAATTTTATGACAAACTGAGTATTACAAAGTTGAAATGTTATGACAAACTGAGTATTACAAAGTTGAAATTTTATGACAAACTGAGTATTACAAAGTTGAAATTTTATGACATACTGAGTATTACAAAGTTGAAATGTTATGACAAACTGAGTATTACAAAGTTGACATTTTATGAAATACTGAGTATTAGAAAGATCAAAATTTTATGAAATACTGAGTATTACAAAGTTGAAATTTTATGACATACTGAGTATTACAAAGTTGAAATGTTATGACAAACTGAGTATTACAAAGTTGAAATTTTATGACAAACTGAGTATTACAAAGTTGAAATTTTATGACATACTGAGTATTACAAAGTTGAAATTTTATGACAAACTGAGTATTACAAAGTTGAAATTTTATGACATACTGAGTATTACAAAGTTGACATTTTATGAAATACTGAGTATTAGAAAGATCAAAATTTTATGACAAACTGAGTATTAAAAAGTTGAAATTTTATGACAAACTGAGTATTACAAAGTTGAAATTTTATGACATACTGAGTATTACAAAGTTGAAATGTTATGACAAACTGAGTATTACAAAGTTGAAATTTTATGACAAACTGAGTATTACAAAGATGAAATTTTATGACATACTGAGTATTACAAAGTTGACATTTTATGAAATACTGAGTATTAGAAAGATCAAAATTTTATGACAAACTGAGTATTAAAAAGTTGAAATTTTATGACAAACTGAGTATTACAAAGTTGAAATTTTATGACATACTGAGTATTACAAAGTTGAAATGTTATGACAAACTGAGTATTACAAAGTTGAAATTTTATGACAAACTGAGTATTACAAAGATGAAATTTTATGACATACTGAGTATTACAAAGTTGAAATTTTATGACATACTGAGTATTACAAAGTTGAAATTTTATGACAAACTGAGTATTACAAAGTTGAAATTTTATGACAAACTGAGTATTACAAAGTTGAAATTTTATGACAAACTGAGTATTACAAAGTTGAAATTTTATGACAAACTGAGTATTACAAAGTTGATATTTTATGAAATACTGAGTATTAGAAAGATCAAAATTTTATGACAAACTGAGTATTACAAAGTTGAAATTTTATGAAATACTGAGTATTACAAAGTTGAAATTTTATGACAAACTGAGTATTACAAAGTTGAAATTTTATGACAAACTGAGTATTACAAAGATGAAATTTTATGACATACTGAGTATTACAAAGTTGAAATTTTATGACATACTGAGTATTACAAAGTTGAAATTTTATGACAAACTGAGTATTACAAAGTTGAAATTTTATGACAAACTGAGTATTACAAAGTTGAAATTTTATGACAAACTGAGTATTACAAAGTTGAAATTTTATGACAAACTGAGTATTACAAAGTTGAAATTTTATGAAATACTGAGTATTACAAAGTTGAAATTTTATGACAAACTGAGTATTACAAAGTTGAAATTTTATGACATACTGAGTATTACAAAGTTGAAATGTTATGACAAACTGAGTATTACAAAGTTGATATTTTATGAAATACTGAGTATTAGAAAGATCAAAATTTTATGACAAACTGAGTATTACAAAGTTGAAATTTTATGAAATACTGAGTATTACAAAGTTGAAATTTTATGACAAACTGAGTATTAGAAATTTGAAATTTTATGAAATACTGAATATTACAAAGTTGAAATTTTATGACATACTGAGTATTACAAAGTTGAAATGTTATGACAAACTGAGTATTACAAAGTTGACATTTTATGAAATACTGAGTATTAGAAAGATCAAAATTTTATGAAATACTGAGTATTACAAAGTTGAAATTTTATGACATACTGAGTATTACAAAGTTGAAATGTTATGACAAACTGAGTATTACAAAGTTGAAATTTTATGACAAACTGAGTATTACAAAGTTGAAATTTTATGACATACTGAGTATTACAAAGTTGAAATGTTATGACAAACTGAGTATTACAAAGTTGACATTTTATGAAATACTGAGTATTAGAAAGATCAAAATTTTATGAAATACTGAGTATTACAAAGTTGAAATTTTATGACAAACTGAGTATTACAAAGTTGAAATTTTATGACAAACTGAGTATTACAAAGTTGAAATTTTATGACAAACTGAGTATTACAAAGTTGAAATTTTATGACAAACTGAGTATTACAAAGTTGAAATTTTATGACAAACTGAGTATTACAAAGTTGAAATTTTATGACATACTGAGTATTACAAAGTTGAAATGTTATGACAAACTGAGTATTACAAAGTTGATATTTTATGAAATACTGAGTATTAGAAAGATCAAAATTTTATGACAAACTGAGTATTACAAAGTTGAAATTTTATGAAATACTGAGTATTACAAAGTTGAAATTTTATGACAAACTGAGTATTAGAAATTTGAAATTTTATGAAATACTGAATATTACAAAGTTGAAATTTTATGACAAACTGAGTATTACAAAGTTGAAATTTTATGACATACTGAGTATTACAAAGTTGAAATGTTATGACAAACTGAGTATTACAAAGTTGAAATTTTATGACAAACTGAGTATTACAAAGTTGAAATTTTATGACATACTGAGTATTACAAAGTTGAAATTTTATGACATACTGAGTATTACAAAGTTGAAATTTTATGACATACTGAGTATTACAAAGTTGAAATTTTATGACAAACTGAGTATTACAAAGTTGAAATTTTATGACAAACTGAGTATTACAAAGTTGAAATTTTATGACAAACTGAGTATTACAAAGTTGAAATTTTATGACAAACTGAGTATTACAAAGTTGAAATTTTATGAAATACTGAGTATTACAAAGTTGAAATTTTATGACAAACTGAGTATTACAAAGTTGAAATTTTATGACATACTGAGTATTACAAAGTTGAAATGTTATGACAAACTGAGTATTACAAAGTTGATATTTTATGAAATACTGAGTATTAGAAAGATCAAAATTTTATGACAAACTGAGTATTACAAAGTTGAAATTTTATGAAATACTGAGTATTACAAAGTTGAAATTTTATGACAAACTGAGTATTAGAAATTTGAAATTTTATGAAATACTGAATATTACAAAGTTGAAATTTTATGACAAACTGAGTATTACAAAGTTGAAATTTTATGACATACTGAGTATTACAAAGTTGAAATTTTATGACAAACTGAGTATTACAAAGTTGAAATTTTATGACAAACTGAGTATTACAAAGTTGATATTTTATGAAATACTGAGTATTAGAAAGATCAAAATTTTATGACAAACTGAGTATTACAAAGTTGAAATTTTATGAAATACTGAGTATTACAGTTGAAATTTTATGACAAACTGAGTATTAGAAATTTGAAATTTTATGAAATACTGAATATTACAAAGTTGAAATTTTATGACATACTGAGTATTACAAAGTTGAAATTTTATGACAAACTGAGTATTACAAAGTTGAAATGTTATGACAAACTGAGTATTACAAAGTTGAAATTTTATGACAAACTGAGTATTACAAAGTTGAAATTTTATGACATACTGAGTATTACAAAGTTGAAATGTTATGACAAACTGAGTATTACAAAGTTGACATTTTATGAAATACTGAGTATTAGAAAGATCAAAATTTTATGAAATACTGAGTATTACAAAGTTGAAATTTTATGACATACTGAGTATTACAAAGTTGAAATGTTATGACAAACTGAGTATTACAAAGTTGAAATTTTATGACAAACTGAGTATTACAAAGTTGAAATTTTATGACATACTGAGTATTACAAAGTTGAAATTTTATGACAAACTGAGTATTACAAAGTTGAAATTTTATGACATACTGAGTATTACAAAGTTGACATTTTATGAAATACTGAGTATTAGAAAGATCAAAATTTTATGACAAACTGAGTATTAAAAAGTTGAAATTTTATGACAAACTGAGTATTACAAAGTTGAAATTTTATGACATACTGAGTATTACAAAGTTGAAATGTTATGACAAACTGAGTATTACAAAGTTGAAATTTTATGACAAACTGAGTATTACAAAGATGAAATTTTATGACATACTGAGTATTACAAAGTTGACATTTTATGAAATACTGAGTATTAGAAAGATCAAAATTTTATGACAAACTGAGTATTAAAAAGTTGAAATTTTATGACAAACTGAGTATTACAAAGTTGAAATTTTATGACATACTGAGTATTACAAAGTTGAAATGTTATGACAAACTGAGTATTACAAAGTTGAAATTTTATGACAAACTGAGTATTACAAAGATGAAATTTTATGACATACTGAGTATTACAAAGTTGAAATTTTATGACATACTGAGTATTACAAAGTTGAAATTTTATGACAAACTGAGTATTACAAAGTTGAAATTTTATGACAAACTGAGTATTACAAAGTTGAAATTTTATGACAAACTGAGTATTACAAAGTTGAAATTTTATGACAAACTGAGTATTACAAAGTTGAAATTTTATGACAAACTGAGTATTACAAAGTTGATATTTTATGAAATACTGAGTATTAGAAAGATCAAAATTTTATGACAAACTGAGTATTACAAAGTTGAAATTTTATGAAATACTGAGTATTACAAAGTTGAAATTTTATGACAAACTGAGTATTACAGTTGAAATTTTATGACAAACTGAGTATTAGAAATTTGAAATTTTATGAAATACTGAATATTACAAAGTTGAAATTTTATGACATACTGAGTATTACAAAGTTGAAATTTTATGACAAACTGAGTATTACAAAGTTGAAATGTTATGACAAACTGAGTATTACAAAGTTGAAATTTTATGACAAACTGAGTATTACAAAGTTGAAATTTTATGACATACTGAGTATTACAAAGTTGAAATGTTATGACAAACTGAGTATTACAAAGTTGACATTTTATGAAATACTGAGTATTAGAAAGATCAAAATTTTATGAAATACTGAGTATTACAAAGTTGAAATTTTATGACATACTGAGTATTACAAAGTTGAAATGTTATGACAAACTGAGTATTACAAAGTTGAAATTTTATGACAAACTGAGTATTACAAAGTTGAAATTTTATGACAAACTGAGTATTACAAAGTTGAAATGTTATGACAAACTGAGTATTACAAAGTTGAAATTTTATGACAAACTGAGTATTACAAAGTTGAAATTTTATGACAAACTGAGTATTACAAAGTTGAAATTTTATGAAATACTGAGTATTACAAAGTTGAAATGTTATGACAAACTGAGTATTACAAAGTTGAAATTTTATGACAAACTGAGTATTACAAAGATGAAATTTTATGACATACTGAGTATTACAAAGTTGAAATTTTATGACATACTGAGTATTACAAAGTTGAAATTTTATGACAAACTGAGTATTACAAAGTTGAAATTTTATGACAAACTGAGTATTACAAAGTTGAAATTTTATGACAAACTGAGTATTACAAAGTTGAAATTTTATGACAAACTGAGTATTACAAAGTTGAAATTTTATGAAATACTGAGTATTACAAAGTTGAAATTTTATGACAAACTGAGTATTACAAAGTTGATATTTTATGAAATACTGAGTATTAGAAAGATCAAAATTTTATGACAAACTGAGTATTACAAAGTTGAAATTTTATGAAATACTGAGTATTACAAAGTTGAAATTTTATGACAAACTGAGTATTACAGTTGAAATTTTATGACAAACTGAGTATTAGAAATTTGAAATTTTATGAAATACTGAATATTACAAAGTTGAAATTTTATGACATACTGAGTATTACAAAGTTGAAATTTTATGACAAACTGAGTATTACAAAGTTGAAATGTTATGACAAACTGAGTATTACAAAGTTGAAATTTTATGACAAACTGAGTATTACAAAGTTGAAATTTTATGACATACTGAGTATTACAAAGTTGAAATGTTATGACAAACTGAGTATTACAAAGTTGACATTTTATGAAATACTGAGTATTAGAAAGATCAAAATTTTATGAAATACTGAGTATTACAAAGTTGAAATTTTATGACATACTGAGTATTACAAAGTTGAAATGTTATGACAAACTGAGTATTACAAAGTTGAAATTTTATGACAAACTAAGTATTACAAAGTTGAAATTTTATGACATACTGAGTATTACAAAGTTGAAATTTTATGACAAACTGAGTATTACAAAGTTGAAATTTTATGACATACTGAGTATTACAAAGTTGAAATGTTATGACAAACTGAGTATTACAAAGATGAAATTTTATGACATACTGAGTATTACAAAGTTGAAATTTTATGACAAACTGAGTATTACAAAGTTGAAATTTTATGACAAACTGAGTATTACAAAGTTGAAATTTTATGACATACTGAGTATTACAAAGTTGAAATTTTATGACAAACTGAGTATTACAAAGTTGAAATTTTATGACAAACTGAGTATTACAAAGTTGAAATTTTATGACAAACTGAGTATTACAAAGTTGAAATTTTATGACATACTGAGTATTACAAAGTTGAAATGTTATGACAAACTGAGTATTACAAAGTTGACATTTTATGAAATACTGAGTATTAGAAAGATCAAAATTTTATGACAAACTGAGTATTACAAAGTTGAAATTTTATGACAAACTGAGTATTACAAAGATGAAATTTTATGACATACTGAGTATTACAAAGTTGAAATTTTATGACAAACTGAGTATTACAAAGTTGAAATGTTATGACAAACTGAGTATTACAAAGTTGAAATTTTATGACAAACTGAGTATTACAAAGTTGAAATTTTATGACATACTGAGTATTACAAAGTTGAAATGTTATGACAAACTGAGTATTACAAAGTTGACATTTTATGAAATACTGAGTATTAGAAAGATCAAAATTTTATGAAATACTGAGTATTACAAAGTTGAAATTTTATGACATACTGAGTATTACAAAGTTGAAATGTTATGACAAACTGAGTATTACAAAGTTGAAATTGTATGACAAACTGAGTATTACAAAGTTGAAATTTTATGACATACTGAGTATTACAAAGTTGAAATTTTATGACAAACTGAGTATTACAAAGTTGAAATTTTATGACATACTGAGTATTACAAAGTTGACATTTTATGAAATACTGAGTATTAGAAAGATCAAAATTTTATGACAAACTGAGTATTAAAAAGTTGAAATTTTATGACAAACTGAGTATTACAAAGTTGAAATTTTATGACATACTGAGTATTACAAAGTTGAAATGTTATGACAAACTGAGTATTACAAAGTTGAAATTTTATGACAAACTGAGTATTACAAAGATGAAATTTTATGACATACTGAGTATTACAAAGTTGAAATTTTATGACAAACTGAGTATTACAAAGTTGAAATTTTATGACAAACTGAGTATTACAAAGTTGAAATTTTATGACATACTGAGTATTACAAAGTTGAAATTTTATGACAAACTGAGTATTACAAAGTTGAAATTTTATGAAATACTGAGTATTACAAAGTTGAAATTTTATGACAAACTGAGTATTACAAAGTTGAAATTTTATGACATACTGAGTATTACAAAGTTGAAATGTTATGACAAACTGAGTATTACAAAGTTGATATTTTATGAAATACTGAGTATTACAAAGTTGAAATTTTATGACAAACTGAGTATTACAGTTGAAATTTTATGACATACTGAGTATTACAAAGTTGAAATGTTATGACAAACTGAGTATTAGAAATTTGAAATTTTATGAAATACTGAATATTACAAAGTTGAAATTTTATGACATACTGAGTATTACAAAGTTGAAATGTTATGACAAACTGAGTATTACAAAGTTGAAATTTTATGACAAACTGAGTATTACAAAGTTGAAATTTTATGACATACTGAGTATTACAAAGTTGAAATGTTATGACAAACTGAGTATTACAAAGTTGACATTTTATGAAATACTGAGTATTAGAAAGATCAAAATTTTATGAAATACTGAGTATTACAAAGTTGAAATTTTATGACAAACTGAGTATTACAAAGTTGAAATTTTATGACAAACTGAGTATTACAAAGTTGAAATTTTATGACATACTGAGTATTACAAAGTTGAAATTTTATGACAAACTGAGTATTACAAAGTTGAAATTTTATGACAAACTGAGTATTACAAAGTTGAAATTTTATGACAAACTGAGTATTACAAAGTTGAAATTTTATGACAAACTGAGTATTACAAAGTTGAAATTTTATGACATACTGAGTATTACAAAGTTGAAATGTTATGACAAACTGAGTATTACAAAGTTGATATTTTATGAAATACTGAGTATTAGAAAGATCAAAATTTTATGACAAACTGAGTATTACAAAGTTGAAATTTTATGAAATACTGAGTATTACAAAGTTGAAATTTTATGACAAACTGAGTATTAGAAATTTGAAATTTTATGAAATACTGAATATTACAAAGTTGAAATTTTATGACAAACTGAGTATTACAAAGTTGAAATTTTATGACATACTGAGTATTACAAAGTTGAAATGTTATGACAAACTGAGTATTACAAAGTTGAAATTTTATGACAAACTGAGTATTACAAAGTTGAAATTTTATGACATACTGAGTATTACAAAGTTGAAATTTTATGACATACTGAGTATTACAAAGTTGAAATTTTATGACATACTGAGTATTACAAAGTTGAAATTTTATGACAAACTGAGTATTACAAAGTTGAAATTTTATGACAAACTGAGTATTACAAAGTTGAAATTTTATGACAAACTGAGTATTACAAAGTTGAAATTTTATGACAAACTGAGTATTACAAAGTTGAAATTTTATGAAATACTGAGTATTACAAAGTTGAAATTTTATGACAAACTGAGTATTACAAAGTTGAAATTTTATGACATACTGAGTATTACAAAGTTGAAATGTTATGACAAACTGAGTATTACAAAGTTGATATTTTATGAAATACTGAGTATTAGAAAGATCAAAATTTTATGACAAACTGAGTATTACAAAGTTGAAATTTTATGAAATACTGAGTATTACAAAGTTGAAATTTTATGACAAACTGAGTATTAGAAATTTGAAATTTTATGAAATACTGAATATTACAAAGTTGAAATTTTATGACAAACTGAGTATTACAAAGTTGAAATTTTATGACATACTGAGTATTACAAAGTTGAAATTTTATGACAAACTGAGTATTACAAAGTTGAAATTTTATGACAAACTGAGTATTACAAAGTTGATATTTTATGAAATACTGAGTATTAGAAAGATCAAAATTTTATGACAAACTGAGTATTACAAAGTTGAAATTTTATGAAATACTGAGTATTACAGTTGAAATTTTATGACAAACTGAGTATTAGAAATTTGAAATTTTATGAAATACTGAATATTACAAAGTTGAAATTTTATGACATACTGAGTATTACAAAGTTGAAATTTTATGACAAACTGAGTATTACAAAGTTGAAATGTTATGACAAACTGAGTATTACAAAGTTGAAATTTTATGACAAACTGAGTATTACAAAGTTGAAATTTTATGACATACTGAGTATTACAAAGTTGAAATGTTATGACAAACTGAGTATTACAAAGTTGACATTTTATGAAATACTGAGTATTAGAAAGATCAAAATTTTATGAAATACTGAGTATTACAAAGTTGAAATTTTATGACATACTGAGTATTACAAAGTTGAAATGTTATGACAAACTGAGTATTACAAAGTTGAAATTTTATGACAAACTGAGTATTACAAAGTTGAAATTTTATGACATACTGAGTATTACAAAGTTGAAATTTTATGACAAACTGAGTATTACAAAGTTGAAATTTTATGACATACTGAGTATTACAAAGTTGACATTTTATGAAATACTGAGTATTAGAAAGATCAAAATTTTATGACAAACTGAGTATTAAAAAGTTGAAATTTTATGACAAACTGAGTATTACAAAGTTGAAATTTTATGACATACTGAGTATTACAAAGTTGAAATGTTATGACAAACTGAGTATTACAAAGTTGAAATTTTATGACAAACTGAGTATTACAAAGATGAAATTTTATGACATACTGAGTATTACAAAGTTGACATTTTATGAAATACTGAGTATTAGAAAGATCAAAATTTTATGACAAACTGAGTATTAAAAAGTTGAAATTTTATGACAAACTGAGTATTACAAAGTTGAAATTTTATGACATACTGAGTATTACAAAGTTGAAATGTTATGACAAACTGAGTATTACAAAGTTGAAATTTTATGACAAACTGAGTATTACAAAGATGAAATTTTATGACATACTGAGTATTACAAAGTTGAAATTTTATGACATACTGAGTATTACAAAGTTGAAATTTTATGACAAACTGAGTATTACAAAGTTGAAATTTTATGACAAACTGAGTATTACAAAGTTGAAATTTTATGACAAACTGAGTATTACAAAGTTGAAATTTTATGACAAACTGAGTATTACAAAGTTGAAATTTTATGACAAACTGAGTATTACAAAGTTGATATTTTATGAAATACTGAGTATTAGAAAGATCAAAATTTTATGACAAACTGAGTATTACAAAGTTGAAATTTTATGAAATACTGAGTATTACAAAGTTGAAATTTTATGACAAACTGAGTATTACAGTTGAAATTTTATGACAAACTGAGTATTAGAAATTTGAAATTTTATGAAATACTGAATATTACAAAGTTGAAATTTTATGACATACTGAGTATTACAAAGTTGAAATTTTATGACAAACTGAGTATTACAAAGTTGAAATGTTATGACAAACTGAGTATTACAAAGTTGAAATTTTATGACAAACTGAGTATTACAAAGTTGAAATTTTATGACATACTGAGTATTACAAAGTTGAAATGTTATGACAAACTGAGTATTACAAAGTTGACATTTTATGAAATACTGAGTATTAGAAAGATCAAAATTTTATGAAATACTGAGTATTACAAAGTTGAAATTTTATGACATACTGAGTATTACAAAGTTGAAATGTTATGACAAACTGAGTATTACAAAGTTGAAATTTTATGACAAACTGAGTATTACAAAGTTGAAATTTTATGACAAACTGAGTATTACAAAGTTGAAATGTTATGACAAACTGAGTATTACAAAGTTGAAATTTTATGACAAACTGAGTATTACAAAGTTGAAATTTTATGACAAACTGAGTATTACAAAGTTGAAATTTTATGAAATACTGAGTATTACAAAGTTGAAATGTTATGACAAACTGAGTATTACAAAGTTGAAATTTTATGACAAACTGAGTATTACAAAGATGAAATTTTATGACATACTGAGTATTACAAAGTTGAAATTTTATGACATACTGAGTATTACAAAGTTGAAATTTTATGACAAACTGAGTATTACAAAGTTGAAATTTTATGACAAACTGAGTATTACAAAGTTGAAATTTTATGACAAACTGAGTATTACAAAGTTGAAATTTTATGACATACTGAGTATTACAAAGTTGAAATGTTATGACAAACTGAGTATTACAAAGTTGAAATGTTATGACAAACTGAGTATTACAAAGTTGACATTTTATGAAATACTGAGTATTAGAAAGATCAAAATTTTATGACAAACTGAGTATTACAAAGTTGAAATTTTATGACAAACTGAGTATTACAAAGATGAAATTTTATGACATACTGAGTATTACAAAGTTGAAATTTTATGACAAACTGAGTATTACAAAGTTGAAATGTTATGACAAACTGAGTATTACAAAGTTGAAATTTTATGACAAACTGAGTATTACAAAGTTGAAATTTTATGACATACTGAGTATTACAAAGTTGAAATGTTATGACAAACTGAGTATTACAAAGTTGACATTTTATGAAATACTGAGTATTAGAAAGATCAAAATTTTATGAAATACTGAGTATTACAAAGTTGAAATTTTATGACATACTGAGTATTACAAAGTTGAAATGTTATGACAAACTGAGTATTACAAAGTTGAAATTGTATGACAAACTGAGTATTACAAAGTTGAAATTTTATGACATACTGAGTATTACAAAGTTGAAATTTTATGACAAACTGAGTATTACAAAGTTGAAATTTTATGACATACTGAGTATTACAAAGTTGACATTTTATGAAATACTGAGTATTAGAAAGATCAAAATTTTATGACAAACTGAGTATTAAAAAGTTGAAATTTTATGACAAACTGAGTATTACAAAGTTGAAATTTTATGACATACTGAGTATTACAAAGTTGAAATGTTATGACAAACTGAGTATTACAAAGTTGAAATTTTATGACAAACTGAGTATTACAAAGATGAAATTTTATGACATACTGAGTATTACAAAGTTGAAATTTTATGACAAACTGAGTATTACAAAGTTGAAATTTTATGACAAACTGAGTATTACAAAGTTGAAATTTTATGACATACTGAGTATTACAAAGTTGAAATTTTATGACAAACTGAGTATTACAAAGTTGAAATTTTATGAAATACTGAGTATTACAAAGTTGAAATTTTATGACAAACTGAGTATTACAAAGTTGAAATTTTATGACATACTGAGTATTACAAAGTTGAAATGTTATGACAAACTGAGTATTACAAAGTTGATATTTTATGAAATACTGAGTATTACAAAGTTGAAATTTTATGACAAACTGAGTATTACAGTTGAAATTTTATGACATACTGAGTATTACAAAGTTGAAATGTTATGACAAACTGAGTATTAGAAATTTGAAATTTTATGAAATACTGAATATTACAAAGTTGAAATTTTATGACATACTGAGTATTACAAAGTTGAAATGTTATGACAAACTGAGTATTACAAAGTTGAAATTTTATGACAAACTGAGTATTACAAAGTTGAAATTTTATGACATACTGAGTATTACAAAGTTGAAATGTTATGACAAACTGAGTATTACAAAGTTGACATTTTATGAAATACTGAGTATTAGAAAGATCAAAATTTTATGAAATACTGAGTATTACAAAGTTGAAATTTTATGACAAACTGAGTATTACAAAGTTGAAATTTTATGACAAACTGAGTATTACAAAGTTGAAATTTTATGACATACTGAGTATTACAAAGTTGAAATTTTATGACAAACTGAGTATTACAAAGTTGAAATTTTATGACAAACTGAGTATTACAAAGTTGAAATTTTATGACAAACTGAGTATTACAAAGTTGAAATTTTATGACAAACTGAGTATTACAAAGTTGAAATTTTATGACATACTGAGTATTACAAAGTTGAAATGTTATGACAAACTGAGTATTACAAAGTTGATATTTTATGAAATACTGAGTATTAGAAAGATCAAAATTTTATGACAAACTGAGTATTACAAAGTTGAAATTTTATGAAATACTGAGTATTACAAAGTTGAAATTTTATGACAAACTGAGTATTAGAAATTTGAAATTTTATGAAATACTGAATATTACAAAGTTGAAATTTTATGACAAACTGAGTATTACAAAGTTGAAATTTTATGACATACTGAGTATTACAAAGTTGAAATGTTATGACAAACTGAGTATTACAAAGTTGAAATTTTATGACAAACTGAGTATTACAAAGTTGAAATTTTATGACATACTGAGTATTACAAAGTTGAAATTTTATGACATACTGAGTATTACAAAGTTGAAATTTTATGACATACTGAGTATTACAAAGTTGAAATTTTATGACAAACTGAGTATTACAAAGTTGAAATTTTATGACAAACTGAGTATTACAAAGTTGAAATTTTATGACAAACTGAGTATTACAAAGTTGAAATTTTATGACAAACTGAGTATTACAAAGTTGAAATTTTATGAAATACTGAGTATTACAAAGTTGAAATTTTATGACAAACTGAGTATTACAAAGTTGAAATTTTATGACATACTGAGTATTACAAAGTTGAAATGTTATGACAAACTGAGTATTACAAAGTTGATATTTTATGAAATACTGAGTATTAGAAAGATCAAAATTTTATGACAAACTGAGTATTACAAAGTTGAAATTTTATGAAATACTGAGTATTACAAAGTTGAAATTTTATGACAAACTGAGTATTAGAAATTTGAAATTTTATGAAATACTGAATATTACAAAGTTGAAATTTTATGACAAACTGAGTATTACAAAGTTGAAATTTTATGACATACTGAGTATTACAAAGTTGAAATTTTATGACAAACTGAGTATTACAAAGTTGAAATTTTATGACAAACTGAGTATTACAAAGTTGATATTTTATGAAATACTGAGTATTAGAAAGATCAAAATTTTATGACAAACTGAGTATTACAAAGTTGAAATTTTATGAAATACTGAGTATTACAGTTGAAATTTTATGACAAACTGAGTATTAGAAATTTGAAATTTTATGAAATACTGAATATTACAAAGTTGAAATTTTATGACATACTGAGTATTACAAAGTTGAAATTTTATGACAAACTGAGTATTACAAAGTTGAAATGTTATGACAAACTGAGTATTACAAAGTTGAAATTTTATGACAAACTGAGTATTACAAAGTTGAAATTTTATGACATACTGAGTATTACAAAGTTGAAATGTTATGACAAACTGAGTATTACAAAGTTGACATTTTATGAAATACTGAGTATTAGAAAGATCAAAATTTTATGAAATACTGAGTATTACAAAGTTGAAATTTTATGACATACTGAGTATTACAAAGTTGAAATGTTATGACAAACTGAGTATTACAAAGTTGAAATTTTATGACAAACTGAGTATTACAAAGTTGAAATTTTATGACATACTGAGTATTACAAAGTTGAAATTTTATGACAAACTGAGTATTACAAAGTTGAAATTTTATGACATACTGAGTATTACAAAGTTGACATTTTATGAAATACTGAGTATTAGAAAGATCAAAATTTTATGACAAACTGAGTATTAAAAAGTTGAAATTTTATGACAAACTGAGTATTACAAAGTTGAAATTTTATGACATACTGAGTATTACAAAGTTGAAATGTTATGACAAACTGAGTATTACAAAGTTGAAATTTTATGACAAACTGAGTATTACAAAGATGAAATTTTATGACATACTGAGTATTACAAAGTTGACATTTTATGAAATACTGAGTATTAGAAAGATCAAAATTTTATGACAAACTGAGTATTAAAAAGTTGAAATTTTATGACAAACTGAGTATTACAAAGTTGAAATTTTATGACATACTGAGTATTACAAAGTTGAAATGTTATGACAAACTGAGTATTACAAAGTTGAAATTTTATGACAAACTGAGTATTACAAAGATGAAATTTTATGACATACTGAGTATTACAAAGTTGAAATTTTATGACATACTGAGTATTACAAAGTTGAAATTTTATGACAAACTGAGTATTACAAAGTTGAAATTTTATGACAAACTGAGTATTACAAAGTTGAAATTTTATGACAAACTGAGTATTACAAAGTTGAAATTTTATGACAAACTGAGTATTACAAAGTTGAAATTTTATGACAAACTGAGTATTACAAAGTTGATATTTTATGAAATACTGAGTATTAGAAAGATCAAAATTTTATGACAAACTGAGTATTACAAAGTTGAAATTTTATGAAATACTGAGTATTACAAAGTTGAAATTTTATGACAAACTGAGTATTACAGTTGAAATTTTATGACAAACTGAGTATTAGAAATTTGAAATTTTATGAAATACTGAATATTACAAAGTTGAAATTTTATGACATACTGAGTATTACAAAGTTGAAATTTTATGACAAACTGAGTATTACAAAGTTGAAATGTTATGACAAACTGAGTATTACAAAGTTGAAATTTTATGACAAACTGAGTATTACAAAGTTGAAATTTTATGACATACTGAGTATTACAAAGTTGAAATGTTATGACAAACTGAGTATTACAAAGTTGACATTTTATGAAATACTGAGTATTAGAAAGATCAAAATTTTATGAAATACTGAGTATTACAAAGTTGAAATTTTATGACATACTGAGTATTACAAAGTTGAAATGTTATGACAAACTGAGTATTACAAAGTTGAAATTTTATGACAAACTGAGTATTACAAAGTTGAAATTTTATGACAAACTGAGTATTACAAAGTTGAAATGTTATGACAAACTGAGTATTACAAAGTTGAAATTTTATGACAAACTGAGTATTACAAAGTTGAAATTTTATGACAAACTGAGTATTACAAAGTTGAAATTTTATGAAATACTGAGTATTACAAAGTTGAAATGTTATGACAAACTGAGTATTACAAAGTTGAAATTTTATGACAAACTGAGTATTACAAAGATGAAATTTTATGACATACTGAGTATTACAAAGTTGAAATTTTATGACATACTGAGTATTACAAAGTTGAAATTTTATGACAAACTGAGTATTACAAAGTTGAAATTTTATGACAAACTGAGTATTACAAAGTTGAAATTTTATGACAAACTGAGTATTACAAAGTTGAAATTTTATGACAAACTGAGTATTACAAAGTTGAAATTTTATGAAATACTGAGTATTACAAAGTTGAAATTTTATGACAAACTGAGTATTACAAAGTTGATATTTTATGAAATACTGAGTATTAGAAAGATCAAAATTTTATGACAAACTGAGTATTACAAAGTTGAAATTTTATGAAATACTGAGTATTACAAAGTTGAAATTTTATGACAAACTGAGTATTACAGTTGAAATTTTATGACAAACTGAGTATTAGAAATTTGAAATTTTATGAAATACTGAATATTACAAAGTTGAAATTTTATGACATACTGAGTATTACAAAGTTGAAATTTTATGACAAACTGAGTATTACAAAGTTGAAATGTTATGACAAACTGAGTATTACAAAGTTGAAATTTTATGACAAACTGAGTATTACAAAGTTGAAATTTTATGACAAACTGAGTATTACAAAGTTGAAATTTTATGACATACTGAGTATTACAAAGTTGAAATGTTATGACAAACTGAGTATTACAAAGTTGATATTTTATGAAATACTGAGTATTAGAAAGATCAAAATTTTATGACAAACTGAGTATTACAAAGTTGAAATTTTATGAAATACTGAGTATTACAAAGTTGAAATTTTATGACAAACTGAGTATTAGAAATTTGAAATTTTATGAAATACTGAATATTACAAAGTTGAAATTTTATGACAAACTGAGTATTACAAAGTTGAAATTTTATGACAAACTGAGTATTACAAAGTTGAAATTTTATGACATACTGAGTATTACAAAGTTGAAATTTTATGACAAACTGAGTATTACAAAGTTGAAATTTTATGACAAACTGAGTATTACAAAGTTGAAATTTTATGACAAACTGAGTATTACAAAGTTGAAATTTTATGACATACTGAGTATTACAAAGTTGAAATGTTATGACAAACTGAGTATTACAAAGTTGACATTTTATGAAATACTGAGTATTAGAAAGATCAAAATTTTATGACAAACTGAGTATTACAAAGTTGAAATTTTATGACAAACTGAGTATTACAAAGATGAAATTTTATGACATACTGAGTATTACAAAGTTGAAATTTTATGACAAACTGAGTATTACAAAGTTGAAATGTTATGACAAACTGAGTATTACAAAGTTGAAATTTTATGACAAACTGAGTATTACAAAGTTGAAATTTTATGACATACTGAGTATTACAAAGTTGAAATGTTATGACAAACTGAGTATTACAAAGTTGACATTTTATGAAATACTGAGTATTAGAAAGATCAAAATTTTATGAAATACTGAGTATTACAAAGTTGAAATTTTATGACATACTGAGTATTACAAAGTTGAAATGTTATGACAAACTGAGTATTACAAAGTTGAAATTGTATGACAAACTGAGTATTACAAAGTTGAAATTTTATGACATACTGAGTATTACAAAGTTGAAATTTTATGACAAACTGAGTATTACAAAGTTGAAATTTTATGACATACTGAGTATTACAAAGTTGACATTTTATGAAATACTGAGTATTAGAAAGATCAAAATTTTATGACAAACTGAGTATTAAAAAGTTGAAATTTTATGACAAACTGAGTATTACAAAGTTGAAATTTTATGACATACTGAGTATTACAAAGTTGAAATGTTATGACAAACTGAGTATTACAAAGTTGAAATTTTATGACAAACTGAGTATTACAAAGATGAAATTTTATGACATACTGAGTATTACAAAGTTGAAATTTTATGACAAACTGAGTATTACAAAGTTGAAATTTTATGACAAACTGAGTATTACAAAGTTGAAATTTTATGACATACTGAGTATTACAAAGTTGAAATTTTATGACAAACTGAGTATTACAAAGTTGAAATTTTATGAAATACTGAGTATTACAAAGTTGAAATTTTATGACAAACTGAGTATTACAAAGTTGAAATTTTATGACATACTGAGTATTACAAAGTTGAAATGTTATGACAAACTGAGTATTACAAAGTTGATATTTTATGAAATACTGAGTATTACAAAGTTGAAATTTTATGACAAACTGAGTATTACAGTTGAAATTTTATGACATACTGAGTATTACAAAGTTGAAATGTTATGACAAACTGAGTATTAGAAATTTGAAATTTTATGAAATACTGAATATTACAAAGTTGAAATTTTATGACATACTGAGTATTACAAAGTTGAAATGTTATGACAAACTGAGTATTACAAAGTTGAAATTTTATGACAAACTGAGTATTACAAAGTTGAAATTTTATGACATACTGAGTATTACAAAGTTGAAATGTTATGACAAACTGAGTATTACAAAGTTGACATTTTATGAAATACTGAGTATTAGAAAGATCAAAATTTTATGAAATACTGAGTATTACAAAGTTGAAATTTTATGACAAACTGAGTATTACAAAGTTGAAATTTTATGACAAACTGAGTATTACAAAGTTGAAATTTTATGACATACTGAGTATTACAAAGTTGAAATTTTATGACAAACTGAGTATTACAAAGTTGAAATTTTATGACAAACTGAGTATTACAAAGTTGAAATTTTATGACAAACTGAGTATTACAAAGTTGAAATTTTATGACAAACTGAGTATTACAAAGTTGAAATTTTATGACATACTGAGTATTACAAAGTTGAAATGTTATGACAAACTGAGTATTACAAAGTTGATATTTTATGAAATACTGAGTATTAGAAAGATCAAAATTTTATGACAAACTGAGTATTACAAAGTTGAAATTTTATGAAATACTGAGTATTACAAAGTTGAAATTTTATGACAAACTGAGTATTAGAAATTTGAAATTTTATGAAATACTGAATATTACAAAGTTGAAATTTTATGACAAACTGAGTATTACAAAGTTGAAATTTTATGACATACTGAGTATTACAAAGTTGAAATGTTATGACAAACTGAGTATTACAAAGTTGAAATTTTATGACAAACTGAGTATTACAAAGTTGAAATTTTATGACATACTGAGTATTACAAAGTTGAAATTTTATGACATACTGAGTATTACAAAGTTGAAATTTTATGACATACTGAGTATTACAAAGTTGAAATTTTATGACAAACTGAGTATTACAAAGTTGAAATTTTATGACAAACTGAGTATTACAAAGTTGAAATTTTATGACAAACTGAGTATTACAAAGTTGAAATTTTATGACAAACTGAGTATTACAAAGTTGAAATTTTATGACAAACTGAGTATTACAGTTGAAATTTTATGACATACTGAGTATTACAAAGTTGAAATTTTATGAAATACTGAGTATTACAAAGTTGAAATTTTATGACAAACTGAGTATTACAAAGTTGAAATTTTATGACATACTGAGTATTACAAAGTTGAAATGTTATGACAAACTGAGTATTACAAAGTTGATATTTTATGAAATACTGAGTATTACAAAGTTGAAATTTTATGACAAACTGAGTATTACAGTTGAAATTTTATGACATACTGAGTATTACAAAGTTGAAATGTTATGACAAACTGAGTATTAGAAATTTGAAATTTTATGAAATACTGAATATTACAAAGTTGAAATTTTATGACATACTGAGTATTACAAAGTTGAAATGTTATGACAAACTGAGTATTACAAAGTTGAAATTTTATGACAAACTGAGTATTACAAAGTTGAAATTTTATGACATACTGAGTATTACAAAGTTGAAATGTTATGACAAACTGAGTATTACAAAGTTGACATTTTATGAAATACTGAGTATTAGAAAGATCAAAATTTTATGAAATACTGAGTATTACAAAGTTGAAATTTTATGACAAACTGAGTATTACAAAGTTGAAATTTTATGACAAACTGAGTATTACAAAGTTGAAATTTTATGACATACTGAGTATTACAAAGTTGAAATTTTATGACAAACTGAGTATTACAAAGTTGAAATTTTATGACAAACTGAGTATTACAAAGTTGAAATTTTATGACAAACTGAGTATTACAAAGTTGAAATTTTATGACAAACTGAGTATTACAAAGTTGAAATTTTATGACATACTGAGTATTACAAAGTTGAAATGTTATGACAAACTGAGTATTACAAAGTTGATATTTTATGAAATACTGAGTATTAGAAAGATCAAAATTTTATGACAAACTGAGTATTACAAAGTTGAAATTTTATGAAATACTGAGTATTACAAAGTTGAAATTTTATGACAAACTGAGTATTACAGTTGAAATTTTATGACAAACTGAGTATTAGAAATTTGAAATTTTATGAAATACTGAATATTACAAAGTTGAAATTTTATGACATACTGAGTATTACAAAGTTGAAATTTTATGACAAACTGAGTATTACAAAGTTGAAATGTTATGACAAACTGAGTATTACAAAGTTGAAATTTTATGACAAACTGAGTATTACAAAGTTGAAATTTTATGACAAACTGAGTATTACAAAGTTGAAATTTTATGACATACTGAGTATTACAAAGTTGAAATGTTATGACAAACTGAGTATTACAAAGTTGATATTTTATGAAATACTGAGTATTAGAAAGATCAAAATTTTATGACAAACTGAGTATTACAAAGTTGAAATTTTATGAAATACTGAGTATTACAAAGTTGAAATTTTATGACAAACTGAGTATTAGAAATTTGAAATTTTATGAAATACTGAATATTACAAAGTTGAAATTTTATGACAAACTGAGTATTACAAAGTTGAAATTTTATGACATACTGAGTATTACAAAGTTGAAATGTTATGACAAACTGAGTATTACAAAGTTGAAATTTTATGACAAACTGAGTATTACAAAGTTGAAATTTTATGACATACTGAGTATTACAAAGTTGAAATTTTATGACATACTGAGTATTACAAAGTTGAAATTTTATGACATACTGAGTATTACAAAGTTGAAATTTTATGACAAACTGAGTATTACAAAGTTGAAATTTTATGACAAACTGAGTATTACAAAGTTGAAATTTTATGACAAACTGAGTATTACAAAGTTGAAATTTTATGACAAACTGAGTATTACAAAGTTGAAATTTTATGAAATACTGAGTATTACAAAGTTGAAATTTTATGACAAACTGAGTATTACAAAGTTGAAATTTTATGACATTCTGAGTATTACAAAGTTGAAATGTTATGACAAACTGAGTATTACAAAGTTGATATTTTATGAAATACTGAGTATTAGAAAGATCAAAATTTTATGACAAACTGAGTATTACAAAGTTGAAATTTTATGAAATACTGAGTATTACAAAGTTGAAATGTTATGACAAACTGAGTATTAGAAATTTGAAATTTTATGAAATACTGAATATTACAAAGTTGAAATTTTATGACATACTGAGTATTACAAAGTTGAAATGTTATGACAAACTGAGTATTACAAAGTTGAAATTTTATGACAAACTGAGTATTACAAAGTTGAAATTTTATGACATACTGAGTATTACAAAGTTGAAATGTTATGACAAACTGAGTATTACAAAGTTGACATTTTATGAAATACTGAGTATTAGAAAGATCAAAATTTTATGAAATACTGAGTATTACAAAGTTGAAATTTTATGACAAACTGAGTATTACAAAGTTGAAATTTTATGACAAACTGAGTATTACAAAGTTGAAATTTTATGACATACTGAGTATTACAAAGTTGAAATTTTATGACAAACTGAGTATTACAAAGTTGAAATTTTATGACAAACTGAGTATTACAAAGTTGAAATTTTATGACAAACTGAGTATTACAAAGTTGAAATTTTATGACAAACTGAGTATTACAAAGTTGAAATTTTATGACATACTGAGTATTACAAAGTTGAAATGTTATGACAAACTGAGTATTACAAAGTTGATATTTTATGAAATACTGAGTATTAGAAAGATCAAAATTTTATGACAAACTGAGTATTACAAAGTTGAAATTTTATGAAATACTGAGTATTACAAAGTTGAAATTTTATGACAAACTGAGTATTAGAAATTTGAAATTTTATGAAATACTGAATATTACAAAGTTGAAATTTTATGACAAACTGAGTATTACAAAGTTGAAATTTTATGACATACTGAGTATTACAAAGTTGAAATGTTATGACAAACTGAGTATTACAAAGTTGAAATTTTATGACAAACTGAGTATTACAAAGTTGAAATTTTATGACATACTGAGTATTACAAAGTTGAAATTTTATGACATACTGAGTATTACAAAGTTGAAATTTTATGACATACTGAGTATTACAAAGTTGAAATTTTATGACAAACTGAGTATTACAAAGTTGAAATTTTATGACAAACTGAGTATTACAAAGTTGAAATTTTATGACAAACTGAGTATTACAAAGTTGAAATTTTATGACAAACTGAGTATTACAAAGTTGAAATTTTATGACAAACTGAGTATTACAGTTGAAATTTTATGACATACTGAGTATTACAAAGTTGAAATTTTATGAAATACTGAGTATTACAAAGTTGAAATTTTATGACAAACTGAGTATTACAAAGTTGAAATTTTATGACATACTGAGTATTACAAAGTTGAAATGTTATGACAAACTGAGTATTACAAAGTTGATATTTTATGAAATACTGAGTATTACAAAGTTGAAATTTTATGACAAACTGAGTATTACAGTTGAAATTTTATGACATACTGAGTATTACAAAGTTGAAATGTTATGACAAACTGAGTATTAGAAATTTGAAATTTTATGAAATACTGAATATTACAAAGTTGAAATTTTATGACATACTGAGTATTACAAAGTTGAAATGTTATGACAAACTGAGTATTACAAAGTTGAAATTTTATGACAAACTGAGTATTACAAAGTTGAAATTTTATGACATACTGAGTATTACAAAGTTGAAATGTTATGACAAACTGAGTATTACAAAGTTGACATTTTATGAAATACTGAGTATTAGAAAGATCAAAATTTTATGAAATACTGAGTATTACAAAGTTGAAATTTTATGACAAACTGAGTATTACAAAGTTGAAATTTTATGACAAACTGAGTATTACAAAGTTGAAATTTTATGACATACTGAGTATTACAAAGTTGAAATTTTATGACAAACTGAGTATTACAAAGTTGAAATTTTATGACAAACTGAGTATTACAAAGTTGAAATTTTATGACAAACTGAGTATTACAAAGTTGAAATTTTATGACAAACTGAGTATTACAAAGTTGAAATTTTATGACATACTGAGTATTACAAAGTTGAAATGTTATGACAAACTGAGTATTACAAAGTTGATATTTTATGAAATACTGAGTATTAGAAAGATCAAAATTTTATGACAAACTGAGTATTACAAAGTTGAAATTTTATGAAATACTGAGTATTACAAAGTTGAAATTTTATGACAAACTGAGTATTACAGTTGAAATTTTATGACAAACTGAGTATTAGAAATTTGAAATTTTATGAAATACTGAATATTACAAAGTTGAAATTTTATGACATACTGAGTATTACAAAGTTGAAATTTTATGACAAACTGAGTATTACAAAGTTGAAATGTTATGACAAACTGAGTATTACAAAGTTGAAATTTTATGACAAACTGAGTATTACAAAGTTGAAATTTTATGACAAACTGAGTATTACAAAGTTGAAATTTTATGACATACTGAGTATTACAAAGTTGAAATGTTATGACAAACTGAGTATTACAAAGTTGATATTTTATGAAATACTGAGTATTACAAAGTTGAAATTTTATGAAATACTGAGTATTACAAAGTTGAAATTTTATGACAAACTGAGTATTACAGTTGAAATTTTATGACATACTGAGTATTACAAAGTTGAAATGTTATGACAAACTGAGTATTAGAAATTTGAAATTTTATGAAATACTGAATATTACAAAGTTGAAATTTTATGACATACTGAGTATTACAAAGTTGAAATGTTATGACAAACTGAGTATTACAAAGTTGAAATTTTATGACAAACTGAGTATTACAAAGTTGAAATTTTATGACATACTGAGTATTACAAAGTTGAAATGTTATGACAAACTGAGTATTACAAAGTTGACATTTTATGAAATACTGAGTATTAGAAAGATCAAAATTTTATGAAATACTGAGTATTACAAAGTTGAAATTTTATGACAAACTGAGTATTACAAAGTTGAAATTTTATGACAAACTGAGTATTACAAAGTTGAAATTTTATGACATACTGAGTATTACAAAGTTGAAATTTTATGACAAACTGAGTATTACAAAGTTGAAATTTTATGACAAACTGAGTATTACAAAGTTGAAATTTTATGACAAACTGAGTATTACAAAGTTGAAATTTTATGACAAACTGAGTATTACAAAGTTGAAATTTTATGACATACTGAGTATTACAAAGTTGAAATGTTATGACAAACTGAGTATTACAAAGTTGATATTTTATGAAATACTGAGTATTAGAAAGATCAAAATTTTATGACAAACTGAGTATTACAAAGTTGAAATTTTATGAAATACTGAGTATTACAAAGTTGAAATTTTATGACAAACTGAGTATTAGAAATTTGAAATTTTATGAAATACTGAATATTACAAAGTTGAAATTTTATGACAAACTGAGTATTACAAAGTTGAAATTTTATGACATACTGAGTATTACAAAGTTGAAATGTTATGACAAACTGAGTATTACAAAGTTGAAATTTTATGACAAACTGAGTATTACAAAGTTGAAATTTTATGACATACTGAGTATTACAAAGTTGAAATTTTATGACATACTGAGTATTACAGTTGAAATTTTATGACATACTGAGTATTACAAAGTTGAAATGTTATGACAAACTGAGTATTAGAAATTTGAAATTTTATGAAATACTGAATATTACAAAGTTGAAATTTTATGACATACTGAGTATTACAAAGTTGAAATGTTATGACAAACTGAGTATTACAAAGTTGAAATTTTATGACAAACTGAGTATTACAAAGTTGAAATTTTATGACATACTGAGTATTACAAAGTTGAAATGTTATGACAAACTGAGTATTACAAAGTTGACATTTTATGAAATACTGAGTATTAGAAAGATCAAAATTTTATGAAATACTGAGTATTACAAAGTTGAAATTTTATGACAAACTGAGTATTACAAAGTTGAAATTTTATGACAAACTGAGTATTACAAAGTTGAAATTTTATGACATACTGAGTATTACAAAGTTGAAATTTTATGACAAACTGAGTATTACAAAGTTGAAATTTTATGACAAACTGAGTATTACAAAGTTGAAATTTTATGACAAACTGAGTATTACAAAGTTGAAATTTTATGACAAACTGAGTATTACAAAGTTGAAATTTTATGACATACTGAGTATTACAAAGTTGAAATGTTATGACAAACTGAGTATTACAAAGTTGATATTTTATGAAATACTGAGTATTAGAAAGATCAAAATTTTATGACAAACTGAGTATTACAAAGTTGAAATTTTATGAAATACTGAGTATTACAAAGTTGAAATTTTATGACAAACTGAGTATTAGAAATTTGAAATTTTATGAAATACTGAATATTACAAAGTTGAAATTTTATGACAAACTGAGTATTACAAAGTTGAAATTTTATGACATACTGAGTATTACAAAGTTGAAATGTTATGACAAACTGAGTATTACAAAGTTGAAATTTTATGACAAACTGAGTATTACAAAGTTGAAATTTTATGACATACTGAGTATTACAAAGTTGAAATTTTATGACATACTGAGTATTACAAAGTTGAAATTTTATGACATACTGAGTATTACAAAGTTGAAATTTTATGACAAACTGAGTATTACAAAGTTGAAATTTTATGACAAACTGAGTATTACAAAGTTGAAATTTTATGACAAACTGAGTATTACAAAGTTGAAATTTTATGACAAACTGAGTATTACAAAGTTGAAATTTTATGAAATACTGAGTATTACAAAGTTGAAATTTTATGACAAACTGAGTATTACAAAGTTGAAATTTTATGACATACTGAGTATTACAAAGTTGAAATGTTATGACAAACTGAGTATTACAAAGTTGATATTTTATGAAATACTGAGTATTAGAAAGATCAAAATTTTATGACAAACTGAGTATTACAAAGTTGAAATTTTATGAAATACTGAGTATTACAAAGTTGAAATTTTATGACAAACTGAGTATTAGAAATTTGAAATTTTATGAAATACTGAATATTACAAAGTTGAAATTTTATGACAAACTGAGTATTACAAAGTTGAAATTTTATGACATACTGAGTATTACAAAGTTGAAATTTTATGACAAACTGAGTATTACAAAGTTGAAATTTTATGACAAACTGAGTATTACAAAGTTGATATTTTATGAAATACTGAGTATTAGAAAGATCAAAATTTTATGACAAACTGAGTATTACAAAGTTGAAATTTTATGAAATACTGAGTATTACAGTTGAAATTTTATGACAAACTGAGTATTAGAAATTTGAAATTTTATGAAATACTGAATATTACAAAGTTGAAATTTTATGACATACTGAGTATTACAAAGTTGAAATTTTATGACAAACTGAGTATTACAAAGTTGAAATGTTATGACAAACTGAGTATTACAAAGTTGAAATTTTATGACAAACTGAGTATTACAAAGTTGAAATTTTATGACATACTGAGTATTACAAAGTTGAAATGTTATGACAAACTGAGTATTACAAAGTTGACATTTTATGAAATACTGAGTATTAGAAAGATCAAAATTTTATGAAATACTGAGTATTACAAAGTTGAAATTTTATGACATACTGAGTATTACAAAGTTGAAATGTTATGACAAACTGAGTATTACAAAGTTGAAATTTTATGACAAACTGAGTATTACAAAGTTGAAATTTTATGACATACTGAGTATTACAAAGTTGAAATTTTATGACAAACTGAGTATTACAAAGTTGAAATTTTATGACATACTGAGTATTACAAAGTTGACATTTTATGAAATACTGAGTATTAGAAAGATCAAAATTTTATGACAAACTGAGTATTAAAAAGTTGAAATTTTATGACAAACTGAGTATTACAAAGTTGAAATTTTATGACATACTGAGTATTACAAAGTTGAAATGTTATGACAAACTGAGTATTACAAAGTTGAAATTTTATGACAAACTGAGTATTACAAAGATGAAATTTTATGACATACTGAGTATTACAAAGTTGACATTTTATGAAATACTGAGTATTAGAAAGATCAAAATTTTATGACAAACTGAGTATTAAAAAGTTGAAATTTTATGACAAACTGAGTATTACAAAGTTGAAATTTTATGACATACTGAGTATTACAAAGTTGAAATGTTATGACAAACTGAGTATTACAAAGTTGAAATTTTATGACAAACTGAGTATTACAAAGATGAAATTTTATGACATACTGAGTATTACAAAGTTGAAATTTTATGACATACTGAGTATTACAAAGTTGAAATTTTATGACAAACTGAGTATTACAAAGTTGAAATTTTATGACAAACTGAGTATTACAAAGTTGAAATTTTATGACAAACTGAGTATTACAAAGTTGAAATTTTATGACAAACTGAGTATTACAAAGTTGAAATTTTATGACAAACTGAGTATTACAAAGTTGATATTTTATGAAATACTGAGTATTAGAAAGATCAAAATTTTATGACAAACTGAGTATTACAAAGTTGAAATTTTATGAAATACTGAGTATTACAAAGTTGAAATTTTATGACAAACTGAGTATTACAGTTGAAATTTTATGACAAACTGAGTATTAGAAATTTGAAATTTTATGAAATACTGAATATTACAAAGTTGAAATTTTATGACATACTGAGTATTACAAAGTTGAAATTTTATGACAAACTGAGTATTACAAAGTTGAAATGTTATGACAAACTGAGTATTACAAAGTTGAAATTTTATGACAAACTGAGTATTACAAAGTTGAAATTTTATGACATACTGAGTATTACAAAGTTGAAATGTTATGACAAACTGAGTATTACAAAGTTGACATTTTATGAAATACTGAGTATTAGAAAGATCAAAATTTTATGAAATACTGAGTATTACAAAGTTGAAATTTTATGACATACTGAGTATTACAAAGTTGAAATGTTATGACAAACTGAGTATTACAAAGTTGAAATTTTATGACAAACTGAGTATTACAAAGTTGAAATTTTATGACAAACTGAGTATTACAAAGTTGAAATGTTATGACAAACTGAGTATTACAAAGTTGAAATTTTATGACAAACTGAGTATTACAAAGTTGAAATTTTATGACAAACTGAGTATTACAAAGTTGAAATTTTATGAAATACTGAGTATTACAAAGTTGAAATGTTATGACAAACTGAGTATTACAAAGTTGAAATTTTATGACAAACTGAGTATTACAAAGATGAAATTTTATGACATACTGAGTATTACAAAGTTGAAATTTTATGACATACTGAGTATTACAAAGTTGAAATTTTATGACAAACTGAGTATTACAAAGTTGAAATTTTATGACAAACTGAGTATTACAAAGTTGAAATTTTATGACAAACTGAGTATTACAAAGTTGAAATTTTATGACATACTGAGTATTACAAAGTTGAAATGTTATGACAAACTGAGTATTACAAAGTTGAAATGTTATGACAAACTGAGTATTACAAAGTTGACATTTTATGAAATACTGAGTATTAGAAAGATCAAAATTTTATGACAAACTGAGTATTACAAAGTTGAAATTTTATGACAAACTGAGTATTACAAAGATGAAATTTTATGACATACTGAGTATTACAAAGTTGAAATTTTATGACAAACTGAGTATTACAAAGTTGAAATGTTATGACAAACTGAGTATTACAAAGTTGAAATTTTATGACAAACTGAGTATTACAAAGTTGAAATTTTATGACATACTGAGTATTACAAAGTTGAAATGTTATGACAAACTGAGTATTACAAAGTTGACATTTTATGAAATACTGAGTATTAGAAAGATCAAAATTTTATGAAATACTGAGTATTACAAAGTTGAAATTTTATGACATACTGAGTATTACAAAGTTGAAATGTTATGACAAACTGAGTATTACAAAGTTGAAATTGTATGACAAACTGAGTATTACAAAGTTGAAATTTTATGACATACTGAGTATTACAAAGTTGAAATTTTATGACAAACTGAGTATTACAAAGTTGAAATTTTATGACATACTGAGTATTACAAAGTTGACATTTTATGAAATACTGAGTATTAGAAAGATCAAAATTTTATGACAAACTGAGTATTAAAAAGTTGAAATTTTATGACAAACTGAGTATTACAAAGTTGAAATTTTATGACATACTGAGTATTACAAAGTTGAAATGTTATGACAAACTGAGTATTACAAAGTTGAAATTTTATGACAAACTGAGTATTACAAAGATGAAATTTTATGACATACTGAGTATTACAAAGTTGAAATTTTATGACAAACTGAGTATTACAAAGTTGAAATTTTATGACAAACTGAGTATTACAAAGTTGAAATTTTATGACATACTGAGTATTACAAAGTTGAAATTTTATGACAAACTGAGTATTACAAAGTTGAAATTTTATGAAATACTGAGTATTACAAAGTTGAAATTTTATGACAAACTGAGTATTACAAAGTTGAAATTTTATGACATACTGAGTATTACAAAGTTGAAATGTTATGACAAACTGAGTATTACAAAGTTGATATTTTATGAAATACTGAGTATTACAAAGTTGAAATTTTATGACAAACTGAGTATTACAGTTGAAATTTTATGACATACTGAGTATTACAAAGTTGAAATGTTATGACAAACTGAGTATTAGAAATTTGAAATTTTATGAAATACTGAATATTACAAAGTTGAAATTTTATGACATACTGAGTATTACAAAGTTGAAATGTTATGACAAACTGAGTATTACAAAGTTGAAATTTTATGACAAACTGAGTATTACAAAGTTGAAATTTTATGACATACTGAGTATTACAAAGTTGAAATGTTATGACAAACTGAGTATTACAAAGTTGACATTTTATGAAATACTGAGTATTAGAAAGATCAAAATTTTATGAAATACTGAGTATTACAAAGTTGAAATTTTATGACAAACTGAGTATTACAAAGTTGAAATTTTATGACAAACTGAGTATTACAAAGTTGAAATTTTATGACATACTGAGTATTACAAAGTTGAAATTTTATGACAAACTGAGTATTACAAAGTTGAAATTTTATGACAAACTGAGTATTACAAAGTTGAAATTTTATGACAAACTGAGTATTACAAAGTTGAAATTTTATGACAAACTGAGTATTACAAAGTTGAAATTTTATGACATACTGAGTATTACAAAGTTGAAATGTTATGACAAACTGAGTATTACAAAGTTGATATTTTATGAAATACTGAGTATTAGAAAGATCAAAATTTTATGACAAACTGAGTATTACAAAGTTGAAATTTTATGAAATACTGAGTATTACAAAGTTGAAATTTTATGACAAACTGAGTATTAGAAATTTGAAATTTTATGAAATACTGAATATTACAAAGTTGAAATTTTATGACAAACTGAGTATTACAAAGTTGAAATTTTATGACATACTGAGTATTACAAAGTTGAAATGTTATGACAAACTGAGTATTACAAAGTTGAAATTTTATGACAAACTGAGTATTACAAAGTTGAAATTTTATGACATACTGAGTATTACAAAGTTGAAATTTTATGACATACTGAGTATTACAAAGTTGAAATTTTATGACATACTGAGTATTACAAAGTTGAAATTTTATGACAAACTGAGTATTACAAAGTTGAAATTTTATGACAAACTGAGTATTACAAAGTTGAAATTTTATGACAAACTGAGTATTACAAAGTTGAAATTTTATGACAAACTGAGTATTACAAAGTTGAAATTTTATGAAATACTGAGTATTACAAAGTTGAAATTTTATGACAAACTGAGTATTACAAAGTTGAAATTTTATGACATACTGAGTATTACAAAGTTGAAATGTTATGACAAACTGAGTATTACAAAGTTGATATTTTATGAAATACTGAGTATTAGAAAGATCAAAATTTTATGACAAACTGAGTATTACAAAGTTGAAATTTTATGAAATACTGAGTATTACAAAGTTGAAATTTTATGACAAACTGAGTATTAGAAATTTGAAATTTTATGAAATACTGAATATTACAAAGTTGAAATTTTATGACAAACTGAGTATTACAAAGTTGAAATTTTATGACATACTGAGTATTACAAAGTTGAAATTTTATGACAAACTGAGTATTACAAAGTTGAAATTTTATGACAAACTGAGTATTACAAAGTTGATATTTTATGAAATACTGAGTATTAGAAAGATCAAAATTTTATGACAAACTGAGTATTACAAAGTTGAAATTTTATGAAATACTGAGTATTACAGTTGAAATTTTATGACAAACTGAGTATTAGAAATTTGAAATTTTATGAAATACTGAATATTACAAAGTTGAAATTTTATGACATACTGAGTATTACAAAGTTGAAATTTTATGACAAACTGAGTATTACAAAGTTGAAATGTTATGACAAACTGAGTATTACAAAGTTGAAATTTTATGACAAACTGAGTATTACAAAGTTGAAATTTTATGACATACTGAGTATTACAAAGTTGAAATGTTATGACAAACTGAGTATTACAAAGTTGACATTTTATGAAATACTGAGTATTAGAAAGATCAAAATTTTATGAAATACTGAGTATTACAAAGTTGAAATTTTATGACATACTGAGTATTACAAAGTTGAAATGTTATGACAAACTGAGTATTACAAAGTTGAAATTTTATGACAAACTGAGTATTACAAAGTTGAAATTTTATGACATACTGAGTATTACAAAGTTGAAATTTTATGACAAACTGAGTATTACAAAGTTGAAATTTTATGACATACTGAGTATTACAAAGTTGACATTTTATGAAATACTGAGTATTAGAAAGATCAAAATTTTATGACAAACTGAGTATTAAAAAGTTGAAATTTTATGACAAACTGAGTATTACAAAGTTGAAATTTTATGACATACTGAGTATTACAAAGTTGAAATGTTATGACAAACTGAGTATTACAAAGTTGAAATTTTATGACAAACTGAGTATTACAAAGATGAAATTTTATGACATACTGAGTATTACAAAGTTGACATTTTATGAAATACTGAGTATTAGAAAGATCAAAATTTTATGACAAACTGAGTATTAAAAAGTTGAAATTTTATGACAAACTGAGTATTACAAAGTTGAAATTTTATGACATACTGAGTATTACAAAGTTGAAATGTTATGACAAACTGAGTATTACAAAGTTGAAATTTTATGACAAACTGAGTATTACAAAGATGAAATTTTATGACATACTGAGTATTACAAAGTTGAAATTTTATGACATACTGAGTATTACAAAGTTGAAATTTTATGACAAACTGAGTATTACAAAGTTGAAATTTTATGACAAACTGAGTATTACAAAGTTGAAATTTTATGACAAACTGAGTATTACAAAGTTGAAATTTTATGACAAACTGAGTATTACAAAGTTGAAATTTTATGACAAACTGAGTATTACAAAGTTGATATTTTATGAAATACTGAGTATTAGAAAGATCAAAATTTTATGACAAACTGAGTATTACAAAGTTGAAATTTTATGAAATACTGAGTATTACAAAGTTGAAATTTTATGACAAACTGAGTATTACAGTTGAAATTTTATGACAAACTGAGTATTAGAAATTTGAAATTTTATGAAATACTGAATATTACAAAGTTGAAATTTTATGACATACTGAGTATTACAAAGTTGAAATTTTATGACAAACTGAGTATTACAAAGTTGAAATGTTATGACAAACTGAGTATTACAAAGTTGAAATTTTATGACAAACTGAGTATTACAAAGTTGAAATTTTATGACATACTGAGTATTACAAAGTTGAAATGTTATGACAAACTGAGTATTACAAAGTTGACATTTTATGAAATACTGAGTATTAGAAAGATCAAAATTTTATGAAATACTGAGTATTACAAAGTTGAAATTTTATGACATACTGAGTATTACAAAGTTGAAATGTTATGACAAACTGAGTATTACAAAGTTGAAATTTTATGACAAACTGAGTATTACAAAGTTGAAATTTTATGACAAACTGAGTATTACAAAGTTGAAATGTTATGACAAACTGAGTATTACAAAGTTGAAATGTTATGACAAACTGAGTATTACAAAGTTGAAATTTTATGACAAACTGAGTATTACAAAGATGAAATTTTATGACATACTGAGTATTACAAAGTTGAAATTTTATGACATACTGAGTATTACAAAGTTGAAATTTTATGACAAACTGAGTATTACAAAGTTGAAATTTTATGACAAACTGAGTATTACAAAGTTGAAATTTTATGACATACTGAGTATTACAAAGTTGAAATTTTATGACAAACTGAGTATTACAAAGTTGAAATTTTATGAAATACTGAGTATTACAAAGTTGAAATTTTATGACAAACTGAGTATTACAAAGTTGAAATTTTATGACATACTGAGTATTACAAAGTTGAAATGTTATGACAAACTGAGTATTACAAAGTTGATATTTTATGAAATACTGAGTATTAGAAAGATCAAAATTTTATGACAAACTGAGTATTACAAAGTTGAAATTTTATGAAATACTGAGTATTACAAAGTTGAAATTTTATGACATACTGAGTATTACAAAGTTGAAATGTTATGACAAACTGAGTATTACAAAGTTGAAATTTTATGACAAACTGAGTATTACAAAGTTGAAATTTTATGACATACTGAGTATTACAAAGTTGAAATGTTATGACAAACTGAGTATTACAAAGTTGAAATTTTATGACAAACTGAGTATTACAAAGATGAAATTTTATGACATACTGAGTATTACAAAGTTGAAATTTTATGACATACTGAGTATTACAAAGTTGAAATTTTATGACAAACTGAGTATTACAAAGTTGAAATTTTATGACAAACTGAGTATTACAAAGTTGAAATTTTATGACATACTGAGTATTACAAAGTTGAAATTTTATGACAAACTGAGTATTACAAAGTTGAAATTTTATGAAATACTGAGTATTACAAAGTTGAAATTTTATGACAAACTGAGTATTACAAAGTTGAAATTTTATGACATACTGAGTATTACAAAGTTGAAATGTTATGACAAACTGAGTATTACAAAGTTGATATTTTATGAAATACTGAGTATTAGAAAGATCAAAATTTTATGACAAACTGAGTATTACAAAGTTGAAATTTTATGAAATACTGAGTATTACAAAGTTGAAATTTTATGACAAACTGAGTATTACAGTTGAAATTTTATGACATACTGAGTATTACAAAGTTGAAATGTTATGACAAACTGAGTATTACAAAGTTGAAATTTTATGACATACTGAGTATTACAAAGTTGAAATTTTATGACAAACTGAGTATTACAGTTGAAATTTTATGACAAACTGAGTATTACAAAGTTGAAATTTTATGACAAACTGAGTATTACAAAGTTGAAATTTTATGACAAACTGAGTATTACAAAGTTGACATTTTATGAAATACTGAGTATTAGAAAGATCAAAATTTTATGACAAACTGAGTATTAAAAAGTTGAAATTTTATGACAAACTGAGTATTACAAAGTTGAAATTTTATGACATACTGAGTATTACAAAGTTGAAATGTTATGACAAACTGAGTATTACAAAGTTGAAATTTTATGACAAACTGAGTATTACAAAGATGAAATTTTATGACATACTGAGTATTACAAAGTTGAAATTTTATGACATACTGAGTATTACAAAGTTGAAATTTTATGACAAACTGAGTATTACAAAGTTGAAATTTTATGACAAACTGAGTATTACAAAGTTGAAATTTTATGACATACTGAGTATTACAAAGTTGAAATTTTATGACAAACTGAGTATTACAAAGTTGAAATTTTATGACAAACTGAGTATTACAAAGTTGAAATTTTATGAAATACTGAGTATTACAAAGTTGAAATTTTATGAAATACTGAGTATTACAAAGTTGAAATTTTATGAAATACTGAGTATTACAAAGTTGAAATTTTATGACAAACTGAGTATTACAAAGTTGAAATTTTATGAAATACTGAGTATTACAAAGTTGAAATTTTATGAAATACTGAGTATTACAAAGTTGAAATTTTATGAAATACTGAGTATTACAAAGTTGAAATTTTATGAAATACTGAGTATTACAAAGTTGAAATTTTATGACAAACTGAGTATTACAAAGTTGAAATTTTATGAAATACTGAGTATTACAAAGTTGAAATTTTATGAAATACTGAGTATTACAAAGTTGAAATTTTATGAAATACTGAGTATTACAAAGTTGAAATTTTATGAAATACTGAGTATTACAAAGTTGAAATTTTATGAAATACTGAGTATTACAAAGTTGAAATTTTATGAAATACTGAGTATTACAAAGTTGAAATTTTATGACAAACTGAGTATTACAAAGTTGAAATTTTATGAAATACTGAGTATTACAAAGTTGAAATTTTATGAAATACTGAGTATTACAAAGTTGAAATTTTATGAAATACTGAGTATTACAAAGTTGAAATTTTATGAAATACTGAGTATTACAAAGTTGAAATTTTATGAAATACTGAGTATTACAAAGTTGAAATTTTATGAAATACTGAGTATTACAAAGTTGAAATTTTATGACAAACTGAGTATTACAAAGTTGAAATTTTATGACATACTGAGTATTACAAAGTTGAAATGTTATGACAAACTGAGTATTACAAAGTTGATATTTTATGAAATACTGAGTATTAGAAAGATCAAAATTTTATGACAAACTGAGTATTACAAAGTTGAAATTTTATGAAATACTGAGTATTACAAAGTTGAAATTTTATGACAAACTGAGTATTACAGTTGAAATTTTATGACATACTGAGTATTACAAAGTTGAAATGTTATGACAAACTGAGTATTACAAAGTTGAAATTTTATGACATACTGAGTATTACAAAGTTGACATTTTATGAAATACTGAGTATTAGAAAGATCAAAATTTTATGACAAACTGAGTATTAAAAAGTTGAAATTTTATGACAAACTGAGTATTACAAAGTTGAAATTTTATGACATACTGAGTATTACAAAGTTGAAATTTTATGACATACTGAGTATTACAAAGTTGAAATTTTATGACAAACTGAGTATTACAAAGTTGAAATTTTATGACATACTGAGTATTACAAAGTTGAAATTTTATGACATACTGAGTATTACAAAGTTGAAATTTTATGACATACTGAGTATTACAAAGTTGAAATTTTATGACAAACTGAGTATTACAAAGATGAAATTTTATGACATACTGAGTATTACAAAGTTGAAATTTTATGACATACTGAGTATTACAAAGTTGAAATTTTATGACAAACTGAGTATTACAAAGTTGAAATTTTATGACAAACTGAGTATTACAAAGTTGAAATTTTATGACATACTGAGTATTACAAAGTTGAAATTTTATGACATACTGAGTATTACAAAGTTGAAATTTTATGACAAACTGAGTATTACAAAGTTGAAATTTTATGACAAACTGAGTATTACAAAGTTGAAATTTTATGACAAACTGAGTATTACAAAGTTGAAATTTTATGACATACTGAGTATTACAAAGTTGAAATTTTATGACATACTGAGTATTACAAAGTTGAAATTTTATGACAAACTGAGTATTACAAAGATGAAATTTTATGACATACTGAGTATTACAAAGTTGAAATTTTATGACATACTGAGTATTACAAAGTTGAAATTTTATGACAAACTGAGTATTACAAAGTTGAAATTTTATGACAAACTGAGTATTACAAAGTTGAAATTTTATGACATACTGAGTATTACAAAGTTGAAATTTTATGACAAACTGAGTATTACAAAGTTGAAATTTTATGACATACTGAGTATTACAAAGTTGAAATTTTATGACAAACTGAGTATTACAAAGTTGAAATTTTATGACAAACTGAGTATTACAAAGTTGAAATTTTATGAAATACTGAGTATTACAAAGTTGAAATTTTATGACAAACTGAGTATTACAAAGTTGAAATTTTATGACATACTGAGTATTACAAAGTTGAAATGTTATGACAAACTGAGTATTACAAAGTTGATATTTTATGAAATACTGAGTATTAGAAAGATCAAAATTTTATGACAAACTGAGTATTACAAAGTTGAAATTTTATGAAATACTGAGTATTACAAAGTTGAAATTTTATGACAAACTGAGTATTACAGTTGAAATTTTATGACATACTGAGTATTACAAAGTTGAAATGTTATGACAAACTGAGTATTACAAAGTTGAAATTTTATGACATACTGAGTATTACAAAGTTGAAATTTTATGACAAACTGAGTATTACAGTTGAAATTTTATGACAAACTGAGTATTACAAAGTTGAAATTTTATGACAAACTGAGTATTACAAAGTTGAAATTTTATGACAAACTGAGTATTACAAAGTTGATATTTTATGAAATACTGAGTATTACAAAGTTGAAATTTTATGACAAACTGAGTATTACAAAGTTGAAATTTTATGACATACTGAGTATTACAAAGTTGAAATGTTATGACAAACTGAGTATTACAAAGTTGAAATTTTATGACAAACTGAGTATTACAAAGATGAAATTTTATGACATACTGAGTATTACAAAGTTGAAATTTTATGACATACTGAGTATTACAAAGTTGAAATTTTATGACAAACTGAGTATTACAAAGTTGAAATTTTATGACAAACTGAGTATTACAAAGTTGAAATTTTATGACATACTGAGTATTACAAAGTTGAAATTTTATGACAAACTGAGTATTACAAAGTTGAAATTTTATGACAAACTGAGTATTACAAAGTTGAAATTTTATGAAATACTGAGTATTACAAAGTTGAAATTTTATGACAAACTGAGTATTACAAAGTTGAAATTTTATGACATACTGAGTATTACAAAGTTGAAATGTTATGACAAACTGAGTATTACAAAGTTGATATTTTATGAAATACTGAGTATTAGAAAGATCAAAATTTTATGACAAACTGAGTATTACAAAGTTGAAATTTTATGAAATACTGAGTATTACAAAGTTGAAATTTTATGACAAACTGAGTATTACAGTTGAAATTTTATGACATACTGAGTATTACAAAGTTGAAATGTTATGACAAACTGAGTATTACAAAGTTGAAATTTTATGACATACTGAGTATTACAAAGTTGAAATTTTATGACAAACTGAGTATTACAGTTGAAATTTTATGACAAACTGAGTATTACAAAGTTGAAATTTTATGACAAACTGAGTATTACAAAGTTGAAATTTTATGACAAACTGAGTATTACAAAGTTGACATTTTATGAAATACTGAGTATTAGAAAGATCAAAATTTTATGACAAACTGAGTATTAAAAAGTTGAAATTTTATGACAAACTGAGTATTACAAAGTTGAAATTTTATGACATACTGAGTATTACAAAGTTGAAATGTTATGACAAACTGAGTATTACAAAGATGAAATTTTATGACATACTGAGTATTACAAAGTTGAAATTTTATGACATACTGAGTATTACAAAGTTGAAATTTTATGACAAACTGAGTATTACAAAGTTGAAATTTTATGACAAACTGAGTATTACAAAGTTGAAATTTTATGACATACTGAGTATTACAAAGTTGAAATTTTATGACAAACTGAGTATTACAAAGTTGAAATTTTATGACAAACTGAGTATTACAAAGATGAAATTTTATGACAAACTGAGTATTACAAAGATGAAATTTTATGACATACTGAGTATTACAAAGATGAAATTTTATGACATACTGAGTATTACAAAGTTGAAATTTTATGACAAACTGAGTATTACAAAGTTGAAATTTTATGACATACTGAGTATTACAAAGTTGAAATTTTATGACAAACTGAGTATTACAAAGTTGAAATTTTATGACAAACTGAGTATTACAAAGTTGAAATTTTATGAAATACTGAGTATTACAAAGTTGAAATTTTATGACAAACTGAGTATTACAAAGTTGAAATTTTATGACATACTGAGTATTACAAAGTTGAAATGTTATGACAAACTGAGTATTACAAAGTTGATATTTTATGAAATACTGAGTATTAGAAAGATCAAAATTTTATGACAAACTGAGTATTACAAAGTTGAAATTTTATGAAATACTGAGTATTACAAAGTTGAAATTTTATGACAAACTGAGTATTACAGTTGAAATTTTATGACATACTGAGTATTACAAAGTTGAAATGTTATGACAAACTGAGTATTACAAAGTTGAAATTTTATGACATACTGAGTATTACAAAGTTGAAATTTTATGACAAACTGAGTATTACAGTTGAAATTTTATGACAAACTGAGTATTACAAAGTTGAAATTTTATGACAAACTGAGTATTACAAAGTTGAAATTTTATGACAAACTGAGTATTACAGTTGAAATTTTATGACAAACTGAGTATTACAAAGTTGATATTTTATGAAATACTGAGTATTACAAAGTTGAAATTTTATGACATACTGAGTATTAGAAAGATCAAAATTTTATGACATACTGAGTATTAGAAAGATGAAATTTTATGACAAACTGAGTATTACAAAGTTGAAATTTTATGACAAACTGAGTATTACAAAGTTGAAATTTTATGACAAACTGAGTATTACAAAGTTGAAATTTTATGACACTGAGTATTACAAAGATTAAATTTTATGAAATACTGAGTATTACAAAGATGAAATTTTATGACAAACTGAGTATTACAAAGATGAAATTTTATGACAAACTGAGTATTACAAAGATGAAATTTTATGAAATACTGAGTATTACAAAGATGAAATTTTATGACAAACTGAGTATTACAGTTGAAATTTTATGACAAACTGAGTATTACAAAGTTGATATTTTATGAAATACTGAGTATTACAAAGTTGAAATTTTATGACATACTGAGTATTAGAAAGATCAAAATTTTATGACATACTGAGTATTAGAAAGATGAAATTTTATGACAAACTGAGTATTACAAAGTTGAAATTTTATGACAAACTGAGTATTACAAAGTTGAAATTTTATGACAAACTGAGTATTACAAAGTTGAAATTTTATGACAAACTGAGTATTACAAAGTTGAAATTTTATGACACTGAGTATTACAAAGATTAAATTTTATGAAATACTGAGTATTACAAAGATGAAATTTTATGACAAACTGAGTATTACAAAGATGAAATTTTATGACAAACTGAGTATTACAAAGATGAAATTTTATGAAATACTGAGTATTACAAAGTTGAAATTTTATGACAAACTGAGTATTACAAAGTTGAAATTTTATGACAAACTGAGTATTACAGAGTTGAAATTTTATGACAAACTGAGTATTAGAAAGATGAAATTTTATGACAAACTGAGTATTACAAAGATGAAATTTTATGAAATACTGAGTATTAGAAAGATGAAATTTTATGACAAACTGAGTATTACAGCGTTGAAATTTTATGACAAACTGAGTATTACAAAGTTGAAATTTTATGACAAACTGAGTATTACAGAGTTGAAATTTTATGACAAACTGAGTATTAGAAAGATGAAATTTTATGACAAACTGAGTATTACAAAGATGAAATTTTATGACAAACTGAGTATTACAAAGATTACATTTTATGACATACTGAGTATTACAAAGTTGAAATTTTATGAAATACTGAGTATTACAAAGTTGAAATTTTATGAAATACTGAGTATTAGAAAGTTGAAATTTTATGACAAACTGAGTATTACAAAGTTGAAATTTTATGACAAACTGAGTATTACAAAGATGAAATTTTATGACATACTGAGTATTACAAAGTTGAAATTTTATGAAATACTGAGTATTACAAAGTTGAAATTTTATGAAATACTGAGTATTAGAAAGTTGAAATTTTATGACATACTAAGTATTAGAACAATTACATTTTATGACATACTGAGTATTAGAAAAATAACATTCCCTTTCAGTCGGTCACGTTCGACGTACGTCGGACGTCACCGACGAATTGGGATCACTTCAGGGAGCCCCTATCAGCTTCGAGATATAGAGAACCGGCCAATGACTATTGGCGTGCGAGATTTGCATCTCGCGCTCCGCCCCGCAGCGCGGGTATAAAGCGGAAGCGAATGCAGCGCACTGTTGTCATTCACTTCGGAGCCGAACGGCGTTGATGAAGCATAGACTGCCTTCAGCAAGAGAGAGAAAGAGAGAGAGAATCGGACTGAGGATCGTTCTGTGCTGGTCAGACGGCACAAAACAGCGCGACCGCGGGCTCACCGCTGCTGGAAGCAGAAACCAACTGCTGTTTTCACAGCAACAGTTTAAAACTGCTATTTTTGTTTCACTTGAGAGCAGATACAGGCTGCACTATCTCCTGTATTCTGCCGCGGTCTTCCCTGGGTGCTTCAGCACTGAAAGAGCAATTCCTCACAAAAAGAGCAACACGGGTGTGACACTGCGTCTTTTTCAAGATGTCATTCCACCCGTGCGTTTCTGGATGCGGTCGTTCCCTGTCACCCGCTGACGGTCACAATCGCTGTATCACGTGCCTGGGCATTCAGCACGCTGAGGCAGCTTTTGTGGATAGTTCATGTTCCCACTGCGGGAACATGACTATCGCGGCGCTTAGGTCGAGACTCGCTTACCTTCGGGAAGGTGGAGTCCCCCTACCCATACCTCGATCTAGTGCTATTCCTGCCCAGCAGAATAGACCTACTTCGACGGATGGCCGGGGTGACCTGAGGATTACGTTCAGGGCAAACCCGCCGAGCCAGCCTCCGCAGGCCCCTGATCCCTCACGAGCGCCGCAGCCGGTAGGGCTTCCGGAGGAAATCGCTGGCCCCTCCCATGGGCGTCCAGTGGTGACCTTCGGGGCTCCAGTAGATGAACAGATGTCGATCGCTGCATCGGAGGGGGAGTTCCGGTCCTCGGAGGATGAAGATTCGGCTGTACTGCCTCCCTCTGGGAGAGTGGCAACGGCCGAGTCGGACCCCGAGTTGACGGCTATGCTTTCCCGGGCCGCCGAAAAGGTCGGGCTTGAGTGGAACCCTCCACCACGTCCCGAACCTTCTAGGTTGGATGATTGGTTTCTCGGGGCGGGTCGCGCTGGTTCTCAGCGTTCCGCCCCGGTGCCTTTCTTCCCGGAGGTGCATGAGGAGCTCACCAGGTCGTGGACGACACCATTTAGTGCCAGAAACAGACCTAGTGGCTCCTCCCTCCTCACTACCCTTGACGGCGGGCAAGCCAGGGGGTACGTGGGAATCCCACCAGTGGAGCGGGCTGTCGCGATGCAACTGTGTCCGGCTACCGCCTCCAACTGGCGCGGTGACCCGCGGCTCCCGTCCAAGGCCTGTAAGTTCTCTTCCAGTCTGACTGCGAAGGCTTACAGGTCTTGTGGCCAGGCTGCGTCCGCCTTGCATGCCATGGCGTTGCTCCAGGTGCATCAGGCCCAGGCACTCATGGACATGCACGAGGGTAGGCCGGACCCAGAGCTCCTCCGGGAGCTCCGGACGGCGACGGACCTCGCCCTCCGGGCGACGAAAGTCACCGCCCGTTCTATCGGTCAGGCGATGTCCACCTTAGTGGTCCAGGAACGACATCTCTGGCTCAACCTGGCCGACATGAGGGAGACCGACAAGTATCGGTTCCTGGACTCCCCCGTTTCTTCGGCCGGGTTGTTCGGCGACGCGGTCGAGAGCTTTGCCCAGCAGTTCTCGGCCGCCCAAAAGCAGACGGAGGCGATTAAACACATCCTGCCCCGGCGGCCAGCTGCTGCCTCCACCCTGCCGCCGGTCGCAGCGCCTCCGCCTGCCCGTCGCCGAGGACGTCCACCCGCCGCCGCCCCCGCTCCCGCCCCAGCCCAGCAGCAGCCTCCACCCGGGCGTAGGCGTGGAGCCGGCCGTGGGAAGGACGTCCAGCCCGCTCAGGCCGCTGCCAAGCCAGGTGGCAAGCGCCGTCGTAAGAGACCCTGAGACGGGCCACCCAGAGATGGAGGAGACTGCTCTTCAGGAGATGGTTGCAGCACCACTCCTTCCCCCGGAGGAGGGCCGGGGGAGAATCTTTTGTTTGATTTCTGTTCCGCCGCTGGCCCCAGCGCCAGCGGTACCCAAATTTTCAAAGAAAGAGCAGTTTCCAAAATCTCTGGGTGCCAAGAGAGCGCGCTTGGCGGTGTTCGACGCTCCCATGCCTTGTCACCCTCAGGCGCCTCTCCAATCGCCAGCAGGGGGTGCCGGCTGTGGGGACGCACACAAGCGGCCTTCTCACACTCGCACACCCCCTCAGCGGAAGCAGGTAAGTGTTACGCAGTTCACTCAGACCCCACTTCGGGCCGCTCTCATGCCGTCCGAGTCGGGTCCCTGCATACCGCTTCGCTGCCCCGCTGCGGGTACGTCTGTGGTGCCGATGGTCCCGCTTGTACGGTCGCTGGGAGCCTGGCTAGCGCTCCCCAGCCCGTCTCGCTGGCTCATCCGTACCATCAGACTCGGCTATGCGATTCAGTTCGCCCGGCGTCCCCCCAAGTTCAGGGGCGTTCACTTCACCTCTGTGTCGAAGGAGAATGCCCCTGTGCTTCAGGCGGAGATCGCAGTCCTACTGGCGAAGGACGCGATAGAGCCGGTCCCTCCAGCCGATATGAAGACCGGCTTCTACAGCCCGTACTTCATTGTACCCAAGAAAGGCGGCGGGTTACGGCCGATCTTGGATCTGCGATTCCTGAACCGGTCCCTTCACAGGCTACCGTTCAGAATGCTAACGCAGAAACGCATCTTCAGGTGCATCCGTCCCCAAGATTGGTTTGCAGCAATCGACCTGAAGGACGCGTACTTTCATGTTTCGATTCTCCCTCGACACAGACCGTTTTTACGCTTTGCGTTCGACGGACGAGCATATCAGTACAAAGTCCTACCCTTCGGGCTAGCCCTGTCGCCCCGTGTCTTCACGAAAGTCGCGGAGGCGGCCATTGCTCCCATGAGAGAGCGTGGAGTTCGCATCCTCAACTATCTCGACGACTGGCTGATCCTTGCCCAGTCGCGAGAACAGTTGTGCGAACACAGGGACATGGTGCTCAGTCACCTCAGCCGGTTGGGTCTTCGGGTCAACTGGGAAAAGAGCAAACTCTGCCCCACGCAGAGGATCTCTTTTCTCGGTATGGAGCTGGATTCGGTCGGCCTGACAGCGCGCCTCACCGAGGAGCGCGTCCAGTCGGTGTTGAACTGCTTGAATTCGTTCAAATGCAGGACAGCGGTACCACTGAAACATTTTCAGAGGCTCCTGGGGCATATGGCATCCGCAGCCGCAGTAACGCCGCTCGGGTTGCTTCATATGAGACCGCTTCAACGCTGGCTACACGACCGAGTCCCGAGATGGGCGTGGCACAGCGGATCCCTCCGTGTCCCTGTGACTCCGAGGTGCCGCCAAACCTTCAGCCCGTGGTCGGACCCTTCATTTCTACGGGCAGGAGTTCCCCTAGAACAAGTGTCCAGGCATGCTGTTGTCTCCACGGATGCCTCATCCACCGGCTGGGGTGCCACGTACAACGGGCTTGCAGTTTCGGGTCTGTGGACGGGGCCTCAACTGCAATGGCATATCAATTGCCTCGAGTTGTTAGCAGTTCGTCTTGCGCTGGGCCGCTTCAAAACGCCGCTACTAGGCAAGCACGTTCTGGTCCGTACGGACAACACTGCGGCCGTTGCGTACATCAACAAACAGGGTGGTCTACGCTCCCGTCGCATGTCACAACTCGCCCGCCATCTCCTCCTATGGAGTCAGAAGCATCTGAGGTCGCTTCGTGCCATTCACATTCCGGGCCTGCTCAATCGTGCGGCCGACGAGCTCTCACGACAGCCAGTGCTCCCCGGAGAGTGGAGACTCCATCCCCAGGTGGTCCAGCTGATCTGGAGTCGCTTCGGGACCGCACAGGTAGACCTGTTTGCCGCCCCGGACACGACCCACTGCCAGTTGTTTTATTCCCTGACCGAGGGGACCCTCGGCTCGGATGCGCTGGCACACAGCTGGCCCCGGGGCCTACGCAAGTATGCGTTTCCCCCAGTGAGCCTTCTCGCACAGACTCTGTGCAAGGTCAGGGAGGACGAGGAGCAAGTCCTGTTGGTCGCTCCGTATTGGCCCAACCGGACTTGGTTCCCGGAACTAGTGCTTCTCGCGACAGCACCTCCCTGGCCCATTCCTCTGAGGAAGGACCTCCTGACTCAGAGACGGGGCACCCTTTGGCACCCGCGTCCGGACCTCTGGAAACTCCATGTCTGGTCCCTGGACGGGACGCGGAGGTTCTAGGTGGCCTACCACAGGCTGTGGTAGACACCATCACTTCCGCTAGAGCTCCCTCTACGAGGCGCCTCTATGCGTTGAAGTGGAACCTGTTCGTCGGCTGGTGCTCTTCTCGCCGAGAAGACCCCCGGAGATGTTCGATCGGTTCCGTGCTTTCCTTCCTACAGGATGGGTTGGAGCGAAGGCTGTCTCCCTCCACCCTCAAAGTCTATGTTGCCGCTATCGCCGCTAACCATGACATGGTAGGTGGTAAGTCTCTAGGGAAGCACGATCTGATCGTCAGGTTCCTGAGGGGGGCGAGGAGACTAAAACCGCCTCGCTCTCCCTCTATACCCTCTTGGGACTTAACTCTGGTGCTAACCGCACTGCAGAGGGCGCCCTTTGAGCCTTTGCAGTCAGTCGAGTTAAAAATCCTGTCTCTGAAGACAGTACTCCTGACTGCATTGGCCTCTATCAAGAGGGTAGGGGACCTGCAGGCATTTTCGGTCGACGAATCGTGCCTGGAATTCGGGCCCGGTAACTCTCATGTAATCCTGAGACCCCGGCCCGGATATGTGCCCAAGGTTCCCACCATTCCCTTCCGGGACCAGGTGGTGAGCCTGCAAGCGCTGCCTTCGGAGGAGGCAGACCCAGCCCTAGCTTTTCTCTGTCCAGTCCGCGCTCTCCGGACTTACGTGGACAGAACTCAAAGCTTCAGGACCTCAGAGCAGCTCTTCGTCTGTTATGGAGGCCAGCAGAAGGGAAAGGCTGTCTCCAAGCAGAGGATGGCCCACTGGATAGTGGATGCCATCGTCTTGGCGTACCAAACCCAAGACGTGCCCTGCCCGCTCGGGTTAAGAGCCCACTCCACTAGGGGTGTAGCTTCTTCCTGGGCGCTGGCTCGTGGCGCCTCGCTGACAGATATTTGTAGAGCTGCGGGCTGGGCGACACCTAACACGTTCGCTAGATATTATAGCCTCCGTGTAGAGCCGGTATCTTCCTGTGTGCTCGCTTCCCATAGTCAGTAACACCGAAGTGCCCGTTCTAAGTGTCGGCTTGCTGCGCCACTCCCTTCCCTGTGGAACGGATACGTGCGCTTATATGCTCCAGTCGAGTTCCCCAGAACGGCGAACCCTGTTGAGTCCTCCGCAACCCGCGGCAGTCGGATGTGGCGGAGCGTCCGACGCCAGGTCTAACACTCGTATGCATTGGTGGAACTTGTGTTAGGCTGGGTTCCATATGTTGTGACCCCCACGGCGGTCCCATATGTGTATTCTTCCACGGTACGGCTCCCTACGGCGAGCCCGTGTCTTTCCCTCGGCAGAGCTCTCTGCCGTCTCAGTTAGGTGTTGTTCCCCCGCCGGTTTGGCCGGGGCCACCCCTGGGACTCCGTATGTTGCACTGCCCACGGCCAGTCCATACGTGTATTTTCCACATGGTAACTCCCTTCGGGCATGATGTGGCTTCCGCAGCGTCCCTCTGGGCACGCTTTCCCAGCGTTATCCAATAGTCTGCTGTAGTGGGTCTTGCGGAACAGCAGTGTGACTTCCCTGCGTGAATTTCCCGCCCGGAACAGACGGGGTCTGAAGGGCTCTCGCTGGGCGCTGGAAGTGGTAGTAACTGTGGCGTTTTCCAAAGGGATCCCAATTCGTCGGTGACGTCCGACGTACGTCGAACGTGACCGACTGAAAGGGAACGTCTCGGTTACGTATGGTAACCCTCGTTCCCTGAAGGAGGGAACGGAGACGTACGTCCCGTCGCCACAGTTGCTGTACCATCACTGCATGGCCGAGTCACTAGTTCGGCTCCTCAGTGAAAAACAACAGTGCGCTGCATTCGCTTCCGCTTTATACCCGCGCTGCGGGGCGGAGCGCGAGATGCAAATCTCGCACGCCAATAGTCATTGGCCGGTTCTCTATATCTCGAAGCTGATAGGGGCTCCCTGAAGTGATCCCAATTCGTCGGTGACGTCCGACGTACGTCTCCGTTCCCTCCTTCAGGGAACGAGGGTTACCATACGTAACCGAGACGTTTTATGACATACTTGTCACAGAGTCACAGCCAACACCCACCAACATCCATGCATTGTCACCAGATCTCCACGCTCTGCCCACTCATTCACAATCCCCTAAATACTGATCACCGGACCCTGCACCTCATCATCACAGACACTTTATAGACTCACACTCCCTTCACTACAGTGTCTGGTCTCGTCATACGTACCTGGACTCCTTACCCGCTACTCACCTGAGTATCCACCGTCTTCTTCCAAGTCTTCCTCGTCTCCAGTTCCTCGGTCCTCGTGTTCTCCATTCCCTGCAAACAACAAACTCCATTATCTACAGCTAAGTGACTGTCCAGAAGTGCTTGTTTCTAATACTCACCTGAATACCTATTGCAACCTGTGTTCGTGTCTCTGTCAATAAATATCAATTGACTTCACCACATCCTCTGCCTCCGTCTGTGTTGTGACAATATTGAGTATTAGAAAGATGAAATTTTGTAACATACTAAATGAAAAATTATTGTCACAGTCACATTTAGTTTCAGTTGGATTGGACTTTCAGTTTGTTTGTATCTGTCACATGTTCCTTTGTTCTGTTTCCCGCCATTCGTCTGCGGGATATACTGAGTATTAGTTGAAATTTTATGACATACTGAGTATTACAAAGTTGAAATTTTATGACAAACTGAGTATTAGAAAGATGAAATTTTATGAAATACTGAGTATTAGTTGAAATTTTATGACATACTGAGTATTACAAAGATGAAATTTTATGAAATACTGAGTATTACAAAGTTGAAATTTTATGACAAACTGAGTATTACAAAGTTGAAATTTTATGACAAACTGAGTATTACAGAGTTGAAATTTTATGACAAACTGAGTATTAGAAAGATGAAATTTTATGACAAACTGAGTATTACAAAGATGAAATTTTATGAAATACTGAGTATTAGAAAGATGAAATTTTATGACAAACTGAGTATTACAGCGTTGAAATTTTATGACAAACTGAGTATTACAAAGATGCAATTTTATGACAAACTGAGTATTACAAAGATTACATTTTATGACATACTGAGTATTACAAAGTTGAAATTTTATGAAATACTGAGTATTACAAAGTTGAAATTTTATGAAATACTGAGTATTAGAAAGTTGAAATTTTATGACAAACTGAGTATTACAGAGTTGAAATTTTATGACAAACTGAGTATTACAAAGTTGAAATTTTATGACAAACTGAGTATTACAAAGATGAAATTTTATGACATACTGAGTATTACAAAGTTGAAATTTTATGAAATACTGAGTATTACAAAGTTGAAATTTTATGAAATACTGAGTATTAGAAAGTTGAAATTTTATGACATACTAAGTATTAGAACAATTACATTTTATGAAATTCTGAGTATTACAAAGTTGAAATTTTATGAAATTCTGAGTATTACAAAGTTGAAATTTTATGAAATACTGAGTATTACAAAGTTGAAATTTTATGAAATACTGAGTATTAGAAAGTTGAAATTTTATGACATACTGAGTATTAGAAAGTTGAAATTTTATGAAATACTGAGTATTAGAAAGTTGAAATTTTATGACATACTAAGTATTAGAACAATTACATTTTATGACATACTGAGTATTAGAAAAATAACATTTTATGACATACTTGTCACAGAGTCACAGCCAACACCCACCAACATCCATGCATTGTCACCAGATCTCCACGCTCTGCCCACTCATTCACAATCCCCTAAATACTGATCACCGGACCCTGCACCTCATCATCACAGACACTTTATAGACTCACACTCCCTTCACTACAGTGTCTGGTCTCGTCATACGTACCTGGACTCCTTACCCGCTACTCACCTGAGTATCCACCGTCTTCTTCCAAGTCTTCCTCGTCTCCAGTTCCTCGGTCCTCGTGTTCTCCATTCCCTGCAAACAACAAACTCCATTATCTACAGCTAAGTGACTGTCCAGAAGTGCTTGTTTCTAATACTCACCTGAATACCTATTGCAACCTGTGTTCGTGTCTCTGTCAATAAATATCACTTGACTTCACCACATCCTCTGCCTCCGTCTGTGTTGTGACAATATTGAGTATTAGAAAGATGAAATTTTGTAACATACTAAATGAAAAATTATTGTCACAGTCACATTTAGTTTCAGTTGGATTGGACTTTCAGTTTGTTTGTATCTGTCACATGTTCCTTTGTTCTGTTTCCCGCCATTCGTCTGCGGGATATACTGAGTATTAGTTGAAATTTTATGACATACTGAGTATTACAAAGTTGAAATTTTATGACAAACTGAGTATTAGAAAGATGAAATTTTATGAAATACTGAGTATTAGTTGAAATTTTATGACATACTGAGTATTACAAAGATGAAATTTTATGAAATACTGAGTATTACAAAGTTGAAATTTTATGACAAACTGAGTATTACAAAGTTGAAATTTTATGACAAACTGAGTATTACAGAGTTGAAATTTTATGACAAACTGAGTATTAGAAAGATGAAATTTTATGACAAACTGAGTATTACAGAGTTGAAATTTTATGACAAACTGAGTATTACAAAGATGAAATTTTATGACAAACTGAGTATTACAAAGATGAAATTTTATGAAATACTGAGTATTAGAAAGATGAAATTTTATGACAAACTGAGTATTACAGCGTTGAAATTTTATGACAAACTGAGTATTACAAAGTTGAAATTTTATGACAAACTGAATATTACAGAGTTGAAATTTTATGACAAACTGAGTATTACAAAGATGAAATTTTATGACAAACTGAGTATTACAAAGATTACATTTTATGACATACTGAGTATTACAAAGTTGAAATTTTATGAAATACTGAGTATTACAAAGTTGAAATTTTATGAAATACTGAGTATTAGAAAGTTGAAATTTTATGACAAACTGAGTATTACAGAGTTGAAATTTTATGACAGAGTATTACAAAGTTGAAATTTTATGACAAACTGAGTATTACAAAGTTGAAATTTTATGAAATACTGAGTATTACAAAGTTGAAATTTTATGAAATACTGAGTATTACAAAGTTGAAATTTTATGACAAACTGAGTATTACAAAGTTGAAATTTTATGACAAACTGAGTATTACAAAGTTGAAATTTTATGAAATACTGAGTATTACAAAGTTGAAATTTTATGAAATACTGAGTATTACAAAGATGAAATTTTATGACAAACTGAGTATTACAAAGATTACATTTTATGACATACTGAGTATTACAAAGTTGAAATTTTATGAAATACTGAGTATTACAAAGTTGAAATTTTATGAAATACTGAGTATTAGAAAGTTGAAATTTTATGACAAACTGAGTATTACAGAGTTGAAATTTTATGACAAACTGAGTATTACAAAGTTGAAATTTTATGACAAACTGAGTATTACAAAGTTGAAATTTTATGAAATACTGAGTATTACAAAGTTGAAATTTTATGAAATACTGAGTATTACAAAGTTGAAATTTTATGAAATACTGAGTATTACAAAGTTGAAATTTTATGACAAACTGAGTATTACAGAGTTGAAATTTTATGACAAACTGAGTATTAGAAAGATGAAATTTTATGACAAACTGAGTATTACAAAGATGAAATTTTATGAAATACTGAGTATTAGAAAGATGAAATTTTATGACAAACTGAGTATTACAAAGATGAAATTTTATGACAAACTGAGTATTACAAAGATTACATTTTATGACATACTGAGTATTACAAAGATGAAATTTTATGACAAACTGAGTATTACAAAGATGAAATTTTATGACAAACTGAGTATTACAAAGATTACATTTTATGACAAACTGAGTATTACAAAGATGAAATTTTATGACAAACTGAGTATTACAAAGATGAAATTTTATGAAATACTGAGTATTAGAAAGATGAAATTTTATGACAAACTGAGTATTACAGCGTTGAAATTTTATGACAAACTGAGTATTACAAAGTTGAAATTTTATGACAAACTGAATATTACAGAGTTGAAATTTTATGACAAACTGAGTATTACAAAGATGAAATTTTATGACAAACTGAGTATTACAAAGATTACATTTTATGACATACTGAGTATTACAAAGTTGAAATTTTATGAAATACTGAGTATTACAAAGTTGAAATTTTATGAAATACTGAGTATTAGAAAGTTGAAATTTTATGACAAACTGAGTATTACAGAGTTGAAATTTTATGACAGAGTATTACAAAGTTGAAATTTTATGACAAACTGAGTATTACAAAGTTGAAATTTTATGAAATACTGAGTATTACAAAGTTGAAATTTTATGAAATACTGAGTATTACAAAGTTGAAATTTTATGACAAACTGAGTATTACAAAGTTGAAATTTTATGACAAACTGAGTATTACAAAGTTGAAATTTTATGAAATACTGAGTATTACAAAGTTGAAATTTTATGAAATACTGAGTATTACAAAGATGAAATTTTATGACAAACTGAGTATTACAAAGATTACATTTTATGACATACTGAGTATTACAAAGTTGAAATTTTATGAAATACTGAGTATTACAAAGTTGAAATTTTATGAAATACTGAGTATTAGAAAGTTGAAATTTTATGACAAACTGAGTATTACAGAGTTGAAATTTTATGACAAACTGAGTATTACAAAGTTGAAATTTTATGACAAACTGAGTATTACAAAGTTGAAATTTTATGAAATACTGAGTATTACAAAGTTGAAATTTTATGAAATACTGAGTATTACAAAGTTGAAATTTTATGAAATACTGAGTATTACAAAGTTGAAATTTTATGACAAACTGAGTATTACAGAGTTGAAATTTTATGACAAACTGAGTATTAGAAAGATGAAATTTTATGACAAACTGAGTATTACAAAGATGAAATTTTATGAAATACTGAGTATTAGAAAGATGAAATTTTATGACAAACTGAGTATTACAAAGATGAAATTTTATGACAAACTGAGTATTACAAAGTTGAAATTTTATGAAATACTGAGTATTAGAAAGTTGAAATTTTATGACAAACTGAGTATTACAGAGTTGAAATTTTATGACAAACTGAGTATTACAAAGTTGAAATTTTATGACAAACTGAGTATTACAAAGTTGAAATTTTATGACAAACTGAGTATTACAAAGTTGAAATTTTATGAAATACTGAGTATTAGAAAGTTGAAATTTTATGACATACTAAGTATTAGAACAATTACATTTTATGAAATTCTGAGTATTACAAAGTTGAAATTTTATGAAATTCTGAGTATTACAAAGTTGAAATTTTATGAAATACTGAGTATTACAAAGTTGAAATTTTATGAAATACTGAGTATTAGAAAGTTGAAATTTTATGACATACTGAGTATTAGAAAGTTGAAATTTTATGAAATACTGAGTATTAGAAAGTTGAAATTTTATGACATACTAAGTATTAGAACAATTACATTTTATGACATACTGAGTATTAGAAAAATAACATTTTATGACATACTTGTCACAGAGTCACAGCCAACACCCACCAACATCCATGCATTGTCACCAGATCTCCACGCTCTGCCCACTCATTCACAATCCCCTAAATACTGATCACCGGACCCTGCACCTCATCATCACAGACACTTTATAGACTCACACTCCCTTCACTACAGTGTCTGGTCTCGTCATACGTACCTGGACTCCTTACCCGCTACTCACCTGAGTATCCACCGTCTTCTTCCAAGTCTTCCTCGTCTCCAGTTCCTCGGTCCTCGTGTTCTCCATTCCCTGCAAACAACAAACTCCATTATCTACAGCTAAGTGACTGTCCAGAAGTGCTTGTTTCTAATACTCACCTGAATACCTATTGCAACCTGTGTTCGTGTCTCTGTCAATAAATATCACTTGACTTCACCACATCCTCTGCCTCCGTCTGTGTTGTGACAATATTGAGTATTAGAAAGATGAAATTTTGTAACATACTAAATGAAAAATTATTGTCACAGTCACATTTAGTTTCAGTTGGATTGGACTTTCAGTTTGTTTGTATCTGTCACATGTTCCTTTGTTCTGTTTCCCGCCATTCGTCTGCGGGATATACTGAGTATTAGTTGAAATTTTATGACATACTGAGTATTACAAAGTTGAAATTTTATGACAAACTGAGTATTAGAAAGATGAAATTTTATGAAATACTGAGTATTAGTTGAAATTTTATGACATACTGAGTATTACAAAGATGAAATTTTATGACATACTGAGTATTACAAAGTTGAAATTTTATGACAAACTGAGTATTACAAAGATGAAATTTTATGACATACTGAGTATTACAAAGATGAAATTTTATGACATACTGAATATTACAAAGTTGAAATTTTATGACAAACTGAGTATTACAAAGTTGAAATTTTATGACAAACTGAGTATTACAAAGTTGAAATTTTATGACATACTGAGTATTACAAAGTTGAAATTTTATGACAAACTGAGTATTACAAAGTTGAAATTTTATGACATACTGAGTATTACAAAGATGAAATTTTATGACATACTGAATATTACAAAGATGAAATTTTATGACATACTGAATATTACAAAGATGAAATTTTATGACATACTGAGTATTACAAAGTTGAAATTTTATGACATACTGAGTATTACAAAGTTGAAATTTTATGACATACTGAGTATTACAAAGTTGAAATTTTATGACATACTGAGTATTACAAAGTTGAAATTTTATGACAAACTGAGTATTACAAAGTTGAAATTTTATGACATACTGAGTATTACAAAGATGAAATTTTATGACATACTGAATATTACAAAGATGAAATTTTATGACATACTGAATATTACAAAGATGAAATTTTATGACATACTGAGTATTACAAAGTTGAAATTTTATGACAAACTGAGTATTACAAAGTTGAAATTTTATGACAAACTGAGTATTACAAAGATGAAATTTTATGACATACTGAGTATTACAAAGATGAAATTTTATGACATACTGAATATTACAAAGATGAAATTTTATGACATACTGAATATTACAAAGTTGAAATTTTATGACAAACTGAGTATTACAAAGTTGAAATTTTATGACAAACTGAGTATTACAAAGTTGAAATTTTATGACATACTGAGTATTACAAAGATGAAATTTTATGACATACTGAGTATTACAAAGATGAAATTTTATGACATACTGAATATTACAAAGTTGAAATTTTATGACAAACTGAGTATTACAAAGTTGAAATTTTATGACATACTGAGTATTACAAAGATGAAATTTTATGACATACTGAATATTACAAAGTTGAAATTTTATGACAAACTGAGTATTACAAAGTTGAAATTTTATGACAAACTGAGTATTACAAAGTTGAAATTTTATGACATACTGAGTATTACAAAGTTGAAATTTTATGACAAACTGAGTATTACAAAGTTGAAATTTTATGAAATACTGAGTATTACAAAGTTGAAATTTTATGACAAACTAAGTATTACAAAGTTGAAATTTTATGAAATACTGAGTATTACAAAGTTGAAATTTTATGACATACTGAGTATTACAAAGTTGAAATTTTATGACATACTGAGTATTACAAAGTTGAAATTTTATGACAAACTGAGTATTACAAAGTTGAAATTTTATGAAATACTGAGTATTACAAAGTTGAAATTTTATGACAAACTGAGTATTACAAAGTTGAAATTTTATGACATACTGAGTATTACAAAGTTGAAATGTTATGACAAACTGAGTATTACAAAGTTGATATTTTATGAAATACTGAGTATTAGAAAGATCAAAATTTTATGACAAACTGAGTATTACAAAGTTGAAATTTTATGAAATACTGAGTATTACAAAGTTGAAATTTTATGACAAACTGAGTATTACAGTTGAAATTTTATGACATACTGAGTATTACAAAGTTGAAATGTTATGACAAACTGAGTATTACAAAGTTGAAATTTTATGACATACTGAGTATTACAAAGTTGAAATTTTATGACAAACTGAGTATTACAGTTGAAATTTTATGACAAACTGAGTATTACAAAGTTGAAATTTTATGACAAACTGAGTATTACAAAGTTGAAATTTTATGACAAACTGAGTATTACAGTTGAAATTTTATGACAAACTGAGTATTACAAAGTTGAAATTTTATGACATACTGAGTATTACAAAGTTGAAATTTTATGACAAACTGAGTATTACAGTTGAAATTTTATGACAAACTGAGTATTACAAAGTTGATATTTTATGAAATACTGAGTATTACAAAGTTGAAATTTTATGACATACTGAGTATTAGAAAGATCAAAATTTTATGACAAACTGAGTATTACAAAGTTGAAATTTTATGACAAACTGAGTATTACAAAGTTGAAATTTTATGACAAACTGAGTATTACAAAGTTGAAATTTTATGACAAACTGAGTATTACAAAGTTGAAATTTTATGACACTGAGTATTACAAAGATTAAATTTTATGAAATACTGAGTATTACAAAGATGAAATTTTATGACAAACTGAGTATTACAAAGATGAAATTTTATGACAAACTGAGTATTACAAAGTTGAAATTTTATGACAAACTGAGTATTACAAAGTTGATATTTTATGACATACTGAGTATTACAAAGTTGAAATTTTATGACACTGAGTATTACAAAGATTAAATTTTATGAAATACTGAGTATTACAAAGATGAAATTTTATGACAAACTGAGTATTACAAAGATGAAATTTTATGACAAACTGAGTATTACAAAGATGAAATTTTATGAAATACTGAGTATTACAAAGTTGAAATTTTATGACAAACTGAGTATTACAAAGTTGAAATTTTATGACAAACTGAGTATTACAGAGTTGAAATTTTATGACAAACTGAGTATTAGAAAGATGAAATTTTATGACAAACTGAGTATTACAAAGATGAAATTTTATGAAATACTGAGTATTAGAAAGATGAAATTTTATGACAAACTGAGTATTACAGCGTTGAAATTTTATGACAAACTGAGTATTACAAAGTTGAAATTTTATGACAAACTGAGTATTACAGAGTTGAAATTTTATGACAAACTGAGTATTAGAAAGATGAAATTTTATGACAAACTGAGTATTACAAAGATGAAATTTTATGACAAACTGAGTATTACAAAGATTACATTTTATGACATACTGAGTATTACAAAGTTGAAATTTTATGAAATACTGAGTATTACAAAGTTGAAATTTTATGAAATACTGAGTATTAGAAAGTTGAAATTTTATGACAAACTGAGTATTACAAAGTTGAAATTTTATGACAAACTGAGTATTACAAAGATTACATTTTATGACATACTGAGTATTACAAAGTTGAAATTTTATGAAATACTGAGTATTACAAAGTTGAAATTTTATGAAATACTGAGTATTACAAAGATGAAATTTTATGACATACTGAGTATTACAAAGTTGAAATTTTATGAAATACTGAGTATTACAAAGTTGAAATTTTATGAAATACTGAGTATTAGAAAGTTGAAATTTTATGACATACTAAGTATTAGAACAATTACATTTTATGACATACTGAGTATTAGAAAAATAACATTTTATGACATACTTGTCACAGAGTCACAGCCAACACCCACCAACATCCATGCATTGTCACCAGATCTCCACGCTCTGCCCACTCATTCACAATCCCCTAAATACTGATCACCGGACCCTGCACCTCATCATCACAGACACTTTATAGACTCACACTCCCTTCACTACAGTGTCTGGTCTCGTCATACGTACCTGGACTCCTTACCCGCTACTCACCTGAGTATCCACCGTCTTCTTCCAAGTCTTCCTCGTCTCCAGTTCCTCGGTCCTCGTGTTCTCCATTCCCTGCAAACAACAAACTCCATTATCTACAGCTAAGTGACTGTCCAGAAGTGCTTGTTCCCTTTCAGTCAGTACACTACGAGTTACGTCAGTTACTGACGGAATGGGGGTTTCGCTTAGAAGCCAATCGCCTTTGAGCTCTACAAAACGAGCCAATGGCATGAAAATGCCATGGGTCTGCGGAATTTGCATGCCGCAACCCCGCCCCACGGCGTGGGTATAAAGGGCGTTGCGTGGCAATCTCGCATTATGTTTTTGCTTCAGAGCCGAGTTTACTGCCTGAGCGCTTCCTCTTCAAGACGAGTTTCTCTCCAGAGTGTTGGTGTTACGGCACGTTCCAGCGAGTTCCGCATTTCCTGTCTGATCTGTGCAGTGATCGAAGCACAGCGTGCGCGTTCTCCCTGGGTGCTTCGGCATTCTGCAGAGCTTTTCACTCCTCTCTAAAAGAGCTGCACGTGGCACGTCTTTTTAAAGATGGCTCGCCCGTGCTCCGTTTCTGGGTGCGGTCGACTGGTGCCTCCGTTTGATGGTCATGATCGCTGTTTGGCGTGCTTGGGCCTCGTGCACGCTGAACGCGCGTTCATGGATGAGTCATGTTCTCACTGCGGGAACATGACCATCTCAGTGTTGCGATCGAGACTCCATGATCTCCGTAATGGGGGGAGAGTCCCCTCTACCACACCCCAATCTACTTCCTCCACTGGAGGGGGTACTTTGGCTGGTGGTCAGGGTGATCTGAGGGTTACGGTGTGGAACAACTCGACGAATCCTCCTCGGGCCACACCCCCCTCCTGCACACTGCAACCCGTGGTGTTGCCTGATGAGGGCGCCGGGGCTTCCCGTTCGGGGCCCTGCGTTTCATTTGGCGCACCCGCGGAGGATGCTATGTCGATCGCCGCATCACAAGGTGGGCTGGACTCCTCCGGAGATGACGATTCGGCTGTGTTGCCTCCTTCGGGAGTCCCAGCATTGCCCGAGTCCGATCCGGAACTCACAGCCATGCTTGCCCGGGCGGCCGAGGCGATTGGGCTTGTGTGGAACCCTCCGCCATGTCCCGAGCGTTCCCGGCTAGATGATTGGTATCTGGGGGCGGCCCGTGCCGAAGGCGCCCGTCAGCCCCCAGTGCCTTTCTTCCCGGAAGTGCATGAAGAGGTGTCGAAATCGTGGAAGTCTCCCCTGACTTTTCGCGATCGCTCGGCAACCACTTCCGCCTTCACTGCCCTCGATGGCGGCACGGTGAAAGGGTACACTGGGGTTCCCCCTGTTGAGCGCTCTGTTGCGATGCAACTGTGTCCTCAGAGTGCTTCGACATGGCGCGGTGACCCAAAGCACCCGTCCAAAGCCTGTAGATTCACGTCCACGTTGACGGCGAAGACCTACAGAGCTGCGGGCCATGCCGCGTCCGCCCTGCATGCCATGGCCACCCTACAGGTCTATCAGGCCAAGGTGCTCATGGACATGCACGGGGGCAATGCTGACCCTGCGTTAATGCAGGAGTTGCGGACGGCCACCGACCTCGCTCTACGAGCGACGAAGGTGACCGCTCGCTCTCTTGGTCAGGTGATGTCCACTTCGGTGGTCCAGGAGCGACATCTATGGCTCAACCTGGCCGATATGAGAGAATCTGAGCGGACACGTTTCCTCAATTCTCCCATTTCCCAGGATGGGCTATTCGGCGGGGCGGTCGAGGACTTCGCCCAACAGTTCTCGACCGCTCAGAAACAGACTGAGGCAATTAAGCATATTCATCCACCCAGCCGCCGGCTCAGATGCCTCAGTCTGCTCCCCGCCGAGGCCGCCCCCCTGCGACTCCCGCCCCTCCTGCCCGGCCCCAGCAGCAGCCTTCACCCGGGCCGAGGCGTGGAGGACGTCGCAGAAAGGCGGCCCCGCCCGTCCCAGCCCCCCAGCCTGCCAAACGGCAGTCTAAGCGGCGGTCCTGAGACGGGCGGCTCGGAGGTGACCTCGGTTCTTTCCCAGGAGATGGTAACAGGACCACTCCTTCCCCCGGTGGAGGGCCGGGGGAGAATCTTTTGTTTTTCCCTTCCGCCGCTGGCCTCACGGCCGGCGGTACCCTATCAATGGTTAAAGAAAGAACTGACATTCTCACCTCCGAGCCTCAAGAGGGCGCGGCGGGCAGTGCGCGACGCCCCATGGCCTCGCCGCTCTCGGCCCCCTCTGTCGCCAGCCCCTTGGCAGACGAGACCCCCGTGGAACGCTGGTCCTTCCCTGGTCTCCTCTGTCAGGGCGCGGAATTCGACCCCGCCCACACCCCGGGACGCTCCCATGCCTCCCTTGTCTGGGCCGGTCATTCCGCCTCGCTGCCCCATCGGGGGTACGCCGGTGGTTCGCATGACCCCGCTGGTTCAGTTCTTGGGAGCCTGGCTAGCGCTTCCCAACCTGTCCAGTTGGCTCGCTCGCACCATCCGGCTCGGCTATGCGATTCAGTTCGCTCGGTCTCCTCCCCGCTTTCGGGGAGTCCGCTACACCGTGGTGGGTGGCAATGCCCCTGTCATGCGTGCGGAGGTCGACACCCTACTGGCGAAGGGTGCGATCGAGATCGTCCCTCCAGCCGAGATGAAGTCCGGCTTCTACAGCCCTTACTTCATTGTACCCAAGAAAACCGGTGGGTTACGGCCAATCCTGGACCTGCGCGTCTTGAACCGAACCCTACACAGGCTTCCATTCAAGATGTTGACAGCCAAACGCATTTTCGAGTGCGTTCGTCCCTCGGATTGGTTTGCAGCGATCGACCTGAAGGACGCGTACTTTCATGTCTCCATTCTTCCTCGACACAGACCGTTTCTACGGTTTGCCTTCGAGGGGCAGGCATATCAGTACACGGTTCTCCCCTTCGGGCTAGCCCTGTCCCCTCGCGTCTTTACGAAGATTGTCGAGGCAGCCCTTGTGCCGCTCAGGCAACACGGGGTTCGCATCCTGAACTATCTCGACGACTGGCTGATTCTAGGCCACTCTCGGGATCAGGTCTGCGAACACAGGGATCTGGTGCTTCAGCACCTCGCCCGTCTGGGCCTTCGGGTCAACTGGGAAAAGAGCAAACTCTCCCCAGCGCAGAGGATCTCTTTTCTCGGTATGGAAATCGACTCGGTCGCCATGTTCGCGCAGCTTACGAGCGAGCGCGCGCAGTCTCTGCTGACTTGTCTTCGCCAGTTCGAGGGCAAGAGTGCGGTTCCACTGAAACTTTTTCAGAGGCTCCTGGGGCATATGGCGTCAGCAGCCGCGGTGACCCCGCTTGGTCTGCTCCATATGAGACCGCTTCAGCACTGGCTTTGCGATCGAGTCCCGAGATGGGCATGGCAACACGGCACCCTCCAGGTCCCAGTGACCCGAGCCTGCCGTCAGACCTTCACCCCGTGGTTGGACCTCAGTTTTCTACGGGCAGGTGTTCCCCTAGAACGAGTTTCCAGGCATGTTGTTGTTACAACAGATGCCTCTTCCACGGGCTGGGGCGCCATGTGCAAGGGACATGCTGCCGCGGGCTCCTGGATAGGACCCCAGCGCCTATGGCATGTCAATTGCCTCGAGTTGCTGGCCGTACGTCTTGCCCTGCACCGCTTTCGAGCCCTGCTCAAGGACAAACACGTTCTGGTCCGTTCAGACAGCACGGCAACAGTAGCGTACATCAACCGACAAGGTGGTCTACGCTCCCGCCGGATGTCGCAACTCGCCCGCCATCTCCTCCTATGGAGTCAGAAGCATCTGAGGTCGCTTCGTGCCGTTCACATCCCGGGAGACCTGAACTGCGCAGCCGACGAGCTGTCGCGGTTCCAGCCGCTCCCGGGGGAATGGAGACTCCATCCCCAGACGGTTCAGCTGATTTGGGAGCAGTTTGGCGACGCACAGATAGATCTGTTTGCCTCCCGCGACTCTTCCCATTGCCGCTGGTACTATTCCCTGACCGAGGGGACCCTCGGCACGGATGCACTAGCGCACAGCTGGCCGCGGGGCCCACGCAAATATGCGTTTCCCCCAGTGAGCCTTCTCGCACAGGTTCTGTGCAAGATCAGGGAGGACAGGGAGCAGGTCCTTTTGGTCGCCCCATATTGGCCCGGCCGGACCTGGTTCTCAGAACTTGTACTCCTTGCGACAGCACCTCCCTGGTCGATCCCTCTGAGACAGGACCTCCTGTCTCAGAGACGGGGCACCATATGGCACCCGCGTCCCGACCTGTGGAACCTCCACGTGTGGATCCTGGACGGGACGCGGCAGGTTTGAGTACCCTGCCACCTCAGGTGGCGGCTACCATCACTTCCGCTAGAGCCCTGTCTACCAGACAGGCCTATGCGTTGAAGTGGAACCTCTTCGTCACCTGGTGCTCCTCTCGGCGAGAGGACCCCAGAAGATGCTCGATCGGGTCCGTGCTCTCCTTCCTCCAGGAAGGGTTGGAGCGAAGGCTGTCTCCCTCCACCCTGAAGGTCTATGTGGCTGCTATTTCAGCTCATCATGACCTGGTGGACTCTAAAACGGTTGGACAGCACGACCTGGTCAGTAGGTTCCTCAGAGGTGCGAGGAGGTTAAATCCTCCTCGCCCACCTCAGGTACCCTCTTGGGACCTTGCAGTGGTCTTAGCTGCCCTGCAAAAGGCTCCCTTTGAGCCATTGCAGTCAGTCGAGCTGAAGTTCCTTTCATTGAAAGTGGCGCTCCTGACTGCTTTGGCCTCCATCAAGAGGGTAGGGGACCTGCAGGCATTTTCGGTTGACGAAGCGTGCCTGGAATTCGGGCCGGCCAATTCTCACGTCATCCTGAGACCCCGGCCTGGATACGTGCCCAAGGTTCCCACCACTCCCTTCAGGGACCAGGTGGTGAACCTGCAAGCGCTGCCCTTGGAGGAGGCAGACCCAGCCTTGGCACTGCTCTGTCCAGTACGCGCCCTTCGCGCTTACGTAGACCGGACGCAGTGTTTCAGGACCTCAGACCAGCTCTTTGTCTGTTACGGAGGGCAGCAGAAAGGGAAGGCTCTCTCCAAGCAGAGGTTGTCCCACTGGATAGTGGACGCCATTGTCCTGGCATATCAAGTCCAGGGCATGCCATGCCCCCTCGGGGTAAGAGCACACTCCACCAGGAGTGTTGCCTCCTCTTGGGCTCTAGCGCATGGCGCCTCGCTAACAGACGTTTGTAGAGCTGCAGGCTGGGCGACACCCAACACATTCGCAAGATTTTATAATCTCAGAGTGGAGCCTGTATCCTCTCGTGTACTCGCCCCTACTGGCCAGTAACCGGACAGGCTCAGGTGTCTTCGCTTGCTGCGCCATTCCACTCCGCGGACTGGATGCGTGCGCTATTCCTCTCAGGTGAGCTTCCCAGTAAGCCCTGAGCTCCTCCAGCACTGTCGATGTCGTCACCAGAGCGAGTGCCCTTTCAGGCCACCCCTCGTGTTCGGCTAGGTGCCTCCGTGTGCTTGGTTCCCCCGCTGGGTAACCCCCACATGTGTATTCCCACGGTAAGTCTCTTGTAGCTCGTGTCTTCCCTTGGCAAGACACCTTGCCACGCCTGGGGTTGAAATTTTCCACCTTCGGCTGGATACCCCAGAGTGTTCCCTATGCAGCTCCTTCGGGTCATAGGTGTATTCTTCAAGTCCCCCCCTTTGGGTTGGCATTGTGTTGCATTCTCCACGTGGGATATGCTTCCCAGGGTACCTTGGTAGCGTTGTGCCTAGCCCCTCGTTCGTGTCACACTCACGGCAGGGAGCCCGGGTCAGCGCAGGACGCTGGAAGACAGCCGTCATGGCGAGATTGTATTGGACCCCCATTCCGTCAGTAACTGACGTAACTCGTAGTGTACTGACTGAAAGGGAACGTCTCGGTTACGTATGTAACCCTCGTTCCCTGAAGGAAGGGAACGGAGACGTTACGTCCCCCTGCCATGACCGCTGTACCGCTGGAACTGGCCGGGCGCTCATGCCTCGGCTCTTCAGCAGGTAAACATAATGCGAGATTGCCACGCAACGCCCTTTATACCCACGCCGTGGGGCGGGGTTGCGGCATGCAAATTCCGCAGACCCATGGCATTTTCATGCCATTGGCTCGTTTTGTAGAGCTCAAAGGCGATTGGCTTCTAAGCGAAACCCCCATTCCGTCAGTAACTGACGTAACGTCTCCGTTCCCTTCCTTCAGGGAACGAGGGTTACATACGTAACCGAGACGTTTCTAATACTCACCTGAATACCTATTGCAACCTGTGTTCGTGTCTCTGTCAATAAATATCAATTGACTTCACCACATCCTCTGCCTCCGTCTGTGTTGTGACAATATTGAGTATTAGAAAGATGAAATTTTGTAACATACTAAATGAAAAATTATTGTCACAGTCACATTTAGTTTCAGTTGGATTGGACTTTCAGTTTGTTTGTATCTGTCACATGTTCCTTTGTTCTGTTTCCCGCCATTCGTCTGCGGGATATACTGAGTATTAGTTGAAATTTTATGACATACTGAGTATTACAAAGTTGAAATTTTATGACAAACTGAGTATTAGAAAGATGAAATTTTATGAAATACTGAGTATTAGTTGAAATTTTATGACATACTGAGTATTACAAAGATGAAATTTTATGAAATACTGAGTATTACAAAGTTGAAATTTTATGACAAACTGAGTATTACAAAGTTGAAATTTTATGACAAACTGAGTATTACAGAGTTGAAATTTTATGACAAACTGAGTATTAGAAAGATGAAATTTTATGACAAACTGAGTATTACAAAGATGAAATTTTATGAAATACTGAGTATTAGAAAGATGAAATTTTATGACAAACTGAGTATTACAGAGTTGAAATTTTATGACAAACTGAGTATTAGAAAGATGAAATTTTATGACAAACTGAGTATTACAAAGATGAAATTTTATGAAATACTGAGTATTAGAAAGATGAAATTTTATGACAAACTGAGTATTACAGCGTTGAAATTTTATGACAAACTGAGTATTACAAAGTTGAAATTTTATGACAAACTGAGTATTACAGAGTTGAAATTTTATGACAAACTGAGTATTACAAAGATGCAATTTTATGACAAACTGAGTATTACAAAGATTACATTTTATGACATACTGAGTATTACAAAGTTGAAATTTTATGAAATACTGAGTATTACAAAGTTGAAATTTTATGAAATACTGAGTATTAGAAAGTTGAAATTTTATGACAAACTGAGTATTACAGAGTTGAAATTTTATGACAAACTGAGTATTACAAAGTTGAAATTTTATGACAAACTGAGTATTACAAAGATGAAATTTTATGACATACTGAGTATTACAAAGTTGAAATTTTATGAAATACTGAGTATTACAAAGTTGAAATTTTATGAAATACTGAGTATTAGAAAGTTGAAATTTTATGACATACTAAGTATTAGAACAATTACATTTTATGAAATTCTGAGTATTACAAAGTTGAAATTTTATGAAATTCTGAGTATTACAAAGTTGAAATTTTATGAAATACTGAGTATTACAAAGTTGAAATTTTATGAAATACTGAGTATTAGAAAGTTGAAATTTTATGACAAACTGAGTATTACAAAGTTGAAATTTTATGACAAACTGAGTATTACAAAGATGAAATTTTATGACATACTGAGTATTACAAAGTTGAAATTTTATGAAATACTGAGTATTACAAAGTTGAAATTTTATGAAATACTGAGTATTAGAAAGTTGAAATTTTATGACATACTAAGTATTAGAACAATTACATTTTATGACATACTGAGTATTAGAAAAATAACATTTTATGACATACTTGTCACAGAGTCACAGCCAACACCCACCAACATCCATGCATTGTCACCAGATCTCCACGCTCTGCCCACTCATTCACAATCCCCTAAATACTGATCACCGGACCCTGCACCTCATCATCACAGACACTTTATAGACTCACACTCCCTTCACTACAGTGTCTGGTCTCGTCATACGTACCTGGACTCCTTACCCGCTACTCACCTGAGTATCCACCGTCTTCTTCCAAGTCTTCCTCGTCTCCAGTTCCTCGGTCCTCGTGTTCTCCATTCCCTGCAAACAACAAACTCCATTATCTACAGCTAAGTGACTGTCCAGAAGTGCTTGTTTCTAATACTCACCTGAATACCTATTGCAACCTGTGTTCGTGTCTCTGTCAATAAATATCACTTGACTTCACCACATCCTCTGCCTCCGTCTGTGTTGTGACAATATTGAGTATTAGAAAGATGAAATTTTGTAACATACTAAATGAAAAATTATTGTCACAGTCACATTTAGTTTCAGTTGGATTGGACTTTCAGTTTGTTTGTATCTGTCACATGTTCCTTTGTTCTGTTTCCCGCCATTCGTCTGCGGGATATACTGAGTATTAGTTGAAATTTTATGACAAACTGAGTATTAGAAAGATGAAATTTTATGAAATACTGAGTATTAGTTGAAATTTTATGACATACTGAGTATTACAAAGATGAAATTTTATGAAATACTGAGTATTACAAAGATGAAATTTTATGAAATACTGAGTATTAGAAAGATGAAATTTTATGACAAACTGAGTATTACAGCGTTGAAATTTTATGACAAACTGAGTATTACAAAGTTGAAATTTTATGACAAACTGAATATTACAGAGTTGAAATTTTATGACAAACTGAGTATTACAAAGATGAAATTTTATGACAAACTGAGTATTACAAAGATTACATTTTATGACATACTGAGTATTACAAAGTTGAAATTTTATGAAATACTGAGTATTACAAAGTTGAAATTTTATGAAATACTGAGTATTAGAAAGTTGAAATTTTATGACAAACTGAGTATTACAGAGTTGAAATTTTATGACAGAGTATTACAAAGTTGAAATTTTATGACAAACTGAGTATTACAAAGTTGAAATTTTATGAAATACTGAGTATTACAAAGTTGAAATTTTATGAAATACTGAGTATTACAAAGTTGAAATTTTATGAAATACTGAGTATTACAAAGTTGAAATTTTATGACAAACTGAGTATTACAAAGTTGAAATTTTATGACAAACTGAGTATTACAAAGTTGAAATTTTATGAAATACTGAGTATTACAAAGTTGAAATTTTATGAAATACTGAGTATTAGAAAGTTGAAATTTTATGACAAACTGAGTATTACAGAGTTGAAATTTTATGACAAACTGAGTATTACAAAGTTGAAATTTTATGACAAACTGAGTATTACAAAGTTGAAATTTTATGAAATACTGAGTATTACAAAGTTGAAATTTTATGAAATACTGAGTATTACAAAGTTGAAATTTTATGACAAACTGAGTATTACAAAGTTGAAATTTTATGAAATACTGAGTATTACAAAGTTGAAATTTTATGACAAACTGAGTATTACAGAGTTGAAATTTTATGACAAACTGAGTATTAGAAAGATGAAATTTTATGACAAACTGAGTATTACAAAGATGAAATTTTATGAAATACTGAGTATTAGAAAGATGAAATTTTATGACAAACTGAGTATTACAAAGATTACATTTTATGACATACTGAGTATTACAAAGTTGAAATTTTATGAAATACTGAGTATTACAAAGTTGAAATTTTATGAAATACTGAGTATTAGAAAGTTGAAATTTTATGACAAACTGAGTATTACAGAGTTGAAATTTTATGACAAACTGAGTATTAGAAAGATGAAATTTTATGACAAACTGAGTATTACAAAGATGAAATTTTATGACAAACTGAGTATTACAAAGATGAAATTTTATGACATACTGAGTATTACAAAGTTGAAATTTTATGAAATACTGAGTATTACAAAGTTGAAATTTTATGAAATACTGAGTATTAGAAAGTTGAAATTTTATGACAAACTGAGTATTACAGAGTTGAAATTTTATGACAAACTGAGTATTACAAAGTTGAAATTTTATGACAAACTGAGTATTACAAAGTTGAAATTTTATGACAAACTGAGTATTACAAAGTTGAAATTTTATGAAATACTGAGTATTACAAAGTTGAAATTTTATGAAATACTGAGTATTAGAAAGTTGAAATTTTATGACATACTAAGTATTAGAACAATTACATTTTATGAAATTCTGAGTATTACAAAGTTGAAATTTTATGAAATTCTGAGTATTACAAAGTTGAAATTTTATGAAATACTGAGTATTAGAAAGTTGAAATTTTATGACATACTGAGTATTAGAAAGTTGAAATTTTATGAAATACTGAGTATTAGAAAGTTGAAATTTTATGACATACTAAGTATTAGAACAATTACATTTTATGACATACTGAGTATTAGAAAAATAACATTTTATGACATACTTGTCACAGAGTCACAGCCAACACCCACCAACATCCATGCATTGTCACCAGATCTCCACGCTCTGCCCACTCATTCACAATCCCCTAAATACTGATCACCGGACCCTGCACCTCATCATCACAGACACTTTATAGACTCACACTCCCTTCACTACAGTGTCTGGTCTCGTCATACGTACCTGGACTCCTTACCCGCTACTCACCTGAGTATCCACCGTCTTCTTCCAAGTCTTCCTCGTCTCCAGTTCCTCGGTCCTCGTGTTCTCCATTCCCTGCAAACAACAAACTCCATTATCTACAGCTAAGTGACTGTCCAGAAGTGCTTGTTTCTAATACTCACCTGAATACCTATTGCAACCTGTGTTCGTGTCTCTGTCAATAAATATCACTTGACTTCACCACATCCTCTGCCTCCGTCTGTGTTGTGACAATATTGAGTATTAGAAAGATGAAATTTTGTAACATACTAAATGAAAAATTATTGTCACAGTCACATTTAGTTTCAGTTGGATTGGACTTTCAGTTTGTTTGTATCTGTCACATGTTCCTTTGTTCTGTTTCCCGCCATTCGTCTGCGGGATATACTGAGTATTAGTTGAAATTTTATGACATACTGAGTATTACAAAGTTGAAATTTTATGACAAACTGAGTATTAGAAAGATGAAATTTTATGAAATACTGAGTATTAGTTGAAATTTTATGACATACTGAGTATTACAAAGATGAAATTTTATGACAAACTGAGTATTACAAAGATGAAATTTTATGAAATACTGAGTATTAGAAAGATGAAATTTTATGACAAACTGAGTATTACAAAGATTACATTTTATGACATACTGAGTATTACAAAGTTGAAATTTTATGAAATACTGAGTATTACAAAGTTGAAATTTTATGAAATACTGAGTATTAGAAAGTTGAAATTTTATGACAAACTGAGTATTACAGAGTTGAAATTTTATGACAAACTGAGTATTAGAAAGATGAAATTTTATGACAAACTGAGTATTACAAAGATGAAATTTTATGACAAACTGAGTATTACAAAGATGAAATTTTATGACAAACTGAGTATTACAAAGATGAAATTTTATGACATACTGAGTATTACAAAGTTGAAATTTTATGAAATACTGAGTATTACAAAGTTGAAATTTTATGAAATACTGAGTATTAGAAAGTTGAAATTTTATGACAAACTGAGTATTACAGAGTTGAAATTTTATGACAAACTGAGTATTACAAAGTTGAAATTTTATGAAATACTGAGTATTAGAAAGTTGAAATTTTATGACAAACTGAGTATTACAGAGTTGAAATTTTATGACAAACTGAGTATTACAAAGTTGAAATTTTATGACAAACTGAGTATTACAAAGTTGAAATTTTATGACAAACTGAGTATTACAAAGTTGAAATTTTATGAAATACTGAGTATTACAAAGTTGAAATTTTATGAAATACTGAGTATTAGAAAGTTGAAATTTTATGACATACTAAGTATTAGAACAATTACATTTTATGAAATTCTGAGTATTACAAAGTTGAAATTTTATGAAATTCTGAGTATTACAAAGTTGAAATTTTATGAAATACTGAGTATTAGAAAGTTGAAATTTTATGAAATACTGAGTATTAGAAAGTTGAAATTTTATGAAATACTGAGTATTACAAAGATGAAATTTTATGACAAACTGAGTATTACAAAGATGAAATTTTATGACAAACTGAGTATTACAAAGATGAAATTTTATGACAAACTGAGTATTACAAAGATGAAATTTTATGACATACTGAGTATTACAAAGTTGAAATTTTATGAAATACTGAGTATTACAAAGTTGAAATTTTATGAAATACTGAGTATTAGAAAGTTGAAATTTTATGACAAACTGAGTATTACAGAGTTGAAATTTTATGACAAACTGAGTATTACAAAGTTGAAATTTTATGAAATACTGAGTATTAGAAAGTTGAAATTTTATGACAAACTGAGTATTACAGAGTTGAAATTTTATGACAAACTGAGTATTACAAAGTTGAAATTTTATGACAAACTGAGTATTACAAAGTTGAAATTTTATGACAAACTGAGTATTACAAAGTTGAAATTTTATGAAATACTGAGTATTACAAAGTTGAAATTTTATGAAATACTGAGTATTAGAAAGTTGAAATTTTATGACATACTAAGTATTAGAACAATTACATTTTATGAAATTCTGAGTATTACAAAGTTGAAATTTTATGAAATTCTGAGTATTACAAAGTTGAAATTTTATGAAATACTGAGTATTACAAAGTTGAAATTTTATGAAATACTGAGTATTAGAAAGTTGAAATTTTATGACATACTGAGTATTAGAAAGTTGAAATTTTATGAAATACTGAGTATTAGAAAGTTGAAATTTTATGACATACTAAGTATTAGAACAATTACATTTTATGACATACTGAGTATTAGAAAAATAACATTTTATGACATACTTGTCACAGAGTCACAGCCAACACCCACCAACATCCATGCATTGTCACCAGATCTCCACGCTCTGCCCACTCATTCACAATCCCCTAAATACTGATCACCGGACCCTGCACCTCATCATCACAGACACTTTATAGACTCACACTCCCTTCACTACAGTGTCTGGTCTCGTCATACGTACCTGGACTCCTTACCCGCTACTCACCTGAGTATCCACCGTCTTCTTCCAAGTCTTCCTCGTCTCCAGTTCCTCGGTCCTCGTGTTCTCCATTCCCTGCAAACAACAAACTCCATTATCTACAGCTAAGTGACTGTCCAGAAGTGCTTGTTTCTAATACTCACCTGAATACCTATTGCAACCTGTGTTCGTGTCTCTGTCAATAAATATCACTTGACTTCACCACATCCTCTGCCTCCGTCTGTGTTGTGACAATATTGAGTATTAGAAAGATGAAATTTTGTAACATACTAAATGAAAAATTATTGTCACAGTCACATTTAGTTTCAGTTGGATTGGACTTTCAGTTTGTTTGTATCTGTCACATGTTCCTTTGTTCTGTTTCCCGCCATTCGTCTGCGGGATATACTGAGTATTAGTTGAAATTTTATGACATACTGAGTATTACAAAGTTGAAATTTTATGACAAACTGAGTATTAGAAAGATGAAATTTTATGAAATACTGAGTATTAGTTGAAATTTTATGACATACTGAGTATTACAAAGATGAAATTTTATGACATACTGAGTATTACAAAGATGAAATTTTATGACATACTGAATATTACAAAGTTGAAATTTTATGACAAACTGAGTATTACAAAGTTGAAATTTTATGACATACTGAGTATTACAAAGATGAAATTTTATGACATACTGAGTATTACAAAGATGAAATTTTATGACATACTGAATATTACAAAGTTGAAATTTTATGACAAACTGAGTATTACAAAGTTGAAATTTTATGACATACTGAGTATTACAAAGATGAAATTTTATGACATACTGAATATTACAAAGTTGAAATTTTATGACAAACTGAGTATTACAAAGTTGAAATTTTATGACAAACTGAGTATTACAAAGTTGAAATTTTATGACAAACTGAGTATTAGAAAGATGAAATTTTATGAAATACTGAGTATTACAAAGTTGAAATTTTATGACATACTGAGTATTAGAAAGTTGAAATTTTATGACAAACTGAGTATTACAAAGATGAAATTTTATGACAAACTGAGTATTACAAAGTTGAAATTTTATGACATACTGAGTATTACAAAGATGAAATTTTATGAAATACTGAGTATTACAAAGTTGAAATTTTATGACAAACTGAGTATTACAAAGTTGAAATTTTATGACAAACTGAGTATTAGAAAGATGAAATTTTATGAAATACTGAGTATTACAAAGTTGAAATTTTATGACAAACTGAGTATTACAAAGTTGAAATTTTATGACAAACTGAGTATTAGAAAGATGAAATTTTATGAAATACTGAGTATTACAAAGTTGAAATTTTATGACAAACTGAGTATTACAAAGTTGAAATTTTATGACATACTGAGTATTACAAAGATGAAATTTTATGAAATACTGAGTATTACAAAGTTGAAATTTTATGACAAACTGAGTATTACAAAGTTGAAATTTTATGACAAACTGAGTATTAGAAAGATGAAATTTTATGAAATACTGAGTATTACAAAGTTGAAATTTTATGACAAACTGAGTATTACAAAGTTGAAATTTTATGACATACTGAGTATTAGAAAGATGAAATTTTATGAAATGCTGAGTATTAGTTGAAATTTTATGACATACTGAGTATTACAAAGATGAAATTTTATGAAATGCTGAGTATTACAAAGTTGAAATTTTATGACATACTGAGTATTAGAAAGATGAAATTTTATGACATACTGAGTATTAGAAAGATGAAATTTTATGAAATACTGAGTATTACAAAGATGAAATTTTATGAAATGCTGAGTATTACAAACTTGAAATTTTATGACATACTGAGTATTACAAAGTTGAAATTTTATGACAAACTGAGTATTACAAAGATGAAATTTTATGAAATACTGAGTATTAGAAAGTTGAAATTTTATGACAAACTGAGTATTACAAAGATGAAATTTTATGAAATACTGAGTATTAGAAAGATGAAATTTTATGACAAACTGAGTATTACAAAGATGAAATTTTATGAAATACTGAGTATTAGAAAGTTGAAATTTTATGACAAACTGAGTATTACAAAGATGAAATTTTATGAAATACTGAGTATTAGAAAGATGAAATTTTATGACATACTGAGTATTACAAAGATGAAATTTTATGAAATACTGAGTATTAGAAAGATGAAATTTTATGACAAACTGAGTATTACAAAGATGAAATTTTATGAAATACTGAGTATTAGAAAGTTGAAATTTTATGACAAACTGAGTATTACAAAGTAGAAATTTTATGACAAACTGAGTATTACAAAGATGAAATTTTATGAAATACTGAGTATTAGAAAGTTGAAATTTTATGACATACTGAGTATTAGAAAGTTGAAATTTTATGAAATACTGAGTATTAGAAAGTTGAAATTTTATGACATACTAAGTATTAGAACAATTACATTTTATGACATACTGAGTATTAGAAAAATAACATTTTATGACATACTTGTCACAGAGTCACAGCCAACACCCACCAACATCCATGCATTGTCACCAGATCTCCACGCTCTGCCCACTCATTCACAATCCCCTAAATACTGATCACCGGACCCTGCACCTCATCATCACAGACACTTTATAGACTCACACTCCCTTCACTACAGTGTCTGGTCTCGTCATACGTACCTGGACTCCTTACCCGCTACTCACCTGAGTATCCACCGTCTTCTTCCAAGTCTTCCTCGTCTCCAGTTCCTCGGTCCTCGTGTTCTCCATTCCCTGCAAACAACAAACTCCATTATCTACAGCTAAGTGACTGTCCAGAAGTGCTTGTTTCTAATACTCACCTGAATACCTATTGCAACCTGTGTTCGTGTCTCTGTCAATAAATATCACTTGACTTCACCACATCCTCTGCCTCCGTCTGTGTTGTGACAATATTGAGTATTAGAAAGATGAAATTTTGTAACATACTAAATGAAAAATTATTGTCACAGTCACATTTAGTTTCAGTTGGATTGGACTTTCAGTTTGTTTGTATCTGTCACATGTTCCTTTGTTCTGTTTCCCGCCATTCGTCTGCGGGATATACTGAGTATTAGTTGAAATTTTATGACATACTGAGTATTACAAAGTTGAAATTTTATGACAAACTGAGTATTAGAAAGATGAAATTTTATGAAATACTGAGTATTAGTTGAAATTTTATGACATACTGAGTATTACAAAGATGAAATTTTATGACATACTGAGTATTACAAAGATGAAATTTTATGACATACTGAATATTACAAAGTTGAAATTTTATGACAAACTGAGTATTACAAAGTTGAAATTTTATGACATACTGAGTATTACAAAGATGAAATTTTATGACATACTGAGTATTACAAAGATGAAATTTTATGACATACTGAATATTACAAAGTTGAAATTTTATGACAAACTGAGTATTACAAAGTTGAAATTTTATGACATACTGAGTATTACAAAGATGAAATTTTATGACATACTGAATATTACAAAGTTGAAATTTTATGACAAACTGAGTATTACAAAGTTGAAATTTTATGACAAACTGAGTATTACAAAGTTGAAATTTTATGACAAACTGAGTATTAGAAAGATGAAATTTTATGAAATACTGAGTATTACAAAGTTGAAATTTTATGACATACTGAGTATTAGAAAGTTGAAATTTTATGACAAACTGAGTATTACAAAGATGAAATTTTATGACAAACTGAGTATTACAAAGTTGAAATTTTATGACATACTGAGTATTACAAAGATGAAATTTTATGAAATACTGAGTATTACAAAGTTGAAATTTTATGACAAACTGAGTATTACAAAGTTGAAATTTTATGACAAACTGAGTATTAGAAAGATGAAATTTTATGAAATACTGAGTATTACAAAGTTGAAATTTTATGACAAACTGAGTATTACAAAGTTGAAATTTTATGACAAACTGAGTATTAGAAAGATGAAATTTTATGAAATACTGAGTATTACAAAGTTGAAATTTTATGACAAACTGAGTATTACAAAGTTGAAATTTTATGACATACTGAGTATTACAAAGATGAAATTTTATGAAATACTGAGTATTACAAAGTTGAAATTTTATGACAAACTGAGTATTACAAAGTTGAAATTTTATGACAAACTGAGTATTAGAAAGATGAAATTTTATGAAATACTGAGTATTACAAAGTTGAAATTTTATGACAAACTGAGTATTACAAAGTTGAAATTTTATGACATACTGAGTATTAGAAAGATGAAATTTTATGAAATGCTGAGTATTAGTTGAAATTTTATGACATACTGAGTATTACAAAGATGAAATTTTATGAAATGCTGAGTATTACAAAGTTGAAATTTTATGACATACTGAGTATTAGAAAGATGAAATTTTATGACATACTGAGTATTAGAAAGATGAAATTTTATGAAATACTGAGTATTACAAAGATGAAATTTTATGAAATGCTGAGTATTACAAACTTGAAATTTTATGACATACTGAGTATTACAAAGTTGAAATTTTATGACAAACTGAGTATTACAAAGATGAAATTTTATGAAATACTGAGTATTAGAAAGTTGAAATTTTATGACAAACTGAGTATTACAAAGATGAAATTTTATGAAATACTGAGTATTAGAAAGATGAAATTTTATGACAAACTGAGTATTACAAAGATGAAATTTTATGAAATACTGAGTATTAGAAAGTTGAAATTTTATGACAAACTGAGTATTACAAAGATGAAATTTTATGAAATACTGAGTATTAGAAAGATGAAATTTTATGACATACTGAGTATTACAAAGATGAAATTTTATGAAATACTGAGTATTAGAAAGATGAAATTTTATGACAAACTGAGTATTACAAAGATGAAATTTTATGAAATACTGAGTATTAGAAAGTTGAAATTTTATGACAAACTGAGTATTACAAAGTAGAAATTTTATGACAAACTGAGTATTACAAAGATGAAATTTTATGAAATACTGAGTATTAGAAAGTTGAAATTTTATGACATACTGAGTATTAGAAAGTTGAAATTTTATGAAATACTGAGTATTAGAAAGTTGAAATTTTATGACATACTAAGTATTAGAACAATTACATTTTATGACATACTGAGTATTAGAAAAATAACATTTTATGACATACTTGTCACAGAGTCACAGCCAACACCCACCAACATCCATGCATTGTCACCAGATCTCCACGCTCTGCCCACTCATTCACAATCCCCTAAATACTGATCACCGGACCCTGCACCTCATCATCACAGACACTTTATAGACTCACACTCCCTTCACTACAGTGTCTGGTCTCGTCATACGTACCTGGACTCCTTACCCGCTACTCACCTGAGTATCCACCGTCTTCTTCCAAGTCTTCCTCGTCTCCAGTTCCTCGGTCCTCGTGTTCTCCATTCCCTGCAAACAACAAACTCCATTATCTACAGCTAAGTGACTGTCCAGAAGTGCTTGTTTCTAATACTCACCTGAATACCTATTGCAACCTGTGTTCGTGTCTCTGTCAATAAATATCACTTGACTTCACCACATCCTCTGCCTCCGTCTGTGTTGTGACAATATTGAGTATTAGAAAGATGAAATTTTGTAACATACTAAATGAAAAATTATTGTCACAGTCACATTTAGTTTCAGTTGGATTGGACTTTCAGTTTGTTTGTATCTGTCACATGTTCCTTTGTTCTGTTTCCCGCCATTCGTCTGCGGGATATACTGAGTATTAGTTGAAATGTTATGACAAACTGAGTATTACAAAGTTGAAATTTTATGACATACTGAGTATTAGAAAGATGAAATTTTATGAAATACTGAGTATTAGTTGAAATTTTATGACATACTGAGTATTACAAAGATGAAATTTTATGAAATACTGAGTATTACAAAGTTGAAATTTTATGACAAACTGAGTATTACAAAGTTGAAATTTTATGACAAACTGAGTATTAGAAAGATGAAATTTTATGAAATACTGAGTATTACAAAGTTGAAATTTTATGACATACTGAGTATTAGAAAGTTGAAATTTTATGACAAACTGAGTATTACAAAGATGAAATTTTATGACATACTGAGTATTAGAAAGATGAAATTTTATGACAAACTGAGTATTACAAAGATGAAATTTTATGACAAACTGAGTATTAGAAAGATGAAATTTTATGAAATACTGAGTATTACAAAGTTGAAATTTTATGACAAACTGAGTATTACAAAGTTGAAATTTTATGACAAACTGAGTATTAGAAAGATGAAATTTTATGAAATACTGAGTATTACAAAGTTGAAATTTTATGACAAACTGAGTATTACAAAGTTGAAATTTTATGACAAACTGAGTATTAGAAAGATGAAATTTTATGAAATACTGAGTATTACAAAGTTGAAATTTTATGACATACTGAGTATTAGAAAGTTGAAATTTTATGACAAACTGAGTATTACAAAGTTGAAATTTTATGACATACTGAGTATTAGAAAGATGAAATTTTATGAAATGCTGAGTATTAGTTGAAATTTTATGACATACTGAGTATTACAAAGATGAAATTTTATGAAATGCTGAGTATTAGAAAGATGAAATTTTATGACATACTGAGTATTACAAAGATGAAATTTTATGAAATGCTGAGTATTACAAAGTTGAAATTTTATGACATACTGAGTATTACAAAGTTGAAATTTTATGACAAACTGAGTATTACAAAGATGAAATTTTATGAAATACTGAGTATTAGAAAGTTGAAATTTTATGACAAACTGAGTATTACAAAGATGAAATTTTATGAAATACTGAGTATTAGAAAGATGAAATTTTATGACATACTGAGTATTACAAAGATGAAATTTTATGAAATACTGAGTATTAGAAAGATGAAATTTTATGACAAACTGAGTATTACAAAGATGAAATTTTATGAAATACTGAGTATTAGAAAGTTGAAATTTTATGACAAACTGAGTATTACAAAGTAGAAATTTTATGACAAACTGAGTATTACAAAGATGAAATTTTATGAAATACTGAGTATTAGAAAGATGAAATTTTATGACATACTGAGTATTACAAAGATGACATTTTATGAAATACTGAGTATTACAAAGTTGAAATTTTATGACAAACTGAGTATTACAAAGATGAAATTTTATGAAATACTGAGTATTAGAAAGATGAAATTTTATGACATACTGAGTATTACAAAGATGAAATTTTATGAAATACTGAGTATTACAAAGATGAAATTTTATGAAATACTGAGTATTAGAAAGATGAAATTTTATGAAATACTGAGTATTACAAAGTTGAAATTTTATGAAATACTGAGTATTACAAAGATGAAATTTTATGAAATACTGAGTATTACAAAGTTGAAATTTTATGAAATACTGAGTATTACAAAGTTGAAATTTTATGACAAACTGAGTATTACAAAGATGAAATTTTATGACATACTGAGTATTACAAAGTTGAAATTTTATGAAATACTGAGTATTACAAAGTTGAAATTTTATGACAAACTGAGTATTACAAAGATGAAATTTTATGACATACTGAGTATTACAAAGTTGAAATTTTATGAAATACTGAGTATTACAAAGATGAAATTTTATGAAATACTGAGTATTACAAAGATGACATTTTATGAAATACTGAGTATTACAAAGATGACATTTTATGAAATACTGAGTATTACAAAGTTGAAATTTTATGACAAACTGAGTATTACAAAGATGAAATTTTATGACATACTGAGTATTACAAAGTTGAAATTTTATGAAATACTGAGTATTACAAAGATGAAATTTTATGACATACTGAGTATTACAAAGATGACATTTTATGAAATACTGAGTATTACAAAGATGACATTTTATGAAATACTGAGTATTACAAAGTTGAAATTTTATGACAAACTGAGTATTACAAAGATGAAATTTTATGAAATACTGAGTATTACAAAGTTGAAATTTTATGAAATACTGAGTATTACAAAGTTGAAATTTTATGAAATACTGAATATTACAAAGTTGAAATTTTATGACAAACTGAGTATTACAAAGATGAAATTTTATGAAATACTGAGTATTACAAAGTTGAAATTTTATGACATACTGAGTATTACAAAGATGAAATTTTATGAAATACTGAGTATTACAAAGTTGAAATTTTATGACATACTGAGTATTACAAAGATGAAATTTTATGAAATACTGAGTATTAGAAAGATGAAATTTTATGAAATACTGAGTATTACAAAGTTGAAATTTTATGACAAACTGAGTATTACAAAGTTGAAATTTTATGACAAACTGAGTATTAGAAAGATGAAATTTTATGAAATACTGAGTATTACAAAGTTGAAATTTTATGACATACTGAGTATTAGAAAGTTGAAATTTTATGACAAACTGAGTATTACAAAGATGAAATTTTATGACATACTGAGTATTACAAAGTTGAAATTTTATGAAATACTGAGTATTACAAAGATGAAATTTTATGACATACTGAGTATTACAAAGTTGAAATTTTATGACAAACTGAGTATTACAAAGTTGAAATTTTATGACAAACTGAGTATTAGAAAGATGAAATTTTATGAAATACTGAGTATTACAAAGTTGAAATTTTATGACATACTGAGTATTAGAAAGATGAAATTTTATGAAATACTGAGTATTACAAAGTTGAAATTTTATGACAAACTGAGTATTACAAAGTTGAAATTTTATGACAAACTGAGTATTAGAAAGATGAAATTTTATGAAATACTGAGTATTACAAAGTTGAAATTTTATGACATACTGAGTATTAGAAAGTTGAAATTTTATGACAAACTGAGTATTAGAAAGATGAAATTTTATGAAATGCTGAGTATTAGTTGAAATTTTATGACATACTGAGTATTACAAAGTTGAAATTTTATGACATACTGAGTATTAGAAAGATGAAATTTTATGAAATGCTGAGTATTAGTTGAAATTTTATGACATACTGAGTATTACAAAGATGAAATTTTATGAAATGCTGAGTATTAGAAAGATGAAATTTTATGACATACTGAGTATTAGAAAGATGAAATTTTATGAAATACTGAGTATTACAAAGATGAAATTTTATGAAATACTGAGTATTACAAAGTTGAAATTTTATGACATACTGAGTATTAGAAAGTTGAAATTTTATGACAAACTGAGTATTACAAAGATGAAATTTTATGACATACTGAGTATTACAAAGTTGAAATTTTATGAAATACTGAGTATTACAAAGATGAAATTTTATGACATACTGAGTATTACAAAGTTGAAATTTTATGACAAACTGAGTATTACAAAGTTGAAATTTTATGACAAACTGAGTATTAGAAAGATGAAATTTTATGAAATACTGAGTATTACAAAGTTGAAATTTTATGACATACTGAGTATTAGAAAGATGAAATTTTATGAAATACTGAGTATTACAAAGTTGAAATTTTATGACAAACTGAGTATTACAAAGTTGAAATTTTATGACAAACTGAGTATTAGAAAGATGAAATTTTATGAAATACTGAGTATTACAAAGTTGAAATTTTATGACATACTGAGTATTAGAAAGTTGAAATTTTATGACAAACTGAGTATTAGAAAGATGAAATTTTATGAAATGCTGAGTATTAGTTGAAATTTTATGACATACTGAGTATTACAAAGTTGAAATTTTATGACATACTGAGTATTAGAAAGATGAAATTTTATGAAATGCTGAGTATTAGTTGAAATTTTATGACATACTGAGTATTACAAAGATGAAATTTTATGAAATGCTGAGTATTACAAAGATGAAATTTTATGACATACTGAGTATTAGAAAGATGAAATTTTATGAAATACTGAGTATTACAAAGATGAAATTTTATGACATACTGAGTATTAGAAAGATGAAATTTTATGAAATACTGAGTATTACAAAGATGAAATTTTATGACATACTGAGTATTACAAAGATGAAATTTTATGAAATACTGAGTATTACAAAGATGAAATTTTATGAAATGCTGAGTATTACAAAGTTGAAATTTTATGACATACTGAGTATTACAAAGTTGAAATTTTATGACAAACTGAGTATTACAAAGATGAAATTTTATGAAATACTGAGTATTAGAAAGTTGAAATTTTATGACAAACTGAGTATTACAAAGATGAAATTTTATGAAATACTGAGTATTAGAAAGATGAAATTTTATGACATACTGAGTATTACAAAGATGAAATTTTATGAAATACTGAGTATTAGAAAGATGAAATTTTATGACAAACTGAGTATTACAAAGATGAAATTTTATGAAATACTGAGTATTAGAAAGTTGAAATTGTATGACAAACTGAGTATTACAAAGTAGAAATTTTATGACAAACTGAGTATTACAAAGATGAAATTTTATGAAATACTGAGTATTAGAAAGATGAAATTTTATGACATACTGAGTATTACAAAGATGACATTTTATGAAATACTGATTATTACAAAGATGACATTTTATGAAATACTGAGTATTACAAAGATGAAATTTTATGAAATACTGAGTATTACAAAGTTGAAATTTTATGACAAACTGAGTATTACAAAGATGAAATTTTATGAAATACTGAGTATTAGAAAGATGAAATTTTATGACATACTGAGTATTACAAAGATGAAATTTTATGAAATACTGAGTATTACAAAGTTGAAATTTTATGACATACTGAGTATTACAAAGATGAAATTTTATGAAATACTGAGTATTAGAAAGTTGAAATTTTATGACAAACTGAGTATTACAAAGATGAAATTTTATGAAATACTGAGTATTAGAAAGATGAAATTTTATGAAATACTGAGTATTACAAAGATGAAATTTTATGAAATACTGAGTATTACAAAGTTGAAATTTTATGACAAACTGAGTATTACAAAGATGAAATTTTATGACATACTGAGTATTACAAAGTTGAAATTTTATGAAATACTGAGTATTACAAAGATGAAATTTTATGAAATACTGAGTATTACAAAGTTGAAATTTTATGACAAACTGAGTATTACAAAGATGAAATTTTATGACATACTGAGTATTACAAAGTTGAAATTTTATGAAATACTGAGTATTACAAAGATGAAATTTTATGACATACTGAGTATTACAAAGATGACATTTTATGAAATACTGAGTATTACAAAGATGACATTTTATGAAATACTGAGTATTACAAAGTTGAAATTTTATGACAAACTGAGTATTACAAAGATGAAATTTTATGAAATACTGAGTATTACAAAGTTGAAATTTTATGAAATACTGAGTATTACAAAGTTGAAATTTTATGAAATACTGAATATTACAAAGTTGAAATTTTATGACAAACTGAGTATTACAAAGATGAAATTTTATGAAATACTGAGTATTACAAAGTTGAAATTTTATGAAATACTGAATATTACAAAGTTGAAATTTTATGACATACTGAGTATTACAAAGTTGAAATTTTATGACATACTGAGTATTACAAAGATGAAATTTTATGAAATACTGAGTATTAGAAAGATGAAATTTTATGACATACTGAGTATTACAAAGATGAAATTTTATGAAATACTGAGTATTAGAAAGATGAAATTTTATGAAATACTGAGTATTACAAAGTTGAAATTTTATGAAATACTGAATATTACAAAGTTGAAATTTTATGACATACTGAGTATTACAAAGTTGAAATTTTATGACATACTGAGTATTACAAAGATGAAATTTTATGAAATACTGAGTATTAGAAAGATGAAATTTTATGACATACTGAGTATTACAAAGATGAAATTTTATGAAATACTGAGTATTACAAAGATGAAATTTTATGAAATACTGAGTATTAGAAAGATGAAATTTTATGACATACTGAGTATTACAAAGTTGAAATTTTATGACAAACTGAGTATTACAAAGATGAAATTTTATGAAATACTGAGTATTACAAAGTTGAAATTTTATGACAAACTGAGTATTACAAAGATGAAATTTTATGAAATACTGAGTATTACAAAGTTGAAATTTTATGAAATACTGAATATTACAAAGTTGAAATTTTATGACATACTGAGTATTACAAAGTTGAAATTTTATGACATACTGAGTATTACAAAGATGAAATTTTATGAAATACTGAGTATTAGAAAGATGAAATTTTATGACATACTGAGTATTACAAAGATGAAATTTTATGAAATACTGAGTATTAGAAAGATGAAATTTTATGACATACTGAGTATTACAAAGATGAAATTTTATGAAATACTGAGTATTACAAAGATGAAATTTTATGAAATACTGAGTATTAGAAAGATGAAATTTTATGACATACTGAGTATTACAAAGTTGAAATTTTATGACAAACTGAGTATTACAAAGATGAAATTTTATGAAATACTGAGTATTACAAAGTTGAAATTTTATGAAATACTGAGTATTACAAAGATGACATTTTATGAAATACTGAGTATTACAAAGTTGAAATTTTATGACAAACTGAGTATTACAAAGATGAAATTTTATGAAATACTGAGTATTACAAAGTTGAAATTTTATGACATACTGAGTATTACAAAGTTGAAATTTTATGACATACTGAGTATTACAAAGATGAAATTTTATGAAATACTGAGTATTAGAAAGATGAAATTTTATGACATACTGAGTATTACAAAGATGAAATTTTATGAAATACTGAGTATTAGAAAGTTGAAATTTTATGACAAACTGAGTATTACAAAGTTGAAATTTTATGAAATACTGAGTATTAGAAAGTTGAAATTTTATGACAAACTGAGTATTAGAAAGATGAAATTTTATGACAAACTGAGTATTAGAAATTAGAAATTTTATGAAATACTGAATATTACAAAGTTGAAATTTTATGAAATACTGAATATTACAAAGTTGAAATTTTATGAAATACTGAGTATTACAAAGATGAAATTTTATGAAATACTGAGTATTACAAAGATGAAATTTTATGAAATACTGAGTATTACAAAGTTGAAATTTTATGACATACTGAGTATTACAAAGATGAAATTTTATGAAATACTGAGTATTAGAAAGATGACATTTTATGAAATACTGAGTATTACAAAGATGAAATTTTATGAAATACTGAGTATTACAAAGATGAAATTTTATGAAATACTGAGTATTAGAAAGTTGAAATTTTATGACAAACTGAGTATTACAAAGTTGAAATTTTATGAAATACTGAGTATTAGAAAGTTGAAATTTTATGACAAACTGAGTATTACAAAGTTGAAATTTTATGAAATACTGAGTATTACAAAGATGAAATTTTATGAAATACTGAGTATTAGAAAGTTGAAATTTTATGACATACTGAGTATTACAAAGTTGAAATTTTATGACAAACTGAGTATTAGAAAGATGAAATTTTATGACAAACTGAGTATTAGAAATTAGAAATTTTATGACAAACTGAATATTACAAAGTTGAAATTTTATGAAATACTGAATATTACAAAGTTGAAATTTTATGAAATACTGAGTATTACAAAGATGAAATTTTATGAAATACTGAGTATTACAAAGATGAAATTTTATGAAATACTGAGTATTACGATGAAATTTTATGAAATACTGAGTATTACAAAGATGAAATTTTATGAAATACTGAATATTACAAAGATGAAATTTTATGACATACTGAGTATTACAAAGATGAAATTTTATGAAATACTGAGTATTACAAAGATGACATTTTATGAAATACTGAGTATTAGAAAGTTGAAATTTTATGACAAACTGAGTATTACAAAGTTGAAATTTTATGAAATACTGAGTATTAGAAAGTTGAAATTTTATGACAAACTGAGTATTAGAAATTAGAAATTTTATGAAATACTGAATATTACAAAGTTGAAATTTTATGAAATACTGAATATTACGAAGTTGAAATTTTATGAAATACTGAGTATTACAAAGATGAAATTTTATGAAATACTGAGTATTACAAAGATTAAATTTTATGAAATACTGAGTATTACAAAGTTGAAATTTTATGACATACTGAGTATTACAAAGATGAAATTTTATGAAATACTGAGTATTAGAAAGATGAAATTTTATGACATACTGAGTATTACAAAGATGAAATTTTATGAAATACTGAGTATTACAAAGTTGAAATTTTATGAAATACTGAGTATTACAAAGATGAAATTTTATGAAATACTGAGTATTACAAAGATGAAATTTTATGAAATACTGAGTATTAGAAAGATGAAATTTTATGACAAACTGAGTATTAGAAATTAGAAATTTTATGAAATACTGAATATTACAAAGTTGAAATTTTATGAAATACTGAATATTACGAAGTTGAAATTTTATGAAATACTGAGTATTACAAAGATGAAATTTTATGAAATACTGAGTATTACAAAGATTAAATTTTATGAAATACTGAGTATTACAAAGTTGAAATTTTATGACATACTGAGTATTACAAAGATGAAATTTTATGAAATACTGAGTATTAGAAAGATGAAATTTTATGACATACTGAGTATTACAAAGATGAAATTTTATGAAATACTGAGTATTACAAAGTTGAAATTTTATGAAATACTGAGTATTACAAAGATGAAATTTTATGAAATACTGAGTATTACAAAGATGAAATTTTATGAAATACTGAGTATTAGAAAGATGAAATTTTATGACATACTGAGTATTACAAAGATGAAATTTTATGAAATACTGAGTATTACAAAGTTGAAATTTTATGACAAACTGAGTATTAGAAAGATGAAATTTTATGACATACTGAGTATTAGAAAGATGAAATTTTATGACAAACTGAGTATTACAAAGATGAAATTTTATGAAATACTGAGTATTAGAAAGTTGAAATTTTATGACAAACTGAGTATTACAAAGTAGAAATTTTATGACAAACTGAGTATTACAAAGATGAAATTTTATGAAATACTGAGTATTAGAAAGATGAAATTTTATGACATACTGAGTATTACAAAGATGACATTTTATGAAATACTGAGTATTACAAAGATGACATTTTATGAAATACTGAGTATTACAAAGATGAAATTTTATGAAATACTGAGTATTACAAAGTTGAAATTTTATGACAAACTGAGTATTACAAAGATGAAATTTTATGAAATACTGAGTATTAGAAAGATGAAATTTTATGACATACTGAGTATTACAAAGATGAAATTTTATGAAATACTGAGTATTACAAAGTTGAAATTTTATGACATACTGAGTATTACAAAGATGAAATTTTATGAAATACTGAGTATTAGAAAGTTGAAATTTTATGACAAACTGAGTATTACAAAGATGAAATTTTATGAAATACTGAGTATTAGAAAGATGAAATTTTATGAAATACTGAGTATTACAAAGATGAAATTTTATGAAATACTGAGTATTACAAAGTTGAAATTTTATGACAAACTGAGTATTACAAAGATGAAATTTTATGACATACTGAGTATTACAAAGTTGAAATTTTATGAAATACTGAGTATTACAAAGATGAAATTTTATGAAATACTGAGTATTACAAAGTTGAAATTTTATGACAAACTGAGTATTACAAAGATGAAATTTTATGACATACTGAGTATTACAAAGTTGAAATTTTATGAAATACTGAGTATTACAAAGATGAAATTTTATGACAAACTGAGTATTACAAAGATGAAATTTTATGACATACTGAGTATTACAAAGTTGAAATTTTATGAAATACTGAGTATTACAAAGATGAAATTTTATGACAAACTGAGTATTACAAAGATGACATTTTATGAAATACTGAGTATTACAAAGATGACATTTTATGAAATACTGAGTATTACAAAGTTGAAATTTTATGACAAACTGAGTATTACAAAGATGAAATTTTATGAAATACTGAGTATTACAAAGTTGAAATTTTATGAAATACTGAGTATTACAAAGTTGAAATTTTATGAAATACTGAATATTACAAAGTTGAAATTTTATGACAAACTGAGTATTACAAAGATGAAATTTTATGAAATACTGAGTATTACAAAGTTGAAATTTTATGACATACTGAGTATTACAAAGTTGAAATTTTATGACATACTGAGTATTACAAAGATGAAATTTTATGAAATACTGAGTATTAGAAAGATGAAATTTTATGACATACTGAGTATTACAAAGATGAAATTTTATGAAATACTGAGTATTACAAAGATGAAATTTTATGAAATACTGAGTATTAGAAAGATGAAATTTTATGACATACTGAGTATTACAAAGTTGAAATTTTATGACAAACTGAGTATTACAAAGATGAAATTTTATGAAATACTGAGTATTACAAAGTTGAAATTTTATGAAATACTGAGTATTACAAAGATGACATTTTATGAAATACTGAGTATTACAAAGTTGAAATTTTATGACAAACTGAGTATTACAAAGATGAAATTTTATGAAATACTGAGTATTACAAAGTTGAAATTTTATGACATACTGAGTATTACAAAGTTGAAATTTTATGACATACTGAGTATTACAAAGATGAAATTTTATGAAATACTGAGTATTAGAAAGTTGAAATTTTATGACAAACTGAGTATTACAAAGTTGAAATTTTATGAAATACTGAATATTACAAAGTTGAAATTTTATGAAATACTGAATATTACAAAGTTGAAATTTTATGAAATACTGAGTATTACAAAGATGAAATTTTATGACATACTGAGTATTACAAAGTTGAAATTTTATGAAATACTGAGTATTACAAAGATGAAATTTTATGAAATACTGAGTATTACAAAGTTGAAATTTTATGACAAACTGAGTATTACAAAGATGAAATTTTATGACATACTGAGTATTACAAAGTTGAAATTTTATGAAATACTGAGTATTACAAAGATGAAATTTTATGACAAACTGAGTATTACAAAGATGAAATTTTATGACATACTGAGTATTACAAAGTTGAAATTTTATGAAATACTGAGTATTACAAAGATGAAATTTTATGACAAACTGAGTATTACAAAGATGACATTTTATGAAATACTGAGTATTACAAAGATGACATTTTATGAAATACTGAGTATTACAAAGTTGAAATTTTATGACAAACTGAGTATTACAAAGATGAAATTTTATGAAATACTGAGTATTACAAAGTTGAAATTTTATGAAATACTGAGTATTACAAAGTTGAAATTTTATGAAATACTGAATATTACAAAGTTGAAATTTTATGACAAACTGAGTATTACAAAGATGAAATTTTATGAAATACTGAGTATTACAAAGTTGAAATTTTATGACATACTGAGTATTACAAAGTTGAAATTTTATGACATACTGAGTATTACAAAGATGAAATTTTATGAAATACTGAGTATTAGAAAGATGAAATTTTATGACATACTGAGTATTACAAAGATGAAATTTTATGAAATACTGAGTATTACAAAGATGAAATTTTATGAAATACTGAGTATTAGAAAGATGAAATTTTATGACATACTGAGTATTACAAAGTTGAAATTTTATGACAAACTGAGTATTACAAAGATGAAATTTTATGAAATACTGAGTATTACAAAGTTGAAATTTTATGAAATACTGAGTATTACAAAGATGACATTTTATGAAATACTGAGTATTACAAAGTTGAAATTTTATGACAAACTGAGTATTACAAAGATGAAATTTTATGAAATACTGAGTATTACAAAGTTGAAATTTTATGACATACTGAGTATTACAAAGTTGAAATTTTATGACATACTGAGTATTACAAAGATGAAATTTTATGAAATACTGAGTATTAGAAAGTTGAAATTTTATGACAAACTGAGTATTACAAAGTTGAAATTTTATGAAATACTGAATATTACAAAGTTGAAATTTTATGAAATACTGAATATTACAAAGTTGAAATTTTATGAAATACTGAGTATTACAAAGATGAAATTTTATGAAATACTGAGTATTACAAAGATGAAATTTTATGAAATACTGAGTATTACAAAGTTGAAATTTTATGACATACTGAGTATTACAAAGATGAAATTTTATGAAATACTGAGTATTAGAAAGATGACATTTTATGAAATACTGAGTATTACAAAGATGAAATTTTATGAAATACTGAGTATTACAAAGATGAAATTTTATGAAATACTGAGTATTAGAAAGTTGAAATTTTATGACAAACTGAGTATTACAAAGTTGAAATTTTATGAAATACTGAGTATTAGAAAGTTGAAATTTTATGACATACTGAGTATTACAAAGATGAAATTTTATGAAATACTGAGTATTACAAAGATGACATTTTATGAAATACTGAGTATTACAAAGATGAAATTTTATGAAATACTGAGTATTACAAAGTTGAAATTTTATGAAATACTGAGTATTAGAAAGTTGAAATTTTATGACAAACTGAGTATTACAAAGTTGAAATTTTATGAAATACTGAGTATTAGAAAGTTGAAATTTTATGACAAACTGAGTATTAGAAATTAGAAATTTTATGACAAACTGAATATTACAAAGTTGAAATTTTATGACATACTGAGTATTACAAAGTTGAAATTTTATGACAAACTGAGTATTACAAAGATGAAATTTTATGAAATACTGAGTATTACAAAGATGACATTTTATGAAATACTGAGTATTACAAAGATGAAATTTTATGAAATACTGAGTATTACAAAGATGAAATTTTATGAAATACTGAGTATTACAAAGATGAAATTTTATGAAATACTGAGTATTACAAAGATGAAATATTATGAAATACTGAGTATTACAAAGTTGAAATTTTATGACATACTGAGTATTACAAAGATGAAATTTTATGACATACTGAGTATTACAAAGATGAAATTTTATGAAATACTGAGTATTACAAAGTTGAAATTTTATGAAATACTGAGTATTAGAAAGTTGAAATTTTATGACAAACTGAGTATTAGAAAGATGAAATTTTATGACAAACTGAGTATTAGAAATTAGAAATTTTATGAAATACTGAATATTACAAAGTTGAAATTTTATGAAATACTGAATATTACGAAGTTGAAATTTTATGAAATACTGAGTATTACAAAGATGAAATTTTATGAAATACTGAGTATTACAAAGATTAAATTTTATGAAATACTGAGTATTACAAAGTTGAAATTTTATGACAAACTGAGTATTACAAAGATGAAATTTTATGAAATACTGAGTATTAGAAAGTTGAAATTTTATGACAAACTGAGTATTACAAAGTTGAAATTTTATGAAATACTGAGTATTAGAAAGTTGAAATTTTATGACAAACTGAGTATTACAAAGATGAAATTTTATGAAATACTGAGTATTAGAAAGTTGAAATTTTATGACAAACTGAGTATTACAAAGATGAAATTTTATGAAATACTGAGTATTAGAAAGTTGAAATTTTATGACAAACTGAGTATTACAAAGATGAAATTTTATGAAATACTGAGTATTACAAAGATGAAATTTTATGACATACTGAGTATTACAAAGATGAAATTTTATGAAATACTGAGTATTAGAAAGTTGAAATTTTATGACAAACTGAGTATTACAAAGATGAAATTTTATGAAATACTGAGTATTACAAAGTTGAAATTTTATGACATACTGAGTATTACAAAGTTGACATTTTATGAAATACTGAGTATTAGAAAGATCAAAATTTTATGACAAACTGAGTATTAAAAAGTTGAAATTTTATGACAAACTGAGTATTACAAAGTTGAAATTTTATGACATACTGAGTATTACAAAGTTGAAATTTTATGACAAACTGAGTATTACAAAGTTGAAATTTTATGACATACTGAGTATTACAAAGTTGAAATTTTATGACAAACTGAGTATTACAAAGTTGAAATTTTATGACAAACTGAGTATTACAAAGTTGAAATTTTATGAAATACTGAGTATTACAAAGTTGAAATTTTATGACATACTGAGTATTAGAAAGATGAAATTTTATGACAAACTGAGTATTACAAAGTTGAAATTTTATGACAAACTGAGTATTACAAAGTTGAAATTTTATGACATACTGAGTATTACAAAGTTGAAATGTTATGACAAACTGAGTATTACAAAGTTGATATTTTATGAAATACTGAGTATTAGAAAGATCAAAATTTTATGACAAACTGAGTATTACAAAGTTGAAATTTTATGAAATACTGAGTATTACAAAGTTGAAATTTTATGACAAACTGAGTATTACAAAGTTGAAATTTTATGACATACTGAGTATTACAAAGTTGAAATTTTATGAAATACTGAGTATTACAAAGTTGAAATTTTATGACAAACTGAGTATTACAAAGTTGAAATGTTATGACAAACTGAGTATTACAAAGTTGATATTTTATGAAATACTGAGTATTAGAAAGATCAAAATTTTATGACAAACTGAGTATTACAAAGTTGAAATTTTATGACAAACTGAGTATTACAAAGTTGAAATGTTATGACAAACTGAGTATTACAAAGTTGATATTTTATGAAATACTGAGTATTAGAAAGATCAAAATTTTATGACATACTGAGTATTACAAAGTTGAAATTTTATGACAAACTGAGTATTACAAAGTTGAAATTTTATGAAATACTGAGTATTACAAAGTTGAAATTTTATGACATACTGAGTATTAGAAAGATGAAATTTTATGACAAACTGAGTATTACAAAGTTGAAATTTTATGACAAACTGAGTATTACAAAGTTGAAATTTTATGACATACTGAGTATTACAAAGTTGAAATGTTATGACAAACTGAGTATTACAAAGTTGATATTTTATGAAATACTGAGTATTAGAAAGATCAAAATTTTATGACAAACTGAGTATTACAAAGTTGAAATTTTATGAAATACTGAGTATTACAAAGTTGAAATTTTATGACAAACTGAGTATTACAAAGTTGAAATTTTATGACATACTGAGTATTACAAAGTTGAAATTTTATGAAATACTGAGTATTACAAAGTTGAAATTTTATGACAAACTGAGTATTACAAAGTTGAAATGTTATGACAAACTGAGTATTACAAAGTTGATATTTTATGAAATACTGAGTATTAGAAAGATCAAAATTTTATGACAAACTGAGTATTACAAAGTTGAAATTTTATGACAAACTGAGTATTACAAAGTTGAAATGTTATGACAAACTGAGTATTACAAAGTTGATATTTTATGAAATACTGAGTATTAGAAAGATCAAAATTTTATGACATACTGAGTATTACAAAGTTGAAATTTTATGACAAACTGAGTATTACAAAGTTGAAATTTTATGACAAACTGAGTATTACAAAGTTGAAATTTTATGACAAACTGAGTATTACAAAGTTGAAATTTTATGACACTGAGTATTACAAAGATTAAATTTTATGAAATACTGAGTATTACAAAGTTGAAATTTTATGACATACTGAATATTACAAAGTTGAAATTTTATGAAATACTGAGTATTACAAAGATGAAATTTTATGACAAACTGAGTATTAGAAATTAGAAATTTTATGAAATACTGAGTATTAGAAAGATTAAATTTTATGAAATACTGAGTATTACAAAGATGAAATTTTATGACAAACTGAGTATTAGAAATTAGAAATTTTATGAAATACTGAATATTACAAAGTTGAAATTTTATGAAATACTGAATATTACAAAGTTGAAATTTTATGAAATACTGAGTATTACAAAGATGAAATTTTATGAAATACTGAGTATTACAAAGATGAAATTTTATGAAATACTGAGTATTACAAAGTTGAAATTTTATGACATACTGAGTATTAGAAAGATGAAATTTTATGAAATACTGAGTATTACAAAGTTGAAATTTTATGACATACTGAGTATTAGAAAGATGAAATTTTATGACATACTGAGTATTAGAAAGTTGAAATTTTATGACATACTGAGTATTACAAAGATGAAATTTTATGACAAACTGAGTATTAGAAATTAGAAATTTTATGAAATACTGAGTATTACAAAGTTGAAATTTTATGACATACTGAGTATTAGAAAGATGAAATTTTATGAAATACTGAGTATTACAAAGTTGAAATTTTATGAAATACTGAGTATTAGAAAGATGAAATTTTATGAAATACTGAGTATTACAAAGTTGAAATTTTATGACATACTGAGTATTACAAAGTTGAAATTTTATGAAATACTGAATATTACAAAGTTGAAATTTTATGAAATACTGAATATTACAAAGATGAAATTTTATGAAATACTGAGTATTACAAAGATGAAATTTTATGAAATACTGAGTATTACAAAGTTGAAATTTTATGACATACTGAGTATTACAAAGATGAAATTTTATGAAATACTGAGTATTACAAAGATGAAATTTTATGACAAACTGAGTATTAGAAATTAGAAATTTTATGAAATACTGAGTATTAGAAAGATGAAATTTTATGAAATACTGAGTATTAGAAAGATGAAATTTTATGACAAACTGAGTATTAGAAATTAGAAATTTTATGAAATACTGAATATTACAAAGTTGAAATTTTATGAAATACTGAATATTACAAAGTTGAAATTTTATGAAATACTGAGTATTACAAAGATGAAATTTTATGAAATACTGAGTATTACAAAGATGAAATTTTATGAAATACTGAGTATTACAAAGATGAAATTTTATGACATACTGAGTATTAGAAAGATGAAATTTTATGAAATACTGAGTATTACAAAGATGAAATTTTATGAAATACTGAGTATTACAAAGATGAAATTTTATGAAATACTGAGTATTACAAAGATGAAATTTTATGAAATACTGAGTATTACAAAGTTGAAATTTTATGACAAACTGAGTATTAGAAATTAGAAATTTTATGAAATACTGAATATTACAAAGTTGAAATTTTATGAAATACTGAATATTACAAAGTTGAAATTTTATGAAATACTGAGTATTACAAAGATGAAATTTTATGAAATACTGAGTATTACAAAGATGAAATTTTATGACATACTGAGTATTAGAAAGATGAAATTTTATGAAATACTGAGTATTACAAAGATGAAATTTTATGAAATACTGAGTATTAGAAAGATGAAATTTTATGACAAACTGAGTATTAGAAATTAGAAATTTTATGAAATACTGAATATTACAAAGTTGAAATTTTATGAAATACTGAATATTACAAAGTTGAAATTTTATGAAATACTGAGTATTACAAAGATGAAATTTTATGAAATACTGAGTATTACAAAGATGAAATTTTATGAAATACTGAGTATTACAAAGATGAAATTTTATGACATACTGAGTATTAGAAAGATGAAATTTTATGAAATACTGAGTATTACAAAGATGAAATTTTATGACATACTGAGTATTAGAAAGATAAAATTTTATGAAATACTGAGTATTACAAAGATGAAATTTTATGAAATACTGAGTATTACAAAGATGAAATTTTATGAAATACTGAGTATTACAAAGATGAAATTTTATGAAATACTGAGTATTACAAAGTTGAAATTTTATGAAATACTGAGTATTAGAAAGATGAAATTTTATGAAATACTGAGTATTACAAAGTTGAAATTTTATGACATACTGAGTATTAGAAAGATGAAATTTTATGAAATACTGAGTATTACAAAGATGAAATTTTATGAAATACTGAGTATTACAAAGATGAAATTTTATGAAATACTGAGTATTACAAAGATGAAATTTTATGAAATACTGAGTATTACAAAGTTGAAATTTTATGAAATACTGAGTATTACAAAGTTGAAATTTTATGAAATACTGAGTATTACAAAGATGAAATTTTATGAAATACTGAGTATTAGAAAGATGAAATTTTATGACATACTGAGTATTACAAAGATGAAATTTTATGAAATACTGAGTATTACAAAGTTGAAATTTTATGAAATACTGAGTATTACAAAGTTGAAATTTTATGAAATACTGAGTATTAGAAAGTTGAAATTTTATGACATACTGAGTATTACAAAGATGAAATTTTATGAAATACTGAGTATTACAAAGATGAAATTTTATGACAAACTGAGTATTAGAAATTAGAAATTTTATGAAATACTGAGTATTAGAAAGATGAAATTTTATGAAATACTGAGTATTACAAAGATGAAATTTTATGAAATACTGAGTATTAGAAAGTTGAAATTTTATGAAATACTGAGTATTAGAAAGATGAAATTTTATGAAATACTGAGTATTAGAAAGATGAAATTTTATGACAAACTGAGTATTACAAAGTTGAAATTTTATGAAATACTGAGTATTAGAAAGATGAAATTTTATGAAATACTGAGTATTAGAAATTAGAAATTTTATGAAATACTGAATATTACAAAGTTGAAATTTTATGAAATACTGAGTATTACAAAGATGAAATTTTATGAAATACTGAGTATTACAAAGTTGAAATTTTATGACATACTGAGTATTACAAAGATGAAATTTTATGAAATACTGAGTATTAGAAAGTTGAAATTTTATGAAATACTGAATATTACAAAGTTGAAATTTTATGAAATACTGAGTATTACAAAGATGAAATTTTATGAAATACTGAGTATTACAAAGTTGAAATTTTATGACATACTGAGTATTACAAAGATGAAATTTTATGAAATACTGAGTATTAGAAAGTTGAAATTTTATGACAAACTGAGTATTACAAAGTTGAAATTTTATGAAATACTGAGTATTAGAAAGTTGAAATTTTATGACAAACTGAGTACTACAAAGATGAAATTTTATGAAATACTGAGTATTACAAAGATGAAATTTTATGAAATACTGAGTATTACAAAGTTGAAATTTTATGAAATACTGAGTATTACAAAGATGAAATTTTATGAAATACTGAGTATTACAAAGATGAAATTTTATGAAATACTGAGTATTAGAAAGATGAAATTTTATGACATACTGAGTATTACAAAGATGAAATTTTATGAAATACTGAGTATTACAAAGATGAAATTTTATGAAATACTGAGTATTAGAAAGATGAAATTTTATGACATACTGAGTATTACAAAGATGAAATTTTATGAAATACTGAGTATTAGAAAGTTGAAATTTTATGACAAACTGAGTATTACAAAGTTGAAATTTTATGAAATACTGAGTATTAGAAAGTTGAAATTTTATGACAAACTGAGTATTAGAAATTAGAAATTTTATGACATACTGAGTATTACAAAGATGAAATTTTATGACAAACTGAGTATTACAAAGTTGAAATTTTATGAAATACTGAGTATTAGAAAGTTGAAATTTTATGACAAACTGAGTATTAGAAATTAGAAATTTTATGACATACTGAGTATTACAAAGTTGAAATTTTATGACAAACTGAGTATTACAAAGTTGAAATTTTATGAAATACTGAGTATTAGAAAGTTGAAATTTTATGACAAACTGAGTACTACAAAGATGAAATTTTATGAAATACTGAGTATTACAAAGATGAAATTTTATGAAATACTGAGTATTACAAAGTTGAAATTTTATGAAATACTGAGTATTACAAAGATGAAATTTTATGAAATACTGAGTATTACAAAGATGAAATTTTATGAAATACTGAGTATTAGAAAGATGAAATTTTATGACATACTGAGTATTACAAAGATGAAATTTTATGAAATACTGAGTATTACAAAGATGAAATTTTATGAAATACTGAGTATTAGAAAGATGAAATTTTATGACATACTGAGTATTACAAAGATGAAATTTTATGAAATACTGAGTATTAGAAAGTTGAAATTTTATGACAAACTGAGTATTACAAAGTTGAAATTTTATGAAATACTGAGTATTAGAAAGTTGAAATTTTATGACAAACTGAGTATTAGAAATTAGAAATTTTATGACATACTGAGTATTAGAAAGATGAAATTTTATGAAATACTGAGTATTAGAAAGTTGAAATTTTATGACATACTGAGTATTACAAAGATGAAATTTTATGAAATACTGAGTATTAGAAAGATGAAATTTTATGACAAACTGAGTATTACAAAGTTGAAATTTTATGACATACTGAGTATTACAAAGATGAAATTTTATGAAATACTGAGTATTACAAAGTTGAAATTTTATGAAATACTGAGTATTACAAAGTTGAAATTTTATGACATACTGAGTATTACAAAGATGAAATTTTATGAAATACTGAGTATTAGAAAGTTGAAATTTTATGACAAACTGAGTATTACAAAGTTGAAATTTTATGAAATACTGAGTATTAGAAAGTTGAAATTTTATGACAAACTGAGTACTACAAAGATGAAATTTTATGAAATACTGAGTATTACAAAGATGAAATTTTATGAAATACTGAGTATTACAAAGTTGAAATTTTATGACATACTGAGTATTACAAAGATGAAATTTTATGAAATACTGAGTATTACAAAGTTGAAATTTTATGACATACTGAGTATTACAAAGATGAAATTTTATGAAATACTGAGTATTAGAAAGTTGAAATTTTATGACAAACTGAGTATTACAAAGTTGAAATTTTATGAAATACTGAGTATTAGAAAGTTGAAATTTTATGACAAACTGAGTACTACAAAGATGAAATTTTATGAAATACTGAGTATTACAAAGATGAAATTTTATGAAATACTGAGTATTACAAAGTTGAAATTTTATGAAATACTGAGTATTACAAAGATGAAATTTTATGAAATACTGAGTATTACAAAGATGAAATTTTATGAAATACTGAGTATTAGAAAGATGAAATTTTATGACATACTGAGTATTACAAAGATGAAATTTTATGAAATACTGAGTATTACAAAGATGAAATTTTATGAAATACTGAGTATTAGAAAGATGAAATTTTATGACATACTGAGTATTAGAAAGTTGAAATTTTATGACATACTGAGTATTACAAAGATGAAATTTTATGAAATACTGAGTATTAGAAAGTTGAAATTTTATGACAAACTGAGTATTACAAAGTTGAAATTTTATGAAATACTGAGTATTAGAAAGTTGAAATTTTATGACAAACTGAGTATTAGAAATTAGAAATTTTATGAAATACTGAATATTACAAAGTTGAAATTTTATGAAATACTGAATATTACAAAGTTGAAATTTTATGAAATACTGAGTATTACAAAGATGAAATTTTATGAAATACTGAGTATTAGAAAGTTGAAATTTTATGAAATACTGAGTATTAGAAAGATGAAATTTTATGAAATACTGAGTATTAGAAAGATGAAATTTTATGACAAACTGAGTATTAGAAATTAGAAATTTTATGAAATACTGAATATTACAAAGTTGAAATTTTATGAAATACTGAGTATTAGAAAGATGAAATTTTATGAAATACTGAGTATTAGAAAGATGAAATTTTATGACAAACTGAGTATTACAAAGTTGAAATTTTATGAAATACTGAGTATTACAAAGTTGAAATTTTATGACATACTGAGTATTAGAAAGTTGAAATTTTATGACATACTGAGTATTACAAAGTTGAAATTTTATGAAATACTGAGTATTAGAAAGATGAAATTTTATGAAATACTGAGTATTAGAAAGATGAAATTTTATGACAAACTGAGTATTAGAAATTAGAAATTTTATGAAATACTGAATATTACAAAGTTGAAATTTTATGAAATACTGAGTATTACAAAGATGAAATTTTATGAAATACTGAGTATTAGAAAGTTGAAATTTTATGAAATACTGAGTATTAGAAAGATGAAATTTTATGAAATACTGAGTATTAGAAAGATGAAATTTTATGACAAACTGAGTATTAGAAATTAGAAATTTTATGAAATACTGAATATTACAAAGTTGAAATTTTATGAAATACTGAGTATTACAAAGATGAAATTTTATGAAATACTGAGTATTACAAAGATGAAATTTTATGAAATACTGAGTATTACAAAGTTGAAATTTTATGACATACTGAGTATTACAAAGATGAAATTTTATGACAAACTGAGTATTACAAAGTTGAAATTTTATGACATACTGAGTATTAGAAAGTTGAAATTTTATGACAAACTGAGTATTACAAAGTTGAAATTTTATGAAATACTGAGTATTAGAAAGTTGAAATTTTATGACAAACTGAGTATTACAAAGTTGAAATTTTATGAAATACTGAGTATTAGAAAGTTGAAATTTTATGACAAACTGAGTATTACAAAGTTGAAATTTTATGAAATACTGAGTATTAGAAAGTTGAAATTTTATGACAAACTGAGTATTAGAAATTAGAAATTTTATGAAATACTGAATATTACAAAGTTGAAATTTTATGAAATACTGAATATTACAAAGTTGAAATTTTATGAAATACTGAGTATTAGAAAGATGAAATTTTATGACATACTGAGTATTACAAAGATGAAATTTTATGAAATACTGAGTATTACAAAGATGAAATTTTATGAAATACTGAGTATTACAAAGATGAAATTTTATGAAATACTGAGTATTAGAAAGTTGAAATTTTATGACAAACTGAGTATTACAAAGATGAAATTTTATGAAATACTGAGTATTAGAAAGTTGAAATTTTATGACAAACTGAGTATTACAAAGTTGAAATTTTATGAAATACTGAGTATTAGAAAGTTGAAATTTTATGACAAACTGAGTATTACAAAGTTGAAATTTTATGAAATACTGAGTATTAGAAAGTTGAAATTTTATGACAAACTGAGTATTAGAAATTAGAAATTTTATGAAATACTGAATATTACAAAGTTGAAATTTTATGAAATACTGAATATTACAAAGTTGAAATTTTATGAAATACTGAGTATTAGAAAGATGAAATTTTATGACATACTGAGTATTACAAAGATGAAATTTTATGAAATACTGAGTATTACAAAGATGAAATTTTATGAAATACTGAGTATTACAAAGATGAAATTTTATGAAATACTGAGTATTAGAAAGTTGAAATTTTATGACAAACTGAGTATTACAAAGATGAAATTTTATGAAATACTGAGTATTAGAAAGTTGAAATTTTATGACAAACTGAGTATTACAAAGTTGAAATTTTATGAAATACTGAGTATTAGAAAGTTGAAATTTTATGACAAACTGAGTATTACAAAGTTGAAATTTTATGAAATACTGAGTATTAGAAAGTTGAAATTTTATGACAAACTGAGTATTAGAAATTAGAAATTTTATGAAATACTGAATATTACAAAGATGAAATTTTATGACAAACTGAGTATTAGAAATTTGAAATTTTATGAAATACTGAGTATTACAAAGTTGAAATTTTATGAAATACTGAATATTACAAAGTTGAAATTTTATGAAATACTGAGTATTACAAAGTTGAAATTATGAAATACTGAATATTACAAAGTTGAAATTTTATGAAATACTGAGTATTACAAAGTTGAAACTTTATGAAATACTGAATATTAGAAAGTTGAAATTTTATGAAATACTGAGTATTAGAAAGATGAAATTTTATGAAATTCTGAGTATTACAAAGTTGAAATTATGAAATACTGAATATTACAAAGTTGACATTTCATGACATACTGAGTATTACAAAGTTGAAATTTTATGAAATACTGAGTATTACAAAGATGAAATTATGAAATACTGAGTATTACAAAGTTGAAATTTTATGAAATACTGAATATTACAAAGTTGAAATTTTATGAAATACTGAGTATTAGAAAGATGACATTTTATGACATATTGAGTATTAGAAAAAGGACATTTTATGAAATACTGAGTATTACAAAGTTGAAATTTTATGACATACTGAGTATTAGAAAGTTGAAATTTTATGACAAACTGAGTATTACAAAGTTGAAATTTTATGACAAACTGAGTATTAGAAAGATGAAATTTTATGACATACTGAGTATTACAAAGATGAAATTTTATGAAATACTGAGTATTAGAAAGATGAAATTTTATGACAAACTGAGTATTAGAAAGTTGAAATTTTATGACAAACTGAGTATTACAAAGTTGAAATTTTATGACAAACTGAGTATTAGAAAGATGAAATTTTATGACATACTGAGTATTACAAAGATGAAATTTTATGAAATACTGAGTATTAGAAAGTTGAAATTTTATGACATACTGAGTATTACAAAGATGAAATTTTATGAAATACTGAGTATTAGAAAGTTGAAATTTTATGACAAACTGAGTATTACAAAGATGAAATTTTATGAAATACTGAGTATTACAAAGTTGAAATTTTATGACAAACTGAGTATTACAAAGTTGAAATTTTATGAAATACTGAGTATTACAAAGTTGAAATTTTATGACAAACTGAGTATTACAAAGATGAAATTTTATGAAATACTGAGTATTACAAAGTTGAAATTTTATGACAAACTGAGTATTACAAAGATGAAATTTTATGACATACTGAGTATTAGAAAGATGAAATTTTATGAAATACTGAGTATTACAAAGTTGAAATTTTATGACAAACTGAGTATTACAAAGTTGAAATTTTATGAAATACTGAGTATTACAAAGTTGAAATTTTATGACAAACTGAGTATTACAAAGATGAAATTTTATGAAATACTGAGTATTACAAAGTTGAAATTTTATGACAAACTGAGTATTACAAAGTTGAAATTTTATGAAATACTGAGTATTACAAAGTTGAAATTTTATGACAAACTGAGTATTACAAAGATGAAATTTTATGAAATACTGAGTATTACAAAGTTGAAATTTTATGAAATACTGAACTGAGTATTAGAAAGATGACATTTTATGACATATTGAGTATTAGAAAAAGGAAATTTTATGAAATACTGAGTATTACAAAGTTGAAATTTTATGACATACTGAGTATTAGAAAGTTGAAATTTTATGCAAACTGAGTATTACAAAGTTGAAATTTTATGACAAACTGAGTATTAGAAAGATGAAATTTTATGACATACTGAGTTTACAAAGATGAAATTTTATGAAATACTGAGTATTAGAAAGATGAAATTTTATGACAAACTGAGTATTACAAAGTTGAAATTTTATGACAAACTGAGTATTAGAAAGATGAAATTTTATGACATACTGAGTATTACAAAGATGAAATTTTATGAAATACTGAGTATTACAAAGTTGAAATTTTATGACAAACTGAGTATTACAAAGATGAAATTTTATGACATACTGAGTATTACAAAGATGAAATTTTATGAAATACTGAGTATTAGAAAGTTGAAATTTTATGACAAACTGAGTATTACAAAGATGAAATTTTATGACATACTGAGTATTACAAAGTTGAAATTTTATGACAAACTGAGTATTACAAAGTTGAAATTTTATGAAATACTGAGTATTACAAAGTTGAAATTTTATGACAAACTGAGTATTACAAGATGAAATTTTATGAAATACTGAATATTACAAAGTTTAAATTTTATGACAAACTGAGTATTACAAGATGAAATTTTATGAAATACTGAGTATTAGAAAGTTGAAATTTTATGACAAACTGAGTATTACAAAGTTGAAATTTTATGAAAACTGAGTATTACAAAGTTGAAATTTTATGACAAACTGAGTATTACAAAGATGAAATTTTATGAAATACTGAGTATTAGAAAGATGAAATTTTATGAAATACTGAGTATTACAAAGTTGAAATTTTATGACAAACTGAGTATTACAAAGATGAAATTTTATGAAATACTGAGTATTACAAAGTTGAAATTTTATGACAAACTGAGTATTACAAAGATGAAATTTTATGACAAACTGAGTATAACAAAGATGAAATTTTATGACATACTGAGTATTACAAAGATGAAATTTTATGAAATACTGAGTATTACAAAGTTGAAATTTTATGACAAACTGAGTATTACAAAGATGACATTTTATGAAATACTGAGTATTACAAAGATGAAATTTTATGAAATACTGAGTATTACAAAGTTGAAATTTTATGACAAACTGAGTATTACAAAGTTGAAATTTTATGACAAACTGAGTATTACAAAGATGAAATTTTATGAAATACTGAGTATTACAAAGTTGAAATTTTATGAAATACTGAGTATTACAAAGTTGAAATTTTATGACAAACTGAGTATTACAAAGATGAAATTTTATGAAATACTGAGTATTACAAAGATGAAATTTTATGAAATACTGAGTATTACAAAGATGAAATTTTATGAAATACTGAGTATTACAAAGTTGAAATTTTATGACAAACTGAGTATTACAAAGATGAAATTTTATGACAAACTGAGTATTACAAAGATGAAATTTTATGAAATACTGAGTATTACAAAGATGAAATTTTATGAAATACTGAGTATTACAAAGATGAAATTTTATGAAATACTGGAGTATTACAAAGTTGAAATTTTATGACAAACTGAGTATTACAAAGTTGAAATTTTATGACAAACTGAGTATTACAAAGATGAAATTTTATGAAATACTGAGTATTACAAAGTTGAAATTTTATGAAATACTGAGTATTAGAAAGATGAAATTTTATGAAATACTGAGTATTACAAAGATGAAATTTTATGAAATACTGAGTATTACAAAGATGAAATTTTATGAAATACTGAGTATTACAAAGATGAAATTTTATGAAATACTGAGTATTACAAAGTTGAAATTTTATGACAAACTGAGTATTACAAAGTTGAAATTTTATGACAAACTGAGTATTACAAAGTTGAAATTTTATGACAAACTGAGTATTACAAAGATGACATTTTATGAAATACTGAGTATTACAAAGATGAAATTTTATGAAATACTGAGTATTACAAAGTTGAAATTTTATGACAAACTGAGTATTACAAAGATGACATTTTATGAATACTGAGTATTACAAAGATGAAATTTTATGAAATACTGAGTATTAGAAAGTTGAAATTTATGACAAACTGAGTATTACAAAGTTGAAATTTTATGAAATACTGAGTATTAGAAAGTTGAAATTTTATGACAAACTGAGTATTAGAAATTAGAAATTTTATGACAAACTGAGTATTAGAAATTAGAAATTTTATGAAATACTGAGTATTACAAAGTTGAAATTTTATGAAATACTGAGTATTACAAAGATGAAATTTTATGACAAACTGAGTATTAGAAATTTGAAATTTTATGAAATACTGAGTATTACAAAGATGAAATTTTATGACAAACTGAGTATTAGAAAGATGCAATTTTATGACAAACTGAGTATTACAAAGTTGAAATTTTATGAAATACTGAATATTACAAAGTTGAAATTTTATGAAATACTGAATATTACAAAGATGAAATTTTATGACAAACTGAGTATTACAAAGTTGAAATTTTATGAAATACTGAGTATTACAAAGTTGAAATTTTATGACAAACTGAGTATTAGAAATTTGAAATTTTATGAAATACTGAGTATTACAAAGATGAAATTTTATGACATACTGAGTATTACAAAGATGACATTTTATGAAATACTGAGTATTACAAAGATGAAATTTTATGAAATACTGAGTATTAGAAAGTTGAAATTTTATGACAAACTGAGTATTAGAAAGTTGAAATTTTATGAAATACTGAGTATTAGAAAGTTGAAATTTTATGACAAACTGAGTATTAGAAAGATGACATTTTATGACAAACTGAGTATTAGAAATTTGAAATTTTATGACAAACTGAGTATTAGAAAGTTGAAAATTTTATGAAATACTGAGTATTACAAAGTTGAAATTTTATGAAATACTGAATATTACAAAGTTGAAATTTTATGAAATACTGAGTATTAGAAATTTGAAATTTTATGAAATACTGAGTATTACAAAGATGAAATTTTATGACAAACTGAGTATTAGAAATTTGAAATTTTATGAAATACTGAGTATTACAAAGATGAAATTTTATGACAAACTGAGTATTAGAATTTGAAATTTTATGACAAACTGAGTATTACAAAGTTGAAATTTTATGAAATACTGAATATTACAAAGTTGAAATTTTATGAAATACTGAGTATTACAAAGATGACATTTTATGACAAACTGAGTATTACAAAGTTGAAATTTTATGAAATACTGAATATTACAAAGTTGAAAATTTTATGACATACTGAGTATTACAAAGATGAAATTTTATGAAATACTGAGTATTACAAAGTTGAAAATTTTATGACATACTGAGTATTACAAAGATGAAATTTTATGAAATACTGAGTATTAGAAAGTTGAAATTTATGACAAACTGAGTATTACAAAGTTGAAATTTTATGAAATACTGAGTATTAGAAAGTTGAAATTTTATGACAAACTGAGTACTACAAAGATGAAATTTTATGAAATACTGAGTATTACAAAGATGAAATTTTATGAATACTGAGTATTACAAAGTTGAAATTTTATGAAATACTGAGTATTACAAAGATGAAATTTTATGAAATACTGAGTATTACAAAGATGAAATTTTATGAAATACTGAGTATTAGAAAGATGAAATTTTATGACATACTGAGTATTACAAAGATGAAATTTTATGAAATACTGAGTATTACAAAGATGAAATTTTATGAAATACTGAGTATTAGAAAGATGAAATTTTATGACATACTGAGTATTAGAAAGTTGAAATTTTATGACATACTGAGTATTACAAAGATGAAATTTTTATGAAATACTGAGTATTAGAAAGTTGAAATTTTATGACAAACTGAGTATTACAAAGTTGAAATTTTATGAAATACTGAGTATTAGAAAGTTGAAATTTTATGACAAACTGAGTATTAGAAATTAGAAATTTTATGAAATACTGAATATTACAAAGTTGAAATTTTATGAAATACTGAATATTACAAAGTTGAAATTTTATGAAATACTGAGTATTACAAAGATGAAATTTTATGAAATACTGAGTATTAGAAAGTTGAAATTTTATGAAATACTGAGTATTAGAAAGATGAAATTTTATGAAATACTGAGTATTAGAAAGATGAAATTTTATGACAAACTGAGTATTAGAAATTAGAAATTTTATGAAATACTGAATATTACAAAGTTGAAATTTTATGAAATACTGAGTATTAGAAAGATGAAATTTTATGAAATACTGAGTATTAGAAAGATGAAATTTTATGACAAACTGAGTATTACAAAGTTGAAATTTTATGAAATACTGAGTATTACAAAGTTGAAATTTTATGACATACTGAGTATTAGAAAGTTGAAATTTTATGACATACTGAGTATTACAAAGTTGAAATTTTATGAAATACTGAGTATTAGAAAGATGAAATTTTATGAAATACTGAGTATTAGAAAGATGAAATTTTATGACAAACTGAGTATTAGAAATTAGAAATTTTATGAAATACTGAATATTACAAAGTTGAAATTTTATGAAATACTGAGTATTACAAAGATGAAATTTTATGAAATACTGAGTATTAGAAAGTTGAAATTTTATGAAATACTGAGTATTAGAAAGATGAAATTTTATGAAATACTGAGTATTAGAAAGATGAAATTTTATGACAAACTGAGTATTAGAAATTAGAAATTTTATGAAATACTGAATATTACAAAGTTGAAATTTTATGAAATACTGAGTATTACAAAGATGAAATTTTATGAAATACTGAGTATTACAAAGATGAAATTTTATGAAATACTGAGTATTACAAAGTTGAAATTTTATGACATACTGAGTATTACAAAGATGAAATTTTATGACAAACTGAGTATTACAAAGTTGAAATTTTATGACATACTGAGTATTAGAAAGTTGAAATTTTATGACAAACTGAGTATTACAAAGTTGAAATTTTATGAAATACTGAGTATTAGAAAGTTGAAATTTTATGACAAACTGAGTATTACAAAGTTGAAATTTTATGAAATACTGAGTATTAGAAAGTTGAAATTTTATGACAAACTGAGTATTACAAAGTTGAAATTTTATGAAATACTGAGTATTAGAAAGTTGAAATTTTATGACAAACTGAGTATTAGAAATTAGAAATTTTATGAAATACTGAATATTACAAAGTTGAAATTTTATGAAATACTGAATATTACAAAGTTGAAATTTTATGAAATACTGAGTATTAGAAAGATGAAATTTTATGACATACTGAGTATTACAAAGATGAAATTTTATGAAATACTGAGTATTACAAAGATGAAATTTTATGAAATACTGAGTATTACAAAGATGAAATTTTATGAAATACTGAGTATTAGAAAGTTGAAATTTTATGACAAACTGAGTATTACAAAGATGAAATTTTATGAAATACTGAGTATTAGAAAGTTGAAATTTTATGACAAACTGAGTATTACAAAGTTGAAATTTTATGAAATACTGAGTATTAGAAAGTTGAAATTTTATGACAAACTGAGTATTACAAAGTTGAAATTTTATGAAATACTGAGTATTAGAAAGTTGAAATTTTATGACAAACTGAGTATTAGAAATTAGAAATTTTATGAAATACTGAATATTACAAAGTTGAAATTTTATGAAATACTGAATATTACAAAGTTGAAATTTTATGAAATACTGAGTATTAGAAAGATGAAATTTTATGACATACTGAGTATTACAAAGATGAAATTTTATGAAATACTGAGTATTACAAAGATGAAATTTTATGAAATACTGAGTATTACAAAGATGAAATTTTATGAAATACTGAGTATTAGAAAGTTGAAATTTTATGACAAACTGAGTATTACAAAGATGAAATTTTATGAAATACTGAGTATTAGAAAGTTGAAATTTTATGACAAACTGAGTATTACAAAGTTGAAATTTTATGAAATACTGAGTATTAGAAAGTTGAAATTTTATGACAAACTGAGTATTACAAAGTTGAAATTTTATGAAATACTGAGTATTAGAAAGTTGAAATTTTATGACAAACTGAGTATTAGAAATTAGAAATTTTATGAAATACTGAATATTACAAAGATGAAATTTTATGACAAACTGAGTATTAGAAATTTGAAATTTTATGAAATACTGAGTATTACAAAGTTGAAATTTTATGAAATACTGAATATTACAAAGTTGAAATTTTATGAAATACTGAGTATTACAAAGTTGAAATTATGAAATACTGAATATTACAAAGTTGAAATTTTATGAAATACTGAGTATTACAAAGTTGAAACTTTATGAAATACTGAATATTAGAAAGTTGAAATTTTATGAAATACTGAGTATTAGAAAGATGAAATTTTATGAAATTCTGAGTATTACAAAGTTGAAATTATGAAATACTGAATATTACAAAGTTGACATTTCATGACATACTGAGTATTACAAAGTTGAAATTTTATGAAATACTGAGTATTACAAAGATGAAATTATGAAATACTGAGTATTACAAAGTTGAAATTTTATGAAATACTGAATATTACAAAGTTGAAATTTTATGAAATACTGAGTATTAGAAAGATGACATTTTATGACATACTGAGTATTACAAAGATGAAATTTTATGACAAACTGAGTATTAGAAAGATGAAATTTTATGACATACTGAGTATTACAAAGATGAAATTTTATGAAATACTGAGTATTAGAAAGATGAAATTTTATGACAAACTGAGTATTAGAAAGTTGAAATTTTATGACAAACTGAGTATTACAAAGTTGAAATTTTATGACAAACTGAGTATTAGAAAGATGAAATTTTATGACATACTGAGTATTAGAAAAAGGACATTTTATGAAATACTGAGTATTACAAAGTTGAAATTTTATGACATACTGAGTATTAGAAAGTTGAAATTTTATGACAAACTGAGTATTACAAAGTTGAAATTTTATGACAAACTGAGTATTAGAAAGATGAAATTTTATGACATACTGAGTATTACAAAGATGAAATTTTATGAAATACTGAGTATTAGAAAGATGAAATTTTATGACAAACTGAGTATTAGAAAGTTGAAATTTTATGACAAACTGAGTATTACAAAGTTGAAATTTTATGACAAACTGAGTATTAGAAAGATGAAATTTTATGACATACTGAGTATTACAAAGATGAAATTTTATGAAATACTGAGTATTAGAAAGTTGAAATTTTATGACATACTGAGTATTACAAAGATGAAATTTTATGAAATACTGAGTATTAGAAAGTTGAAATTTTATGACAAACTGAGTATTACAAAGTTGAAATTTTATGAAATACTGAGTATTACAAAGTTGAAATTTTATGAAATACTGAGTATTACAAAGTTGAAATTTTATGAAATACTGAGTATTAGAAAGTTGAAATTTTATGACATACTGAGTATTACAAAGATGAAATTTTATGAAATACTGAGTATTAGAAAGTTGAAATTTTATGACAAACTGAGTATTACAAAGTTGAAATTTTATGACAAACTGAGTATTACAAAGTTGAAATTTTATGACAAACTGAGTATTACAAAGTTGAAATTTTATGAAATACTGAGTATTACAAAGATGAAATTTTATGAAATACTGAGTATTACAAAGTTGAAATTTTATGACAAACTGAGTATTACAAAGTTGAAATTTTATGAAATACTGAGTATTACAAAGTTGAAATTTTATGACAAACTGAGTATTACAAAGATGAAATTTTATGAAATACTGAGTATTACAAAGTTGAAATTTTATGACAAACTGAGTATTACAAAGATGAAATTTTATGACATACTGAGTATTAGAAAGATGAAATTTTATGAAATACTGAGTATTACAAAGTTGAAATTTTATGACAAACTGAGTATTACAAAGTTGAAATTTTATGAAATACTGAGTATTACAAAGTTGAAATTTTATGACAAACTGAGTATTACAAAGATGAAATTTTATGAAATACTGAGTATTACAAAGTTGAAATTTTATGACAAACTGAGTATTACAAAGTTGAAATTTTATGAAATACTGAGTATTACAAAGTTGAAATTTTATGACAAACTGAGTATTACAAAGATGAAATTTTATGAAATACTGAGTATTACAAAGTTGAAATTTTATGAAATACTGAGTATTAGAAAGATGACATTTTATGACATATTGAGTATTAGAAAAAGGAAATTTTATGAAATACTGAGTATTACAAAGTTGAAATTTTATGACATACTGAGTATTAGAAAGTTGAAATTTTATGCCAAACTGAGTATTACAAAGTTGAAATTTTATGACAAACTGAGTATTAGAAAGATGAAATTTTATGACATACTGAGTATTACAAAGATGAAATTTTATGAAATACTGAGTATTAGAAAGATGAAATTTTATGACAAACTGAGTATTACAAAGTTGAAATTTTATGACAAACTGAGTATTAGAAAGATGAAATTTTATGACATACTGAGTATTACAAAGATGAAATTTTATGAAATACTGAGTATTACAAAGTTGAAATTTTATGACAAACTGAGTATTACAAAGATGAAATTTTATGACATACTGAGTATTACAAAGATGAAATTTTATGAAATACTGAGTATTAGAAAGTTGAAATTTTATGACAAACTGAGTATTACAAAGATGAAATTTTATGACATACTGAGTATTACAAAGTTGAAATTTTATGACAAACTGAGTATTACAAAGTTGAAATTTTATGAAATACTGAGTATTACAAAGTTGAAATTTTATGACAAACTGAGTATTACAAAGATGAAATTTTATGAAATACTGAATATTACAAAGTTTAAATTTTATGACAAACTGAGTATTACAAAGATGAAATTTTATGAAATACTGAGTATTAGAAAGTTGAAATTTTATGACAAACTGAGTATTACAAAGTTGAAATTTTATGAAATACTGAGTATTACAAAGTTGAAATTTTATGACAAACTGAGTATTACAAAGATGAAATTTTATGAAATACTGAGTATTAGAAAGATGAAATTTTATGAAATACTGAGTATTACAAAGTTGAAATTTTATGACAAACTGAGTATTACAAAGATGAAATTTTATGAAATACTGAGTATTACAAAGTTGAAATTTTATGACAAACTGAGTATTACAAAGATGAAATTTTATGACAAACTGAGTATAACAAAGATGAAATTTTATGACATACTGAGTATTACAAAGATGAAATTTTATGAAATACTGAGTATTACAAAGTTGAAATTTTATGACAAACTGAGTATTACAAAGATGACATTTTATGAAATACTGAGTATTACAAAGATGAAATTTTATGAAATACTGAGTATTACAAAGTTGAAATTTTATGACAAACTGAGTATTACAAAGTTGAAATTTTATGACAAACTGAGTATTACAAAGATGAAATTTTATGAAATACTGAGTATTACAAAGTTGAAATTTTATGAAATACTGAGTATTACAAAGTTGAAATTTTATGACAAACTGAGTATTACAAAGATGAAATTTTATGAAATACTGAGTATTACAAAGATGAAATTTTATGAAATACTGAGTATTACAAAGATGAAATTTTATGAAATACTGAGTATTACAAAGTTGAAATTTTATGACAAACTGAGTATTACAAAGATGAAATTTTATGACAAACTGAGTATTACAAAGATGAAATTTTATGAAATACTGAGTATTACAAAGATGAAATTTTATGAAATACTGAGTATTACAAAGATGAAATTTTATGAAATACTGAGTATTACAAAGTTGAAATTTTATGACAAACTGAGTATTACAAAGTTGAAATTTTATGACAAACTGAGTATTACAAAGATGAAATTTTATGAAATACTGAGTATTACAAAGTTGAAATTTTATGAAATACTGAGTATTAGAAAGATGAAATTTTATGAAATACTGAGTATTACAAAGATGAAATTTTATGAAATACTGAGTATTACAAAGATGAAATTTTATGAAATACTGAGTATTACAAAGATGAAATTTTATGAAATACTGAGTATTACAAAGTTGAAATTTTATGACAAACTGAGTATTACAAAGTTGAAATTTTATGACAAACTGAGTATTACAAAGTTGAAATTTTATGACAAACTGAGTATTACAAAGATGACATTTTATGAAATACTGAGTATTACAAAGATGAAATTTTATGAAATACTGAGTATTACAAAGTTGAAATTTTATGACAAACTGAGTATTACAAAGATGACATTTTATGAAATACTGAGTATTACAAAGATGAAATTTTATGAAATACTGAGTATTAGAAAGTTGAAATTTTATGACAAACTGAGTATTACAAAGTTGAAATTTTATGAAATACTGAGTATTAGAAAGTTGAAATTTTATGACAAACTGAGTATTAGAAATTAGAAATTTTATGACAAACTGAGTATTAGAAATTAGAAATTTTATGAAATACTGAGTATTACAAAGTTGAAATTTTATGAAATACTGAGTATTACAAAGATGAAATTTTATGACAAACTGAGTATTAGAAATTTGAAATTTTATGAAATACTGAGTATTACAAAGATGAAATTTTATGACAAACTGAGTATTAGAAAGATGCAATTTTATGACAAACTGAGTATTACAAAGTTGAAATTTTATGAAATACTGAATATTACAAAGTTGAAATTTTATGAAATACTGAATATTACAAAGATGAAATTTTATGACAAACTGAGTATTACAAAGTTGAAATTTTATGAAATACTGAGTATTACAAAGTTGAAATTTTATGACAAACTGAGTATTAGAAATTTGAAATTTTATGAAATACTGAGTATTACAAAGATGAAATTTTATGACATACTGAGTATTACAAAGATGACATTTTATGAAATACTGAGTATTACAAAGATGAAATTTTATGAAATACTGAGTATTAGAAAGTTGAAATTTTATGACAAACTGAGTATTAGAAAGTTGAAATTTTATGAAATACTGAGTATTAGAAAGTTGAAATTTTATGACAAACTGAGTATTAGAAAGATGACATTTTATGACAAACTGAGTATTAGAAATTTGAAATTTTATGACAAACTGAGTATTAGAAAGTTGAAATTTTATGAAATACTGAGTATTACAAAGTTGAAATTTTATGAAATACTGAATATTACAAAGTTGAAATTTTATGAAATACTGAGTATTAGAAATTTGAAATTTTATGAAATACTGAGTATTACAAAGATGAAATTTTATGACAAACTGAGTATTAGAAATTTGAAATTTTATGAAATACTGAGTATTACAAAGATGAAATTTTATGACAAACTGAGTATTAGAAATTTGAAATTTTATGACAAACTGAGTATTACAAAGTTGAAATTTTATGAAATACTGAATATTACAAAGTTGAAATTTTATGAAATACTGAGTATTACAAAGATGACATTTTATGACAAACTGAGTATTACAAAGTTGAAATTTTATGAAATACTGAATATTACAAAGTTGAAATTTTATGAAATACTGAGTATTACAAAGTTGAAATTATGAAATACTGAGTATTACAAAGATGAAACTTTATGACAAACTGAGTATTAGAAATTTGAAATTTTATGAAATACTGAATATTACAAAGTTGAAATTTTATGACAAACTGAGTATTACAAAGTTGAAATTTTATGAAATACTGAATATTACAAAGTTGAAATTTTATGAAATACTGAGTATTACAAAGTTGAAATTTTATGAAATACTGAATATTAGAAAGTTGAAATTTTATGAAATACTGAGTATTACAAAGATGAAATTTTATGACAAACTGAGTATTAGAAATTTGAAATTTTATGAAATACTGAGTATTACAAAGATGAAATTTTATGACAAACTGAGTATTAGAAAGATGCAATTTTATGACAAACTGAGTATTACAAAGTTGAAATTTTATGAAATACTGAATATTACAAAGTTGAAATTTTATGAAATACTGAATATTACAAAGATGAAATTTTATGACAAACTGAGTATTACAAAGTTGAAATTTTATGAAATACTGAATATTACAAAGATGAAATTTTATGACAAACTGAGTATTAGAAATTTGAAATTTTATGAAATACTGAGTATTACAAAGATGAAATTTTATGACATACTGAGTATTACAAAGATGACATTTTATGAAATACTGAGTATTACAAAGATGAAATTTTATGAAATACTGAGTATTACAAAGTTGAAATTTTATGACAAACTGAGTATTAGAAATTTGAAATTTTATGAAATACTGAGTATTACAAAGATGAAATTTTATGACATACTGAGTATTACAAAGATGACATTTTATGAAATACTGAGTATTACAAAGATGAAATTTTATGAAATACTGAGTATTAGAAAGTTGAAATTTTATGACAAACTGAGTATTAGAAAGTTGAAATTTTATGACAAACTGAGTATTAGAAAGATGACATTTTATGACAAACTGAGTATTAGAAATTTGAAATTTTATGACAAACTGAGTATTAGAAATTAGAAATTTTATGAAATACTGAGTATTACAAAGTTGAAATTTTATGAAATACTGAATATTACAAAGTTGAAATTTTATGAAATACTGAGTATTAGAAATTTGAAATTTTATGAAATACTGAGTATTACAAAGATGAAATTTTATGACAAACTGAGTATTAGAAATTTGAAATTTTATGACAAACTGAGTATTACAAAGTTGAAATTTTATGAAATACTGAGTATTACAAAGATGAAATTTTATGACAAACTGAGTATTAGAAATTTGAAATTTTATGACAAACTGAGTATTACAAAGTTGAAATTTTATGAAATACTGAATATTACAAAGTTGAAATTTTATGAAATACTGAGTATTACAAAGATGAAATTTTATGACAAACTGAGTATTACAAAGTTGAAATTTTATGAAATACTGAATATTACAAAGTTGAAATTTTATGAAATACTGAGTATTACAAAGTTGAAATTATGAAATACTGAGTATTACAAAGTTGAAATTTTATGAAATACTGAGTATTACAAAGTTGAAATTATGAAATACTGAGTATTACAAAGTTGAAATTTTATGACAAACTGAGTATTAGAAATTTGAAATTTTATGAAATACTGAATATTACAAAGTTGAAATTTTATGACAAACTGAGTATTACAAAGTTGAAATTTTATGAAATACTGAATATTACAAAGTTGAAATTTTATGAAATACTGAGTATTACAAAGTTGAAATTTTATGAAATACTGAATATTAGAAAGTTGAAATTTTATGAAATACTGAGTATTACAAAGTTGAAATTATGAAATACTGAATATTACAAAGTTGACATTTTATGACATACTGAGTATTACAAAGTTGAAATTATGAAATACTGAATATTACAAAGTTGAAATTTTATGAAATACTGAATATTACAAAGTAGAAATTTTATGAAATACTGAATATTACAAAGTTGAAATTTTATGAAATACTGAGTATTACAAAGATGAAATTTTATGACATATTGAGTATTAGAAAGAGGAAATTTAATGACATACTAAGTATTAGAACAATTACATTTTATGACATACTGAGTATTAGAAAAATAACATTTTATGACATACTTGTCACAGAGTCACAGCCAACACCCACCAACATCCATGCATTGTCACCAGATCTCCACGCTCTGCCCACTCATTCACAATCCCCTAAATACTGATCACCGGACCCTGCACCTCATCATCACAGACACTTTATAGACTCACACTCCCTTCACTACAGTGTCTGGTCTCGTCATACGTACCTGGACTCCTTACCCGCTACTCACCTGAGTATCCACCGTCTTCTTCCAAGTCTTCCTCGTCTCCAGTTCCTCGGTCCTCGTGTTCTCCATTCCCTGCAAACGACAAACTCCATTATCTACAGCTAAGTGACTGTCCAGAAGTGCTTGTTTCTAATACTCACCTGAATACCTATTGCAACCTGTGTTCGTGTCTCTGTCAATAAATATCACTTGACTTCACCACATCCTCTGCCTCCGTCTGTGTTGTGACAATATTGAGTATTAGAAAGATGAAATTTTGTAACATACTAAATGAAAAATTATTGTCACAGTCACATTTAGTTTCAGTTGGATTGGACTTTCAGTTTGTTTGTATCTGTCACATGTTCCTTTGTTCTGTTTCCCGCCATTCGTCTGTCTCCCTGGTTACCATCATCATTAGTTCATTTGCGTCAGCTGTGATCTGTTAATTATCCTCGTTTGTATTTGCTATTTAAGTTCCTCCTGTTCTCGAACACCGAAAATCAAACAACCCGTCTGACCTGGGTAAGTACCAATCTCTGCTCTCATCCTTCTCAGATGATGTCAATGCGGCTAAATCCTCATTTTTCCACAACAAAATCAACAGCACCTCAAACACACGCACACTTTTCAGAACATTCAACTCTCTCCTCTGTCCCCCCTCCACCATCTCTTTATCTGCTGACGTTTTTGCCCATTTTTTCACGGATAAAACAATCATCAGCAGTCAGTTCTCACCTCCACACACACAGGATTTTAGATCAGCCACATCCACAGCCAAACATCTTTTCTCCAGCCATCCTACCACTTGCCCCCTAGATCCCATCCCCTCACACCTCCTACAACACATCTCTCCTGTACTCCTACCAGCACTCACACACACATCAACACATCTCTCTGCACCGGCATCTTCCCTACCACATTCAAGCAGGCTCGGGTAACCCCACTGCTTAAAAAACCCACATTAAACCCATCATTTGTAGATAACTACAGACCTGTTTCTCTCTACTAACATTCATAGCGAAAACACTTGAATGAGTTGTTTTCAAGCAGGTTTCATCTTTCCTCTTACAGTTTAATCAGCTGGACGTAAACCAATCAGGTTTCAAAAAGGGCCACTCAACAGAGACTGCATTACTGTCGGTCACTGAAGCCCTGCGGATTGCAAAAGCTGCTTCCAAATCATCAGTCCTCATCCTCCTCGATCTATCTGCTGCCTTTGACACTGTGAATCATCAGATTCTTCTATCCACCCTCTCATCACTGGGCATCACAGGGATCCCACTCCACTGGTTTGAGTCCTATCTCACCGGCAGGTCCTTCAAGGTTGCCTGGAGAGGGGAGGTATCCAAAGCACATCAACTAACCACGGGGGTTCCTCAGAGCTCATTGCTTGGACCTCTCCTCTTCTCCATTTACACTACATCACTGGGACCCATCATACAGGCACATGGCTTCTCATACCATTGCTATGCTGATGACACACAGCTCTACCTCTCATTTCAACCAGATGATCCCACAGTAGCTGCACGAATCTCACGCTGTCTAGCAGACATCTCGTCATGGATGAAACAACATCACCTGCAGCTCAACCTAGCAAAGACTGAGCTTCTCGTCTTCCCTGCTAATCCGACTCTACAACACGACTTCACCATCCAGCTAGGTTCATCTTTGATTACCCCTTCAGAGTCGGTCAGAAATCTCGGAGTAATCTTTGATGACCAGCTGTCCTTCAAAGACCACATTTCAAAGACAGCTCGGTCATGCAGGTTTGCCCTGCACAACATCAGAAAGATCAGACCGTTCCTAACAGAGCACGCAACACAGCTTCTTGTCCAAGCCCTGGTCATTTCTAGGCTTGACTACTGCAATGCGCTTCTGGCTGGACTTCCATCGTGTGCGATTCAAGATGCTTCAAATGATTCAGAACGCAGTAGCACGTCTCGTCTTCAACGAGCCCAAAAGGGCCCATGTCACCCCTCTCTTCATCTCCCTGCACTGGCTACCACTCGCTGCCCGCATTAAGTTCAAGGCACTGACGCTTGCTTTTAATCTTTAAAAAAAAACAAAAAAAAAACTATTCTAATTCTTTTTCCTCTATCCTTCTCTATTCCCTCCCTATTTTAGCTTCGGCTACTCTGAGCAATGTCCAAAACGTAGTATTTAAGGCACTTTTTGCATTTCTACGTCTCTTCATAACGGATCGCTTCCTGTACTCCTCAGTTGTAAGTCGCTTTGGATAAAAGCATCTGCTAAATGCATAAATGTAATTGTCCCTGTTCAAAGCCATCCCATGGATCCTCCCACTTTCCTCACCTCCTTGGACCTTTTTGTTGGACCTCCTCCCGGCCGACCGTCCACCTTCAGAACCTCATCCTGCCTGTTTGTGCCATCCCTTCGCCATCCTCCTTAACCATCCCTCTGCCATCCCCGGGGCGCGAGGCAATGGGGATGGCTACCGGGAGGGGGCGTTCCGTCACAGTCACGTTTAGTTTCAGTTGGGTTGGACTTTCAGTTTGTTTGTATCTCTCACATGTTCCTTTGTTCTGTTTCCTGCCACTCGTCTGTCTCCCTGGTTGCCATCATCATTAGTTAATTTGTGTCAGCTGTGATCTGTTAATTATCCTCGTTTGTATTTGCTATTTAAGTTCCTCTTGTTCACTCTGTCTTGGTCCGATCTCAGTTATGTTTAGTGTGTTGTGCTGTTGCCCGTCTTGCCTTTTATTTGAGGTAATTTTGGAATTGTATCTGCCTGTCTTCGTCTTCCTGCCTGCACACACCTGTGACAATTATGAGATTAGAAAGATAAAATTTTATGACATACTGAGTCAGTTTTCAATTCCATAAAAGCGCAGATGGGAGTGGACAGTTCTGCGCGTGATCTACTGATGATACGCACATTAAAGAACAAACGCAGCCGGATAATTTCCATAATGACCAACACAATCTACCCGTATATCGTCTGGTTTAAGACATGCTTTTTTTGGGCGGTAAATAATGGCGCAAACACTAGTAGTTCCTCCCATACATACTGCACCTGAAAGGGAAACTCCTACAAATCATATGCAATAAGATCAGCCACAAAAATAACTCTGTCCACGCCCTTTCAGCACAAGTTTTTCACTGCGTGTCTTTAGTAAATCCTGACAGTAGTTTTTTTAATGCCAAAAGAGGGTTTGCACTGGTGCAAACTGTTAGTAAATCTGGCCCACTAAGTATTAGAAAGTTTACATTTTATGACATACTAAGTCATAATTATGAGATTAGAAATTTGAATTTCTATGATATACTAAAGTCTTAAATATGACATTAGAAAGTTGACATTTTATGTCCTAAATAAAAAATTATGAGACTAAAAATATGAAATCTTATGATATACTACATCAAAATTATGAGATTAGAAAATTGAAATTATGACAGTTGAAATGATGACATACTAGTCATAATTATAAGGTTATATTATATAATTGTTATATAATTATGTAACAATTTTAATTATGACATAAAGCTAAAATTATGTGAGGTAACATTTTAAAATGACTTAAAAAGGTCATAATTATGGCTTAAAATTAACATTTTTACATCATAATTATGATTTACAAAACCTTGATTTTTTTTTTTCTTTTCCATTTCTGGCAAAAATGGAATTCCATCCTTTAAAGCTGTAACGAGTGGAGTAACGAATGCGCCAGCCACATCTGTCATGTGAATAAACCGTGCGATCAAATCTAGACGAGAAGAGGCATTTCTCACAGACTTTATATGTTTCCAATTAGACTTTTTGGAGACGTTAAGAAAGTCTGACTTTATTGCTAATTGGTTGTGAAAGTGTGACCTCAGAGCGGCGAGCAGGAAATTCCACAGAAAGCAAAAGCCCAGGCGCTGAAAACCCACGGGCCACATTCACATGTATGTTTGCAAAATAATAATTCTCATCTGATCATTTGTTTGGCCTCTGCGGTTCACAGGTCTCCGTTCCCATGGCCGAGTGCCGTGATTGATGCTGCAAATCTTAACTATTTGTTTTACAAATGTGCGACGCTCCCCTGGGAACAATATGCAAGAACTGGGAACGTTCTACTGTCTGAAGAATTATTAAAATAGTTGTGCAAGAGAAAACAGGTGGACGCTTCCACTTTCAGCAAACCGCAGACGAGAACGGCAGTCGATGTTCAACAGCAGACGGAAATAAATTCTCAACATTGTGCAGTTTAATGTGACGTTTCCCTTGAGCGTGGCATTTCATTCATCTTTATCTCTCACTAACAAACTCCCAGGGAACGTTCTGTCAAGATTCTCTCAATGTTATGAACAAACGTTATTCCAGTAACATTATTAGAATGTTCATTTAAAGTTATCTGGTCTTTAATAATGTTCTCAAAATATTACCACAAAAACATTATTTCTGAAACATTTTTAGTTTGTTCATCTAATGTTTTTTAAATGTTGCTACTTGTTTCAGAACAAAATTATGTTACAAACATTACTCTTGAGTGTTCTCTGAGCGTCACTCTTGAGTTTATTAGTTGTTAGTGTTAGTGTTACTCGATCTTAGCGCTGCATTCGATACCATCGACCACAACATTCTTTTGAATAGACTCGAAAATGATGTTGGCATTAGTGGAATTGCATTGGCATGGTTTAAATCATACTTATCTGACCGTTTTCAGTTTGTAGCAGTAAATGAAGAGATGTCACACCGATCACAAGTTCAATATGGAGTACCGCAGGGCTCAGTGCTAGGACCGTTGCTTTTCACCCTGTACATGCTACCACTGGGAGATATCATTAGGAAGCATGGCGTTAGTTTTCATTGTTATGCTGACGATACTCAGCTCTATATTTCTTCACGCCCTGACGAAACTTACCAGTTCACAAGATTAACGGAATGCATAGCTGATATAAAAAATTGGATGACTAGTAATTTCCTGCAACTTAATTCAGAAAAAAATGAATTTTTAATTATTGGACAAAAAAACTCCACATGTAGTAACCTAGAATACTGTCTAACACTTGATGGCTGCTCTGTCAAGTCCTCGTCGTCAGTTAGGAACCTGGGTGTGCTCTTTGATACCAATCTCTCATTTGAAAGCCACGTTTCTAGCATCTGTAAAACTGCATTCTACCATCTTAAAAATATATCTAAATTACGGCACATGCTCTCAATGCAAAATGCTGAACAGTTAGTTCATGCGTTCATGACCTCAAGGCTAGATTATTGTAATGCTCTACTGGGTGGTTGCCCTGCTCGCTTAATAAATAAACTGCAGCTGGTCCAAAACGCAGCAGCTCGAGTTCTTACTAGAACCAGGAAGTATGACCATATTAGCCCGGTTCTGTCAACACTGCACTGGCTCCCTATTAAACATCGCATACATTTTAAAATCTTGCTAATTACTTACAAATCACTAAATGGTTTAGCTCCCCAGTACTTGAGCGAGCTCTTAACGCATTATACTCCATCACGTCTATTGCGGTCTCAAAACTCTGGCCAGTTGATAATACCTAGAATATCAAAATCAACTGCAGGCGGTCGATGCTTTTCCTATTTAGCACCTAAACTCTGGAACAGCCTTCCTAGCATTGTTCGGGAAGCAGACACACTCTGTCAGTTTAAATCTAGACTAAAAACGCATCTCTTTACTATGGCATACACATAAAACATTTTAATTTATATTTTATTCAAATTGTTAGGCTGCATTAACTAGGTCAGCCGGAACCGGGAACACTTCCCATAACACCTGATGTACTCGTTACATCATAAGAGGAATGGCATCTACGCTAATGTTAGTCTCTCTGTTTATCCCGAGGTTTACTGCAGTCAGCCGGATCCGGGCCGTATCCAGATCAGATGGTGGACCAGCGCCCAGACATTACCAACGTATCCCTGAAGTGTCTGCAGAGACCGTGTCAATTAGTCTACCCTCTGAAATTGCTCATCGACATGGCATCCTCAATGGATCCATCTCCGGCGTGATGACTCCGATATTTCGAATATTCCTATTTAATAATTGTTTAATTGACACGCCATCCTCAATAAACCCGGTGTGATGCCTCCGATCTTTCGAATAATCCGATCTAATATTACTTCTGACCTATAAGGCTGCCAAAATAATAAACATACACTGTTTGTTAATTGGCCAGAGGAGAACTGGCACCCCGACTGAGCCTGGTTTCTCCCAAGGTTTATTTTTCTCCATTAGGACACCTGATGGAGTTTTGGTTCCTTGCCACTGTCGCCTCTGGCTTGCTCAGTTGGGGACACAAAATTTTCAAATAAATATCCAAATAAATTTAATTACTAAACTAAATTATATCAACTACATTACTTGAATATATATGGTAATTGAAATGAGCTGATGACATCACCGTTTTCTCCAGAGTGGCTGTACAGCCGAATCAAATTCTGTTCATTATTTTCCTGTTTAACACTGTGAAGCTGCTTTGAAACGATCTGCATTGTAAAAAGCGCTATATAAATAAAGTTGACTTGACTTGACTTGAGTGTTCTCTGAGCGTCACTCTTGAGTGTTCTCTGAGCATTACTCTTGAATGTTCTCTGAGCGTTACTCTTGAATGTTCTCTGAGCGTTACTCTTGAGTGTTCTCTGAGCGGCACTCTTGAGTGTTCTCCAAGCGGCACTCTTGAGTGTTCTCTGAGCGGCACTCTTGAGTGTTCTCCGAGCGGCACTCTTGAGTGTTCTCCGAGCGGCACTCTCGAGTGTTCTCTGAGCGGCACTCTTGAATGTTCTCTGAGCGGCACTCTAGGGTGTTCTCTGAGCGGCACTCACTCTAGGGTGTTCTCTGAGCGGCACTCTTGAGTGTTCTCTGAGCGTTACTCTTGAGTGTTCTCCGAGCGGCACTCTTGAGTGTTCTCCGAGCGGCACTCTTGGGTGTTCTCTGATCGGCACTCACTCTAGGGTGTTCTCTGAGCGGCACTCTTGAGTGTTCTCTGAGCGGCACTCTCGAGTGTTCTCTGAGCGGCACTCTCGAGTGTTCTCTGAGCGGCACTCTTGGGTGTTCTCTGAGCGGCACTCACTCTTGAGTGTTCTCTGAGCGGCACTCTTGGGTGTTCTCTGAGCGGCACTCACTCTAGGGTGTTCTCTGAGCGTCACTCTTGAGTGTTCTCTGAGCGGCACTCTTGAGTGTTCTCTGAGCGGCACTCTCGAGTGTTCTCTGAGCGGCACTCTCGAGTGTTCTCTGAGCGGCACTCTTGGGTGTTCTCTGAGCGGCACTCACTCTAGGGTGTTCTCTGAGCGGCACTCACTCTAGGGTGTTCTCTGAGCGTCACTCTTGAGTGTTCTCTGAGCGGCACTCACTCTAGGGTGTTCTCTGAGCGTCACTCTTGAGTGTTCTCTGAGCGGCACTCTCGAGTGTTCTCTGAGCGGCACTCTCGAGTGTTCTCTGAGCGACACTCTCGAGTGTTCTCTGAGCGGAACTCTTGGGTGTTCTCTGAGCGGCACTCACTCTAGGGTGTTCTCTGAGCGGCACTCACTCTAGGGTGTTCTCTGAGCGTCACTCTTGAGTGTTCTCTGAGCAGCACTCACTCTAGGGTGTTCTCTGAGCGTCACTCTCGAGTGTTCTCTGAGCGGCACTCTCGAGTGTTCTCCGAGCGTCACTCTCGAGTGTTCTCCGAGCGGCACTCTCGAGTGTTCTCCGAGCGTCACTCTCGAGTGTTCTCCGAGCGGCACTCTCGAGTGTTCTCCGAGCGGCACTCTCGGGTGTTCTCCGAGCGGCACTCTCGAGTGTTCTCTGAGCGGCACTCTCGAGTGTTCTCCGAGCGTCACTCTCGAGTGTTCTCCGAGCGTCACTCTTGAGTGTTCTCCGAGCGGCACTCTTGAGTGTTCTCCGAGCGGCACTCTTGGGTGTTCTCTGAGCGGCACTCACTCTAGGGTGTTCTCTGAGCGGCACTCTCGAGTGTTCTCTGAGCGGCACTCTCGAGTGTTCTCTGAGCGGCACTCTCGAGTGTTCTCTGAGCGGCACTCTCGAGTGTTCTCTGAGCGGCACTCTCGAGTGTTCTCTGAGCGGCACTCTCGAGTGTTCTCTGAGCGGCACTCTTGGGTGTTCTCTGAGCGGCACTCACTCTTGAGTGTTCTCTGAAAGTTCTGAAATAAGTAGCAACAATTAAAAATATTAGAAGAATGTCCAACTAAAATGTTCCATGAATGATGTATAAATGTTTTTGTGCTAACGTTTTGAGAACCAGATAACTTTGAACAAACATTTTTATTAATGTTACTGGAAGAACGTTTGTTCATAACTTTGAGAAAACCTTGCCAGAACGTTACAATGCAAAAATAATCTTCTTTCTCAGTGTTTCTGTCTTGTTTTCCAGCACAAATGTCTAAACATTCATAAAATCAAGACACATTTACTGGAGAAGCAAAATGACTGAAGATATGAAAGGATTAGTTCACTGTTCAGTTGAAAAGAAATGAAGTTTTTTGAGGAAAACATTCCAGGATTTTCCTCCTCATAATGGACTTCAGTGGGAACCAATGGTTGAAGGTCCAAATCAATGCAGTTTCAGAGGCTCTGATCCCAGAGGAATAGGGTCTGATCCAGAAATGCTCAACCTCTTGAGTTCGGTGTTGTTCTTTTGCATGATGTATGATGTCATCACGTCGGAAAGGTCACATGACGGAGGTGGAAGTGCCGACTCTGTTAAAACGAACGTGCAAAGACTAAATCAAACACGTTACAAAAATAAAGGTGAAACAACGATGTCGGACGATTTTAGAGTTGGAGGAGAACATGAGATGGAGTTTTCCGGCACTGGGTCGGCACTTCCACCTCCGTCATGTGACCTTTCCGACGTGATGACATCATACGCCGTGAAAAAGAAGAACACCGAAGTCGAGCATTTGAGGTTAAAAGTATATAAATGTTTATTTTGTTGAATATGTCCGCTGGTTTGTCTGGATCAGACCCTATTCCTCTGGGATCAGAGCCTCTGAAACTGCATTGATTTGGACCTTCAGCCGTTGCTTCCCATTGAAGTCCATTATGAGGAGGAAAATCCTGGAATGTTTTCCTCAAAAAAACATTTCTTTTCGACTGAAGAAAGAAAGACATGAACATCTTGGATGAGATGGGGTGAGGAAATCATCAGGACATTCTCATTCTGAAGTGAACTAATCCTTAAAGTCTGGTTGAATGAAAAATGTATGAAAATGAAGTGAGTTTATGCTTAAAACAAGAACAAATAATTTTGTTTTCCCTTTGTTTATTTTTCTGACTCCACTGGCAGATATTTCTTCTTGTTTTAAGCAAAAACTCACTTTGATTCATTTTTCAGTCTTAATATCTTCAGTAAATGTGTCTTGATTCAAGAATGTTTAGATATTAGTGCTGGAAAACAGACAGAGACTGAACATTTTCTAAGTTCTGAGAATGTTCTCTTTTAGCTGGTTTGTCACTAAACGCCCAAAAGAACTTTGAACTCTAATAATGATGTGTAATTGGCAGCGGAGGGACGTTCAGACTCTGAATAGCAGCAGATTTTCCAAAGACTACAGTCAAACTAGGGGGCCGGTACTATATTAAGACTGTAAGTATTGCTCTAATAGTGGGCGGCAGCAGACGAGCCAAACAAAACACAACAAAGCCAGAAACGTTAGGAATAATGTTGATGTAATACGCTCCAATCATTTACCCCGTTTATCAGCGGCACGGCAAACAAACACACCAGCGTTGGAGCGCTCCACATGAAAGACGGACTCCAGCCTGAAATCGCTGTTTTGTTGGGGAAAAGGTGCGCGACGAGGCCTAATAAATCAGCTGGTGCGCGGGTTCACATTCTGCAGGTCAGACGTATAACCCCTCGACAGCTGCCGAGACACGCAGGCGCTGGGGGACGTGACCTTCCCCGCAGACACTGCAGGGGCCCGGGGCCCGAGAGCCACCCTGATACATCACAGCAGCCCAAGATGGATCTCATGCTTCTGCGAGAACAAGGGAAGAGCCAAAAACTCACACTTGTGTTTATAAAGAGGAAAACAGGAGCCGCTCCTGCCGAAGAATACGCTTAGATCAAGGTGAATTGAACGCTGCATGCAACACAAATTTAATTAAATATTCAAGGAAATCATTTAAGGTTCACCAAACACAATCCACCAGTTTAATGTTAATCAAAGTTTGGTCATTACTTTATTCACAAGAACATTTTGGCCTGTTGTTTATGTACAAAAATGTTGAAATCATGCAAACAAAAGATGGATTTGAGCGGCACGAGTTTCACATGATTCATAAAAACAAAATAGATTCTGTGTGTTTAGAAAAGGAGCACATTTCCATTGGGTGACTTTGGTTTGAGTGAAACATCATAACTTTGATTAAAAAGTGTCTCATAATCATATTAAAGCTCTGGGAAACAGAAGATATAAAGTTCAATAACGATCAACATTCAGTCTGCTGTGATTCTCTTCACATGGTGCTTCATACAGAGTTGAAATATTAAATAATAATATTAATTGTCAAAAGTGCCATACAGCATGATATGGGAGAAATATAATATTCATAATTTACATTTTATACAAAGAAAAGTCCTTTTTGGTGAAGCAGTCGCTGCCCTTGTAAGTCATGCTGCAGAAATGATGCGATTACACAGACGTGGAGCGATTCTGACCCGACCCTGACCGCTGAGCACTCAAACACACACACACACACACACACACACACACACACACACACACACACACACACACATATATATATATATATATGAACCAGTTCCTGTATGCTGGCAGAGCCTTAACACAGCAGAACATGATGTTCTTGGTTTGTTTGTCTTGTTTTACAGAACAAATATCTTGTCTAGATAAAGGTGTGTGTGTGTATGTGTGTGTGTGTATGTGTGTGTCTGTCTGTCTGTCTGTCTGTCTGTATGTATGTACGTGTGTGTGTGTGTGTGTGTGTGTGTATGTGTGTGTCTGTCTGTCTGTATGTATGTACGTGTGTGTGTGTGTGTGTGTGTGTGTGTGTGTATGTGTGTGTCTGTCTGTCTGTATGTATGTACGTGTGTGTGTCTGTGTGTGTGTGTGTCTGTGTGTATGTGTGTGTCTGTCCGTCTGTATGTATGTACGTGTGTGTGTGTGTGTGTGTGTGTGTCTGTCTGTCCATGTGTGTCTGTCTGTCTGTCTGTATGTATGTACGTGTGTGTGTGTGTATGTGTGTGTCTGTCTGTCTGTCCATGTGTGTCTGTCTGTATGTATGTACGTGTGTGTGTGTGTGTGTGTGTATGTGTCTGTGTCTGTCTGTGTGTGTGTGTCTGTGTGTGTGTGTGTGTCTGTCTGTGTGTGTGTTTGTGTGTGTGTGTCTGTCTGTCCATGTGTGTTTGTGTGTGTCTATGTGTGTGTCTGTGTGTGTGTGTCTCTGTATGTATACAAACATACATACATATTATTATTCTTTTTTATCATTTTTATCATGTTTTGGCAATATTGTATGTAAACATTTTTTTTTAATTGAAAAAAATGTAATATCTATAAGAAGATTCATTCACTGGAAATGCAAAATGACATGAGACGAGAAGTCTAGTTTTTGAGAAATTAATCAAAATTAAGCGAGTTTATGCTTGAAATGCTTAGAAATCTGGATTAAGTTTTAACTTTGAATTGAGTTTATTTTTCTGACATCTTGTTTTAAGCACAAACTCACTCATTTTGATCTGTAATATCTTGTATCTCCAGTAAATGTATCTTGTAACACTTTACATTAACGTTCCATCTGTTAACATCTGTGAACTAACAATGAAAAAATAAAGTTTACTAATACATTATTCAAATCAAAAGTTGCATCTGTAAATATTATTTAATGGATCTGAGCTGACAGGTACTAACAATCAACAGTTGTGTTTTTATTAACTAAAGTGAATAAAGATGAATAAATACAGTAATAAAAGTATTGTTCATTGTTAGTTAAAGCACTAATGTGACAGTAAAGGGTACGAGCGTTTGTTCTGTGTAACGAGACAAACACACACAGGAAGAGCATCAGTTTTTGCAACACAGTCTCATTTCACCAACTCATGAATAAATAATCTCCCCAAAGCCACTGGCCCCGCCCTGCCCCGCCCCCTATCTGTGCCAGGATCAATAACTCTTAACATCTCACTTATTTTATTACTGCTTTTGGTTTTCTGCTCGTGATTGAGAGTTTCTCTTAGGAAATCTTTGGTTTTGCTTAAGTGTCCGTGACATTTAATCATGATTTTCCCTCGCCGTTTAATTCCGGCCCGGTCAATCAGTTAATCCACCTCGATTGATTCGCTGCTCTCGCTGATGGGTTTGCACTCGTTGGGCATCCGCTGGTGTCTGCTGAGCTGAGTGGCCTGCGTGAAGCTGCGGTCGCATCTCTCGCACCTGCACACACACACACACACACACGAGTCAAACAGAGCGGCACAGACTAAACCACAACTGACACTTGAAAGCGGTGAGGAACCGCACAGGCCGGCGAGGTGTAATTGCGAGTCCTGATGACGACGACGACGGGCTTCACAACACAGAGAGCCTGTCAATAATGTGAGCGGATGGGCGGCCCCTGGAGACGCCTGTCCAGATACGCTGTCACTTACCACAGATAAAGAATAAAAGCGGCTCATCAAAGGAGGAGCTTTGAGTCTCCAGCAGAACAGAATCATTTGAGTCGTCTATAACTACAGTCGTTCTGAGTCTGAAAAGGGACATTTACCTTCATGTGCTTGGCAGATGCTTTTATCCAAAAAAGCGTTCAAGGTTTACATTGTTTTTCATGCATTCCCTGGGACCGCCAGCGCTGTGCTAAGCAATGCTAATTTTTTTTATAATATAGTAAAATAATAATTTTCTCTCACATTCTCTGTCATTGAAAGAGAATATTTATAAAATACATATATAAAACTCAAATACAATCAAAATTATATATACAGCTCAATGTTAAGTGGTCTCTTAATTTTTTCCAGAGCTGTATATAAAATATTTTTTTTAATCAAATTATAAAATCTTTTAGAGCTTATATTTATATATATATATAAATATATGATAAATTACTATTTTAGACTTTTAAATTATTTTTTATAAAATTAATAAAAATACAAAAAATACAAAATTAAGAGCTTCAATATATATATATATATATACGTACACACTGTATATTATGGAAGCTTGTTTCTGCCACAGAATAAAAAAGGTAATTGTGACTTTTTATCTCAGAATTGCATGATATAAACTTGCAATTGTGAGAAAAAAAGTCAGAATTGAATGAATGAATGAGGCATTTATATAGTGCTTTCATATGTACTGTACACCCAAAGCGCTTTACACTCCTCAGCCACCTCCAGTGTGCAGCGTCCACTCGGATGATGCGACGGCAGCCACAGTACAACACGCCGGTGCGCTCACCACACACCAGCGATAGGTGGAGAGAGGGTTCAGTGGATGGGGATTATTAGGAGGCCATGATTGGTAAGGGCCAATGGAGGGAATTCGGCCAGGACACCGGGATACACCCCTACTCTTTACGAGAAGTGCCATGGGATTTTTAATGACCACAGAGAGTCAGGACCTCGGTTTAACGTCTCATTTGAAGGACGGTGCTTGTTACAGTATAGTGTCCCCATCACTATACTGGGGTGTTAGGACCCACACAGACCACAGGGTGAGCGCCCCCTGCTGGCCTCACTAACACCTCTACCAGCAGCAACCTAGTTTTCCCAGGAGGTCTCCCATCCAGTGTACTGACCAGGCTCAGCCCTGCTTAGCTTCAGTGGGAATTGCGAGATATAAAGTCAGAATTAATAAAGTCAGAATTAATAAAGTCAGAATTGAGAGATAAAAAGTCACAATTATCTTTTTAAAATGTTTTATTCTGTGGCAGAAACAAGCTTTCATAGTATATATATATATATATATATTCAAGAAATAATATTAATAATATTACAAAATAATAACGTTATCCTCTCACATTCTCAGTCATGCATGGACGTTGTTTAAATGTCAATAATGTAAATATAAATGACACTCATTGGGTAAAAATACTTTTACTGGAAATGCAAAATGACATAAGTCTTGTTTTTGAGAAATAAAAAATCTAAAATGAATTACTTAGCAATAAAAAGTAGTAGTAATAACAAAGTTATATAGTAATAAAATATGAAATGCATTTTTTGTGTGTTTTTTGTTATTGTTATATTGTATATTAGAATACAATATATTACTGTATCTTTAATTATGTTGTATATTTCAAGATTCATTCACTGGAAATGTGAAATCCCACGAGATGAGACATTTTATGCTTGAAATTCTTAAAAACACAAATTCTTAGGAACACAACGTCCATCACAGCACACGTATATAAGCTCCTTCAGTACTATCAGCAGCTATTGCGTTCTCCAGAGCTCATTTACCCTCCTCCATCCCCAGCTCCTCCTCTCGTCCAGTCAGGATTTGGTATTCTGATTCCCCTTGAATCAGACTAAATTCCCAAATTATTTTGTACAGTTAATATCAACATTAATGATATCTGCAATACATTATGTTGGTTCTGTTTACCCTAAGGGGTGTTATCGCTGCTCTCCCTGCTCTTATCAATGCTAGAGAACAGAACCATACAGCCAATCCAAACTGTATGCTAATAGGCAATCAATCATCTTTGACCATAGTGGTCCTGACAGAAATTGTTCCGACCCCATTGGCAGATATTTTTTAAGCATTTAAAGCATAAACTTTGATGAATAATATCTCAATATCTAATGTCATTCTCCAGTAAATGTATCTTGGTTTAAGAACGTGTAGATCTTTACAGTTGAAAACGAGACGAACAGCTGAAAGCGTGAAGGAACGCGATCTCCTGACAGAGGAACGGACGCAGGCTGACTCCTTCAAGCACATCAGCTCGATGAGAATAACTCAGGCGTATTGACAGACTAAAGATTTCTGCGCAGCTTCATGATTGTCTTTGTGCTCGTCGTCTCTGGAGCTCTGAAACGCTGATGACACGTTTGTGTTTCACTGATTGCTTATTAGATGCTTGATTTGTTACTGGAAGAGAAGAGTTAAAACACACGCGAGACAGCAGAAAGTTCAGATCTAAACCTGTTCACACTCAGATCGAGTTTAACGCTGAACAACAAAGACGTACAAATTCTTTATAATACAGATCATCTGAATTTAATAAGCTTTCTGGAGACAGTTATTATACGAGAGTTCACGATTATATTCTCCGACGAGACTCACTGTTACTATTAACATCAAATGATCAAAACACTAAAAGACATTCTTATTATATATACAATATGTATGTATGTATATATATCAATTATTTATGTTAAATACAATTATAAAAAATTGACACATGCTTATTTAAATAATGTTTTAAAAATATTTGAAAAGAATATATATACACTCACCTAAAGGATTATTAGGAACACCATACTAATACTGTGTTTGACCCCCTTTCGCCTTCAGAACTGCCTTAATTCTACGTGGCATTGATTCAACAAGGTGCTGAAAGCATTCTTTAGAAATGTTGGCCCATATTGATAGGATAGCATCTTGCAGTTGATGGAGATTTGTGGGATGCACATCCAGGGCACGAAGCTCCCGTTCCACCACATCCCAAAGATGCTCTATTGGGTTGAGATCTGGTGACTGTGGGGGCCATTTTAGTACAGTGAACTCATTGTCATGTTCAAGAAACCAATTTGAAATGATTGGAGCTTTGTGACATGGTGCATTATCCTGCTGGAAGTAGCCATCAGAGGATGGGTACATGGTGGTCATAAAGGGATGGACATGGTCAGAAACAATGCTCAGGTAGGCTGTGGCATTTAAACGATGCCCAATTGGCACTAAGGGGCCTAAAGTGTGCCAAGAAAACATCCCCCACACCATTACACCACCACCACCAGCCTGCACAGTGGTAACAAGGCATGATGGATCCATGTTCTCATTCTGTTTACGCCAAATTCTGACTCTACCATCTGAATGTCTCAACAGAAATCCAGACTCATCAGACCAGGCAACATTTTTCCAGTCTTCAACTGTCCAATTTTGGTGAGCTCGTGCAAATTGTAGCCTCTTTTTCCTATTTGTAGTGGAAATGAGTGGTACCCGGTGGAGTCTTCTGCTGTTGTAGCCCATCCGCCTCAAGGTTGTGCGTGTTGTGGCTTCACAAATGCTTTGCTGCATACCTCGGTTGTAACGAGTGGTTATTTCAGTCAAAGTTGCTCTTCTATCAGCTTGAATCAGTCGGCCCATTCTCCTCTGACCTCTAGCATCAACAAGGCATTTTCGCCCACAGGACTGCCGCATACTGGATGTTTTTCCCTTTTCACACCATTCTTTGTAAACTCTAGAAATGGTTGTGCGTGAAAATCCCAGTAACTGAGCAGATTGTGAAATACTCAGACCGGCCCGTCTGGCACCAACAACCATGCCACGCTCAAAATTGCTTAAATCACCTTTCTTTCCCATTCTGACATTCAGTTTGGAGTTCAGGAGATTGTCTTGACCAGGACCACACCCCTAAATGCATTGAAGCAACTGCCATGTGATTGGTTGATTAGATAACTGCATTAATGAGAAATTGAACAGGTGTTCCTAATAATCCTTTAGGTGAGTGTATATATACTGTATAAATCAATAAAAAAACTCTAATTTTTAATAAAAATATAAAATATCTAATAAAAATATCTATAATATATTACATTCAAATTATTAAAACATAAAATATATACTTTTAAAAATAAAATTATAAAATGTTGTAAATATATATATATAAAAAGTTTGTACATATTTATGTCCGTGTGTGTTTGTGAGTGACTGTGTGTGTGTGTGTGAGTGACTGTGAGTGTGTGTGAGCGTGTATGTGTGTGAGTGTGTATGTGAGAGTGTGTGTGTGTGAGTGTGTGTGTGTGTGAGTGAGTGAGTGAGTGTGTCTGTGTGTATCTGTGTGAGTGTGTGAGTGTGTGTGTGTGTGAGTGTGTCTGTGTGTGTGTGCATATGAGTGACTGTGTGTGTATGTCTGTGTGTGTGTGTGACTGTGTGCATGTGTGTGAGTGACTGTGTGTGTGTGTGTTTGAGTGTGTGTGCATATGTGTGAGTGTGTGTGTGAGTGTGTGTGTGAGTGTGTGTGTGTGACTGCGTGCATGTGTGTGTGCGACTGTGTGCATGTGTGTGTGTGACTGTGTGCATGTGTGTGTGTGACTGTGTGCATGTATGTGAGTGACTGTGAGTGTTTGTGTGTGACTGTGTGCATGTGTGTGTGTGACTGTGTGCATGTGTGTGTGTGACTGTGTGCATGTGTGTGTGTGACTGTGTGCATGTGTGTGAGTGACTGAGTGAGTGAGTGAGTGAGTGTGTGTTTGTGTGTGTGAGTGAGTGAGTTAGTGTGTATGTAAGTGTATTTACAAACTTTTATGTGATTAATTGTGTTTAATAGCTTTGACACACACACATATATATATATAAATGTTAATTTAATGAAAACTTGAGAACTTGCTTGCTGGAGATACTGAAGTGTAAGAAATGTGAACCGCTGTGTTTGCTCGACTAGTTTGATTGTTTAAGGAAAGCGTATGAATATTTTTTTTTTTTGTCTAAAACTGAATCCAGACGAATGATCGTTGAGTAATGAAGCGCACAGAAAGCAGTGGACAGTCAGTGTGAAGTGCAGAAGGAAGCAGGTTCTAGGAATCGATGGTACTCACTGTTACTTACTTGAAAGGCTTCTCCCCCGTGTGTGTGCGGATGTGGTTGTTGAGGGTGGTGGCGCCGGCGAACGCTCGGCCGCAGTAGCCGCACTTGAAGGGCCGGTCGCTGGAGTGTGTGACCACGTGATTGCGCAGCTCCGACGGCTGCGAGAAGGACTGAGAGCAGTGTCCGCACTGATACGGTCTGAAACACAAGGCACAGAGATCATGGGATGTCCCGATGCGTTACCATGGCAGCGTGACCCTCATCAACACTGGGGCAAGAACACAGTTTGGGCCATCGATCAATATCTGCAGCCGGTCGCCACGGCAATCAAACGCATCCCATTCAGAAACAATCAGACGAGCGGATGATTCAACGGCTCATTATCATCAGAGGGAAGAAGAAATGAGCATCACTGACAGACAGAGATTTGCAAATTAAACTTTCATTCTAAAATGCTGTTTTGTAAATCATATTTAAGTAAGTGACATTATAGATTAGAAAATGATTATTAATTATGAGCAGTTCTGACAGTGAGTCTCTGTTATAAGACAAAAATCATGATTGAGAAAAAGAAAAGAAAATAAACATTGAAAAGAATATACAGTGTGTCTGTGTCCCTGGACCACAAAACCAGTCATAAGGGTCAATTTTTTTAACTTGAGATGTATAGATCATCTGAAGCTGAATAAATAATCATCATTGATGTATGGTTTATTAGGATATTTGAAAATCTGGAATCTGAGGGTGCAAAAAAATCTAAATATTGAGAAAATCTCCTTTAAAGTTGTCCAAATGAAGTCCTTAGCAATGCATATTACTACTAATAATACATTTTTTTTTTTATGATATATTTACGGTAGGACATTTACAAAATCTCTTCATGGAACATGATCTTAATATCCTAATGATTTTTGGCATAAAAGAAAAATGTATAATTTTGACCCATACAATGCATTGTTGGCGATTGCCACAGACACACCCGTACATACATACAGTATATTCTTTTTAATTATTATTTTTCTAAATCATTATTATTATTTTTGTCTCATAACAATGCACAAAAGAAAGTAAATATTTAATATATACCTTTTGGAAAAAGAAAAAATGATATAATACATATAAAATATTGCATATATTATTATAATATTATTAGATTTTATAATTATATTATATATAATTATATATAAAATTGTTATATATTATCTATCTATCAATCTAAAATGACAAAATTGTTTTTGGAAAAACTTTTTTTAAAGAAACAAAATATTTAATATATATATAATTATATAAAAATTGTATAATGCTATATATATATATATATATATATTAATATATAGTTATATTATTTAATTATACATCTAAAATAATGTAATATATTATATATATATCTAAAATGTAAAAAAAATTTAAAAAGAAAAAAATATTGGTCACACTTTATTTTAAGGTGTCATTGTTACAGTGTAATTATATATTTAAATAATATATATAATTTAAGTAATATTAATTAACTACATGTACTTACTATAGGGTTAGGGTTTGGTTGAGGGTTAGTTGCATATAATTATGCATAATTTACTGTTATTACTATGGTAACTACATGTAACATATGTAACAAGGACACTGTAAAATACAGTGTTACCAAAATATTATATTTATATATAAATGTTAAAATAAAAAAAAGATATATAATTGTAATATATCCAGTCAAAGCAGAACTGATCCAGACACAGATGTAATGTTCCTCTAGTGTGTGCAGGACACTATAGCTCATTTCTGATGTGAGGACAGCAAATAAAGTGAACCGTGACTATTATACCCATAATTCTGCATACAGTCACTACCAGTAAAACTGATAAAATGATTCCCACACTTTGAGCTGAGCATGTTTGGCTGAAGTGTTTTCTCTTTAATTGCTAATGTGACCTTTGACCCCACAGACTGAACTAAATGAAGCATTGCGTGGTCATTGGTTGAGCTAAACTGCTATTATCTGATTGTGTTCTTAAATCTAACAGCTGATTGGTTGATTGAGATCCGTTACATCCCTTTCTATCAAAGTTATGACATTATCAAGATGAGTTTGAGTTCTGGTCATATTTTATTACCAACTATAGCGAATAACTGTGATAATGTGAGAAATGTTGAAGGTGTCTGAATAAACTTTGGTTTGACTGTATATATGTTCAAATTAAATTAAATATATGAAATAATGCAGCGAGGTGGGAAATGATTTCTTGAGCGTTCATATATTTGATGTGTGACTGAAGTTTTTCTGTGATGGTGAATATCTGAAGATGATGAATGTGTGTGTGCATTAACTACAGCAGCACTCGTGATTAATGTGGGGTTATTGTTTATTGCTGCAGCGGCCGGTGCAGGACGGGCCTGGACATAAATAACCCTCTGGACCTCCAATACCGCACTTCCCAAACCCTCCCCGCGCCTGAGCTGGAGCGACACTCCACTGTATTCAGTGCATTCATATTTCTACTGCTGTACAGTAACGCGTCTTATTTTACTCTCGGTTTCAATCAACCTTGAACTGAATTGATTTTTTCATAATTGATGAATCGACACTATTGAACTAAAATTAATCAACATTGAACTGAATTATGACACTGTTTTCTCCTGTAGAGCTGCTTTATAGCTGAATTAATTTCATAATTGATGAATTTTGCAGCATTGACATTGTTATTAAACTGAATTGAATTTGTTTCATAACTGAACTTTGCAACATTTACACTTATTGAACTGAAAAGATTTTTTTCATATTTGATGAATTTTGCAACATTGACAACTGAATTATGAATATTTTCTTCTGTAGAGTTGAATTTGTTTCATAATTGAATTTTGCAACATTGACACTGAATTTAATGAACATTGAACTGAATTATGACACTATTTTCTTCTATAAAGCTGCTTTAGAATTTAATTAGTTTCATAATTGATGAATTTTGCAACATTGACACCATTATTGAACTGAATAGAATTAGTTTAATAATTGATGAATTTTGCAACATTGACACCATTATTGAACTGAATAGAATTAGTTTAATAATTGATGAATTTTGCAACATTGACACCATTATTGAACTGAATAGAATGTTTAATAATTGATGAATTTTGCAACATTGACACCATTATTGAACTAAATAGAATTTGTTTCATAATTGATGAATTTTGCAACATTGACACCATTATTGAACTGAATAGAATTAGTTTCATAATTGATGAATTTTGCAACATTAACACCATTATTGAACTGAATAGAATGTTTAATAATTGATGAATTTTGCAACATTGACACCATTATTGAACTAAATAGAATTTGTTTCATAATTGATGAATTTTGCAACATTGACACCATTATTGAACTGAATAGAATTTGTTTCATAATTGATGAATTTTGCAACATTAACACCATTATTGAACTGAATAGAATATTTCATAACTGATGAATTTTGCAACATTGACACCATTATTGAACTGAATAGAATTTGTTTCATAATTGATGAATTTTGCAACATTAACACCATTATTGAACTGAATAGAATATTTCATAATTGATGAATTTTGCAACATTGACACCATTATTGAACTGAATAGAATTTGTTTCATAATTGATGAATTTTGCAACATTAACACCATTATTGAACTGAATAGAATGTTTAATAATTGAATTTTGCAACATTGACACCATTATTGAACTGAATAGAAATTTTCATAATTGATGAACTTTGCAACACTGACACCATTATTGAACTGAATAGAATTTTTCATAATTGATGAAATTTGCAACATTGACACTATTATTGAACTGAATAGAATTTTCCAGAATTTATGAATCTTTCAACATTGACACTGAATTTAATTAACATTGAACTGAATTATGACACTATTTTCTTCTATAAAGCTGCTTTAGAATTTAATTTGTTTCATAATTGATGAACTTTGCAACATTGACACCATTATTGAACTAAATATAATTAGTTTCATAATTGATGAACTTTGCAACATTGACACCATTATTGAACTGAATAGAATTAGTTTCATAATTGATGAATTTTGCAACATTGACACCATTATTGAACTGAATAGAATTGTTCATAATTGATTAATTTTGCAACATTAACACCATTATTGAACTGAATAGAATTTGTTTCATAATTGATGAATTTTGCAACATTGACACCATTATTGAACTGAATAGAATTTACCAGAATTGATGAATTTTGCAACATTAACACCATTATTGAACTGAATAGAATTTGTTTCATAATTGATGAATTTTGCAACATTGACACCATTATTGAACTGAATAGAATTTTTCATAATTGATGAACTTTGCAACACTGACACCATTATTGAACTGAATAGAATTTTTCATAATTGATCAACTTTGCAACATTGACACCATTATTGAACTGAATAGAATTTTTCATAATTGATGAATTTTGCAACATTGACACCATTATTGAACTGAATAGAATGTTTAATAATTGATGCATTTTGCAACATTGACACCATTATTGAACTGAATAGAATTAGTTTAATAATTGATGAATTTTGCAACATTGACACCATTATTGAACTGAATAGAATTTGTTTAATAATTGATGAATTTTGCAACATTGACACCATTATTGAACTGAATAGAATTGTTCATAATTGATGAATTTTGCAACATTGACACCATTATTGAACTGAATAGAATTAGTTTCATAATTGATGAATTTTGCAACATTGACACCATTATTGAACTGAATAGAATTTTCCAGAATTTATGAATTTTGCAACATTGACACTGAATTTAATCAACATTGAACTGAATTATGACACTATTTTCTTCTATAAAGCTGCTTTAGAATTAAATTTGTTTCATAATTGATGAACTTTGCAACATTGACACCATTATTAAACTGAATAGAATTAGTTTCATAATTGATGAACTTTGCAACATTAACACCATTATTGAACTGAATAGAATTAGTTTCATAATTGATGAATTTTGCAACATTGACACTATTATTGAAGTGAATAGAATTTTTCATAATTGATGAACTTTGCAACATTTACACCATTATTGAACTGAATAGAATTTTTCATAATTGATAAACTTTGCAACATTTACACCATTATTGAACTGAATAGAATTTTTCATAATTAATGAATTTTGCAACATTGACACCATTATTGAACTGAATAGAATGTTTAATAATTGATGCATTTTGCAACATTGACACCATTATTGAACTGAATAGAATTAGTTTAATAATTGATGAATTTTGCAACATTAACACCATTATTGAACTGAATAGAATGTTTAATAATTGATGAATTTTGCAACATTGACACCATTATTGAACTGAATAGAATTTGTTTAATAATTGATGAATTTTGCAACATTGACACCATTATTGAACTGAATAGAATTGTTCATAATTGATGAATTTTGCAACATTGACACCATTATTGAACTGAATAGAATTAGTTTCATAATTGATGAATTTTGCAACATTGACACTATTATTGAAGTGAATAGAATTTTTCATAATTGATGAACTTTGCAACATTTACACCATTATTGAACTGAATAGAATTTTTCATAATTGATAAACTTTGCAACATTTACACCATTATTGAACTGAATAGAATGTTTAATAATTGATGAATTTTGCAACATTGACACCATTATTGAACTGAATAGAATTTGTTTAATAATTGATTAATTTTGCAACATTGACACCATTATTGAACTGAATAGAATTTTTCATAATTAATGAATTTTGCAACATTGACACCATTATTGAACTGAATAGAATGTTTAATAATTGATGCATTTTGCAACATTGACACCATTATTGAACTGAATAGAATTAGTTTAATAATTGATGAATTTTGCAACATTAACACCATTATTGAACTGAATAGAATGTTTAATAATTGATGAATTTTGCAACATTGACACCATTATTGAACTGAATAGAATTTGTTTAATAATTGATGAATTTTGCAACATTGACACCATTATTGAACTGAATAGAATTTGTTTAATAATTGATGAATTTTGCAACATTGACACCATTATTGAACTGAATAGAATTTGTTTAATAATTGATGAATTTTGCAACATTGACACCATTATTGAACTGAATAGAATGTTTAATAATTTATGAATTTTGCAACATTGACACCATTATTGAACTGAATAGAATTTGTTTAATAATTGATGAATTTTGCAACATTGACACCATTATTGAACTGAATAGAATTTTTCATAATTGATGAATTTTGCAACATTGACACCATTATTGAACTGAATAGAATTTTCCAGAATTTATGAATTTTGCAACATTGACACTGAATTTAATCAACATTGAACTGAATTATGACACTATTTTCTTCTATAAAGCTGCTTTAGAATTTAATTTGTTTCATAATTGATGAACTTTGCAACATTGACACCATTATTAAACTGAATAGAATTAGTTTCATAATTGATGAACTTTGCAACATTAACACCATTATTGAACTGAATAGAATTAGTTTCATAATTGATGAATTTTGCAACATTGACACCATTATTGAACTGAATAGAATTTTTCATAATTGATGAATTTTGCAACATTAACACCATTATTGAACTGAATAGAATTAGTTTCATAATTGATGAATTTTGCAACATTAACACCATTATTGAACTGAATAGAATTTTTCATAATTGATGAATTTTGCAACATTAACACCATTATTGAACTGAATAGAATTTGTTTCATAATTGATGAATTTTGCAACATTAACACCATTATTGAACTGAATAGAATTTGTTTCATAATTGATGAATTTTGCAACATTGACACCATTATTGAACTGAATAGAATTTTCCAGAATTGATGAATTTTGCAACATTAACACCATTATTGAACTGAATAGAATTTTTCATAATTGATGAACTTTGCAACACTGACACCATTATTGAACTGAATAGAATTTTTCATAATTGATGAACTTTGCAACATTGACACCATTATTGAACTGAATAGAATTTTTCATAATTGATGAATTTTGCAACATTAACACCATTATTGAACTGAATAGAATTTTTCATAATTGATGAATTTTGCAACATTAACACCATTATTGAACTGAATAGAATTTGTTTCATAATTGATGAATTGTGCAACATTAACACCATTATTGAACTGAATAGAATTTTTCATAATTGATGAATTTTGCAACATTAACACCATTATTGAACTGAATAGAATTTGTTTCATAATTGATGAATTTTGCAACATTAACACCATTATTGAACTGAATAGAATTTTTCATAATTGATGAACTTTGCAACACTGACACCATTATTGAACTGAATAGAATTTTTCATAATTGATGAACTTTGCAACATTGACACCATTATTGAACTGAATAGAATGTTTAATAATTGATGCATTTTGCAACATTGACACCATTATTGAACTGAATAGAATTAGTTTAATAATTGATGAATTTTGCAACATTAACACCATTATTGAACTGAATAGAATGTTTAATAATTGATGAATTTTGCAACATTGACACCATTATTGAACTGAATAGAATTTGTTTAATAATTGATGAATTTTGCAACATTGACACCATTATTGAACTGAATAGAATTTGTTTAATAATTGATGAATTTTGCAACATTGACACCATTATTGAACTGAATAGAATTTTTCATAATTAATGAATTTTGCAACATTGACACCATTATTGAACTGAATAGAATGTTTAATAATTGATGCATTTTGCAACATTGACACCATTATTGAACTGAATAGAATTAGTTTAATAATTGATGAATTTTGCAACATTAACACCATTATTGAACTGAATAGAATGTTTAATAATTGATGAATTTTGCAACATTGACACCATTATTGAACTGAATAGAATTTGTTTAATAATTGATGAATTTTGCAACGTTGACACCATTATTGAACTGAATAGAATTTGTTTAATAATTGATGAATTTTGCAACATTGACACCATTATTGAACTGAATAGAATTGGTTTAATAATTGATGAATTTTGCAACATTGACACCATTATTGAACTGAATAGAATGTTTAATAATTGATGAATTTTGCAACATTGACACCATTATTGAACTGAATAGAATTTGTTTAATAATTGATGAATTTTGCAACATTGACACCATTATTGAACTGAATAGAATTTTTCATAATTGATGAATTTTGCAACATTGACACCATTATTGAACTGAATAGAATTTTCCAGAATTTATGAATTTTGCAACATTGACACTGAATTTAATCAACATTGAACTGAATTATGACACTATTTTCTTCTATAAAGCTGCTTTAGAATTTAATTTGTTTCATAATTGATGAACTTTGCAACATTGACACCATTATTAAACTGAATAGAATTAGTTTCATAATTGATGAACTTTGCAACATTAACACCATTATTGAACTGAATAGAATTAGTTTCATAATTGATGAATTTTGCAACATTGACACCATTATTGAACTGAATAGAATTTTTCATAATTGATGAATTTTGCAACATTAACACCATTATTGAACTGAATAGAATTAGTTTCATAATTGATGAATTTTGCAACATTAACACCATTATTGAACTGAATAGAATTTTTCATAATTGATGAATTTTGCAACATTAACACCATTATTGAACTGAATAGAATTTGTTTCATAATTGATGAATTTTGCAACATTAACACCATTATTGAACTGAATAGAATTTGTTTCATAATTGATGAATTTTGCAACATTGACACCATTATTGAACTGAATAGAATTTTCCAGAATTGATGAATTTTGCAACATTAACACCATTATTGAACTGAATAGAATTTTTCATAATTGATGAACTTTGCAACACTGACACCATTATTGAACTGAATAGAATTTTTCATAATTGATGAACTTTGCAACATTGACACCATTATTGAACTGAATAGAATTTTTCATAATTGATGAATTTTGCAACATTAACACCATTATTGAACTGAATAGAATTTTTCATAATTGATGAATTTTGCAACATTAACACCATTATTGAACTGAATAGAATTAGTTTCATAATTGATGAATTTTGCAACATTAACACCATTATTGAACTGAATAGAATTTTTCATAATTGATGAATTTTGCAACATTAACACCATTATTGAACTGAATAGAATTTGTTTCATAATTGATGAATTTTGCAACATTAACACCATTATTGAACTGAATAGAATTTGTTTCATAATTGATGAATTTTGCAACATTGACACCATTATTGAACTGAATAGAATTTTCCAGAATTTATGAATTTTGCAACATTAACACCATTATTGAACTGAATAGAATTTTTCATAATTGATGAACTTTGCAACACTGACAACATTATTGAACTGAATAGAATTTTTCATAATTGATGAACTTTGCAACATTGACACCATTATTGAACTGAATAGAATTTTTCATAATTGATGAATTTTGCAACATTAACACCATTATTGAACTGAATAGAATTTTTCATAATTGATGAATTTTGCAACATTAACACCATTATTGAACTGAATAGAATTTGTTTCATAATTGATGAATTTTGCAACATTAACACCATTATTGAACTGAATAGAATTTTTCATAATTGATGAATTTTGCAACATTAACACCATTATTGAACTGAATAGAATTTGTTTCATAATTGATGAATTTTGCAACATTAACACCATTATTGAACTGAATAGAATTTGTTTCATAATTGATGAATTTTGCAACATTGACACCATTATTGAACTGAATAGAATTTTCCAGAATTGATGAATTTTGCAACATTAACACCATTATTGAACTGAATAGAATTTTTCATAATTGATGAACTTTGCAACACTGACACCATTATTGAACTGAATAGAATTTTCCATAATTGATGAACTTTGCAACATTGACACCATTATTGAACTGAATAGAATTTTTCATAATTGATGAACTTTGCAACATTGACACCATTATTGAACTGAATAGAATTTTTCATAATTGATGAACTTTGCAACACTGACACCATTATTGAACTGAATAGAATTTTTCATAATTGATGAACTTTGCAACATTAACACCATTATTGAACTGAATAGAATTTTTCATAATTGATGAACTTTGCAACACTGACACCATTATTGAACCGATTTGAATCAACATTAAACTGAATAGATTTTTTCATAATTGATGAATTATGCAACATTGACCCTACTGAACTGAATTACATGATTATGAATTGTTCTGTAGAGCTGCTTTATAGCTGAATTATTTTACTGTTTCATATTTATTTGAGCAGGATATGGTAATCATCGAGGGCTTTGCTCGTCACAGTGATTGATGTGAGCAAACAAAAACAAGAAAAACACCTCGAGTCCAGACCACAGCTCAGCAAAACACATCAGCACAAACGGATTTTTTTGCAATGATCCCATGATTTATCCTCTCTAAAATGTACATATAAACTAAACATCAATAAATATGTATAAGCCATAGGCCATAAAGCATATGTGAGATCATTTAAAACAGATTCCCAGAGTCACGCCGGCTTCCAGGCCAAACAGCGGCGCATCCCAGATTGCCTTGTTCAGCTAAATTTTATCTGCACCTCAGGGTCATAAAGTTGAATATTGACAAAGCCTCACATTGACTTCATCTCCTCGGGTATCCCGCAAACATTTTTCTTCTGTATGAATATTAGTTTATTGAATAAGTGGCATCTGTTTTCCTCTGCATCACCTTTGGAGTGGGTATTTCTTTGTGACGGCAGCAGCTGATTTATAGGTCTGAACGCAGCCGAGAAAATAGAGCTAAGCAAAAAATTTCCAATACATCCTCTGCCGTGTTTAATTAGGTTTAGAGATGTTACACTCCGCATTTGGACCTGGAAACCATGTTGCTTTCTGAGGCAAAACTCCCAGAATCCCAGAAAGTTGTGCCGTTCTGAGCAGCTCATCGGCGTGTTCTTCACCACACGCATTCGTTCAGACGCACTGTTTAGCGTGAAGACGCTCAACATGTAAGAGTTGAGTTTACAGTGACTGAAAACACTCAATGTTCTAGAAAGAATCCCATCATGCCGCTCAGTTTCACTGTTACAACAACAGAGATCAACACACACACGCACAGATCACACACACGTCATCAGAATCATCGCCTTCTGTTTATTGACTCTATTGAAGTTTAAACATTGGGGTTTTAAGGACACTTAATATTCTGTAATATGATTGACCTGACACTATTATTGTTTCATGATTGATTAATTTTGTAACATTGACTCTCTTGAACTGAATTGAACTTTACGACACTTGTCTTCTGTAGAGCTGCTTTATAGTTCAATTCATTTCATAATTGATTAACTTTGTAACATTTGCACTGTTATTGAACCGATTTGAATCAACATTAAACTGAATAGATTTTTTCATAATTGATGAATTATGCAACATTGAACTGAATTATGACACTATTTTCTTCTGTAGAGCTGCTTTAGAATTGAATTAGTTTTATAATTTATGAATTTTGCAACATTGACAACTGAATTATGACTATTTCCTTCTGTAGAGTTGAATTTGTAACATTGACACAGATACCCCTTTTCCACCAAGGCAGTGCTGGTGCTGGTGCTGGTTCGGAGCCAGAGCCTAGTTTCAGATCGGTTCTTTGTCTTTCCACACCCAAAGCACCAGCTCTGAACCAGGAAAAGTGGTTCTCAAGTAGCACCAAACCATTGCTGGTCTAAAAGTACAGTCGCTGCTCGATTGTAATCTCCGTCTATACAAACTACGGCGAGCTGCACGAATGCGTTGGATTCGCTGTGTTTTGATGCCGATGTAGGATCGTAAAGCCATGTGCATCAATAGTAACGCAACATTCACCATTGCTGATGGAAGGCTTGTTCGAGACACGTCGGTGCTGTGCAGACCGATCGCCGTATGACATCACAGTACAGTGAGAGCATACGACTCCTTATGCTTTTGAATCGCTCGTGCGGTATTCTGATATCATACGCGGTCTGCGCCGCGCCGATGCATCTCGAGCAAGCCTGGTGTGTTTGTGTCTCCCGCTGCCTCTCTGAGAAAGATGAGGCGTATACAGTGACGTAAGACCTGGCTCTGTGGTGGCTCTCTAGCCCGTAGAAAGGCGAATCGGTTCTTAGAAGGCTCGTCAGTCGAACCAACTCCGAACTGGCACTAGCACTGGCTCTGAACTAGCACCCGGTTCATTCTGGTGGAAAATGGGTATGAATTTAATCAACATTGAACTGAATTATGACACCTTTGTCTTCTGTAGAGCTGCTTTATAGTTGAATTTGTTTCATAATTGATGAACTTTGCAACATTGATTCCGTTATTTTCCTGTTTATGACTGTGAAGCTGCTCTGAAACGGTCTGTACTGTAGAAATCAATGCCTTGACTTCGGTGTGTGAATGCGGTGTGTACCTGTCGGGGTTCTGCGTGCACACGTGCATCTGGAGCAGGATCCGCTGCGTGAAGGTCTTGAAGCACTGGCCGCATTTCCACAGGTGCCAGTCACTGAACTCGGAGCTTAGCTGGCTGGTGGACGTGGGGCTGGCCAGCACGCGCTGGTTCTTGGCGCTCATCTGGTTTAAGCTGGACTCGGCGTGGCCGGTCTTGTCCATCAGCGAGAAGCTCCGCGAGCAGGGCGACTGAGGGAAGACCATGGAGCGCGGCAGGACCAGCGAGGAGGGTTTGGGGCTCTTGCTGAAGGGCTGGAGGGAGTCCTGACGGCTCATGGCCTCCATTACAGTAGACGGCACGTTCACTGCGAATACACCCGTGAAAACAAACATATGAATTAATAATGACAGCTACATGATCTGAGATGATCCAACCACATCTTCACAAAGAGTCAATGACACACTTAGATACTTAAGTTTGGGGTTGGTGAGATTTATTTATTTTTTAAATTCTTGAAATATATAATATGTGAATATATAGTAAAGTGTAATTTATTCCTGTGATCAAAGCTGAATTTATCATCATTACTCCAGTCTTCAGTGTCACATGACCCTTCACACATCATTCTCATATGAGGATCTGATGCTCCACACACATTTATGATTATTATCAGTGTTCATATTTCTGTGGAAACTGTGACACATTTTATTTTTCATGATTCTTTGATGAATAGAAAGTTCAAAAGAACAGCATTTATTTGAAATAGAATCTTTTGTAACATTATAAAGTCACTTTTGATCAATTTAATGCGTCCTTGCATTGCACGCTTGCAAGTATTAACTTCTTTGAAAAACATCTTTTGAACAGTAGAGTATAATTTTATAGATCGCATAGAAATCTGAACGATTTTATATCATTATTTTTCTTTGTTTTAATTTGTAAATAAATAATTATAAAATGTAATACATTTTATTAATTAATAAATGTTAGTTATTTTTAAATAATTAATTTTTAAAAAATAATTAATTCATTTTTTAAAAATATATTTTATTTATTTTTCAGATAAATCATATTTTAAAAACGATTATTTAAATAAATAATCAGGAACAGGCGGTTTCAAAGACGCTTTACATTCAGACAGCGAAACAGAAACGCTTCCCTCGTCAAACCTCACTCCACATTCTTCATCACGCGGCACGCTGAGCACATAAACACTGAATTAGCCGACTGTAAGACGAGACATGTGAGAGCGCTCTGATTTAATAACGCCAGCGCACTCAGTGCAGTGTGAAGTATGAATCTCCAGACCTCGTCTGATCACTGCTGAGCGTCAGCCGTAGACCTGAGATTAGACTGAACGTGAAGAGACATCAGCTCCGCGTCTGGACCGGCACAGCTCAGGCTATTCCGGGACTCGCACTGATTACATGCTAGTCGTGTTTTCAGAACAAACCAAAGTCATACCAGTATGTCTTCATATATTCAGATTCAAATATAAATCCTTCAGGGTCATGCACTGCAAACAATGTGTCTCTGTCTTGTTTTCCAGCTCTAAACATTCTTAAATCAAGACACATTTACTGGAGAAGAAGCAAAATGACTGAAGATATTAAGTTAAAGAGCAAATATCAGCCAATGGAGTCAGAAAAATCATCTTCAAGGATTAGTTCACTTCAGAATGAAAATGTCCTGATGATTTCCTCACCCCATCTCATCCAAGATGTTCATGTCTTTCTTTCTTCAGTCGAAAAGAAATTACGTTTTTTGAGGAAAACATTCCAGGATTTTCCTCCTCATAATGGACTTCAATGGGAAGCAACGGCTGAAGGTCCAAATCAATGCAGTTTCAGAGGCTCTGATCCCAGAGGAATAGGGTCTGATCCAGAAATGCTCAACCTCTTGAGTTCGGTGTTGTTCTTTTGATTGATGTGTGATGTCATCACGTCGGAAAGGTCACATGACGGAGGTGGAAGTGCCGACTCTGTTAAAACGAACGTGCAAAGACTAAATCAAACACGTTACAAAAATAAAGGTGAAACAACGATGTCGGACGATTTTAGAAAATGAGATGGAGTTTTCCGGCACTGGGTCGGCACTTCCACCTCCGTCATGTGACCTTTCCGACGTGATGACATCATACGCCGTGAAGAAGAACAACACTGAAGTCGAGCATTTGAGGTTAAAAGTATATAAATGTTAATTTTGTTGAAAATGTCCGCTGGTTTGTCTGGATCAGACCCTATTCCTCTGGGATCATCAGAGCCTCTGAAGCCCTTCCTCTCAAACTGCATTGATTTGGACCTTCAACCGTTGCTTCCCATTGAAGTCCATTATGAGGAGAAAAATCCTGGAATGTTTTCCTCAAAAAACTGAATTTCTTTTCGACTAAAGAAAGAAAGACATGAGCATCTTGGATGAGATGGGGTGAGGAAATCATCAGAAAACGTTCATTCTGAAGTGCACTAATCCTTGAAGATGATTTTTAATATCTTCAGTCTTTTTGCTTCTTCTCCAGTAAATGTGTCTTGATTTAAGAATCTTTAGATATTTGTGCTGGAAAACGAGACAAAATCATTTTTTGCAGTGCAAACCACAAGCTTTTTAGTGTTGGTGATGAGCACATAATGAGAGATCTCGCATCGATCACGTCACACGACACGCTCTCGGGCAGCGCTGTCTAAACACAACAGTAACCAGACTGAACTCATAAAGTGTGTGTGCTGTAAACACTGAGAACAGAAATGGTGAAGTGAAACTGAGCGCCTCAGTAAGCGTGTGAAGACGTTCAGGAGGAGTCGGAGACACTCACAGTTTTCGTCCTGAGCGACGCACTGCAGCGGGATCCCGAAGAAAGACGTGTAGCTGTCGTTGTACCAGACCAGCAGCTCGGTCCCTCGAGGGATGTCTGCGCACGCCCGGTAGAAGATACACGACCTGAGACACAGACAATATACCACACCTCAATCCATCAGAAAACAGCACATCATTCACTCATCCACACATTAAAACATGCAATAAAAATGACATTAAATAATCACAAAATGTGCATTTATAATATATTCAATAAAACATGTGAATCCATGATAAAATATATTAAATCATTCATTTTCATGTGACTTGCACATATTTAATAGTCAAATAATTAAAATGTTTGTACATTTAATTTTAATAAATATTATATAAATATATTTTAAATGCATATTCTGATTGATAAACATTTTGATTAGTTGACTATAAAATGTGTGAATCCATTATAATATATATAATAAATCATTAATTTAACTAAAAACAGTAAAAAAAACTGTTTAAATAATCAAACCAAAATGTGCATTTAAAAACATATTTAATTAAAATGACTATAAATATGTGAATGAAATATATCAAATCATTAATTTTCATGTGACTTGTTAAAACAAAATATCAAAATGTTTATAAAATAAACTGTGCATTTAAAATATATTCAATAAAATGACTTTAAACTATAAAACATTTTTAAATCATTAATTTTCACTTGCTGAAACTAAAAACAACAACAACAAAAATGTTTTATTATTATTAAATAATAGTCTTATAACGTGGATTTCTATTTCTGTTGAAGAATTCAGAAAACATGATTATTAAAGAACTCCTCTTAATATATGGAACATAATACAAACATACAGGGTAATAATTTCAGGAATCCTTCATAACAGAACATGTTTTTCCTGATTAGATTCAGGTGAACCATAACTATAACCATAACTATATCAGCGTTCACACCAGCAGACCATATCGCTCTGTTTATTATAAGCGCTGCACGTCTGTCTCTTTAAAGCAGGATGGATTCTGATTGGCTGATTCCGATGATATCGCTCCTCTGTGTCGTTATCGTTTAACTATTCTGTTATATTTACAATGATTTTTAGAACTATCGTTATCGTTATAGTTATGGTTGGTTCGTGTGAATGAGCCTTTACCCACCTAACCTCAAACACGGCTTTAGCTCACTAATACTTCAGTCTTTGGTCTGGGTGGAAGCGCTGAGATCGCTGCATTTTATTAATTCTTTCCACCACGACATGAAAACAAAACAAAGGCCGAGTCCATAAATCAGCGACAGCTCATGAGCCACGAGAGAGAAAACACGGCATGAGAACCGCGCGGCTCGTAACGCCTCGTCTCTCAGTTTGGCTTCACTCAACGTAAACACTGCAGCGCACAAATAATGCAGTGGGACTCAATGAGTCAGCGGGCCGCTGAAAGAGGCTGTTTGGGGAGCGATGGGTGGTCCCGCACACGCTC
>JBBBJY010000027.1:80000-122500 GCA_039654625.1 Rhinogobio ventralis | reverse complement strand
TTATTATGAATTTAGCATTGTGTTTGTCCCTGCTGAACAAACCTGCAAAACGGACCTCCATTTCTAATATCATAACCGTTCACATCATAATAATATCATAACAGGCTGAGCTGGATGTCAATATGTGTAATATAAACTCTTAAAGCCAGACGTGGTACAGACTAAACAAGTCTTAAAATAACTAGAAGCAACCATAAAAAACTCAAATGAAAACAGAGCGGAGACGCAGAAGAACGAGAATAAAACCAACAGAAGAACACAAATACCAGCATGTTTTACGTTCAGATGAAACTGGTGTTGACACTGAGAGTCTGATATGGTTAAAGACGCTTTCTCTCACAACAGAGACACAAATGAAGCATAAAATAACTTCAGTGACAAATTACAGTGTCAGCGAACTGACATTAAACAAGCCTCCTCCACAGAACAGAAAATAAAATACTTATCCTGGCCCGCGGCCCGTCACGATGACATCATCGCGTCCAGCCAATGACGGCAGACAACGACAGAAAATATTATTCCCATCAGCGGCCGCCTGTATCAGCCTCATCTGCAGCCGTGCGAGATATTTACACTGGATATGTTTAATAAAAGGCATTCAGTCATGCACAGACTATTTTCTGTGGAAGCTTCTTTCTGACATGGAAGGATAAAATAAGAAAGCTTCCTGCACCTTTTGATCTCACAATTATGACATTTTCCTCGCAAATTAATTGCAAGAAAAAAGTCAGAATTGCAATATAAACTTGCGATTTTTACTTTTTTTCTCGTAATTCGTAACTGCAAAAAAGTCAGAATTGCGAGATATAAACTTGCGATTTTTACTTTTTTCTCGTAATTCGGATTTTATCATTCGTAACTGCAAAAAAAAAGTCCGAATTACGAAATATAAATTTGCGATTTTTACTTTTTTCTCGTAATTCAGATTTTATAACTTGTAATTGCAAAAAAAAGTCAGAATTGCGATATAAACTTGCGATTTTCACTTTTTCTAATAATTTGGATTTTATAATTCGTAATTGCAAGAAAAATGCCAGAATTGCGAGATATAAACTTGCGATTTTTACTTTTTTCTCGTAATTCGGATTTTATAATTCGTAATTGCAAGAAAAAAGTCAGAATTACGAGATATAAACTTACGAATTTTACTTTTATCTCGTAATTCGGTTTTTATAATTCGTAATTGCAAGAAAAAAGTCAGAATTACGAGATATAAACTTGCAAATTTTACTTTTTTCTCGTAATTCGGATTTTATAATTCATAATTGCAAGAAAAAAGTCAGAATTACGAGATATAAACTTGCGAATTTTACTTTTTTCTCGTAATTCGGATTTTATAATTCATAATTGCAAGAAAAAAGTCAGAATTGCGATATAAACTTGCGATTTTTACTTTTTTCTCGTAATTCGGAATTTAAAAAATCGTAATTGCAAGAAAAAAGTCCGAATTGCGATATATAAACTTGCGATTTTTACTTTTTTCTCGTAATTCGGATTTTATAATTCGTAATTGCAAGAAAAAAGTCAGAATTGCGAGATATAAACTTGCGATTTTTACTTTTTTCTCGTAATTCGGATTTTATAATTCGTAATTGCAAGAAAAATGTCAGAATTGCAATATAAACTTGCGATTTGTACTTTTTTCTCGTAATTCGGATTTTATAATTCGTAATTGCAAGAAAAAAGTCAGACTTGCGATATAAACTTGCGATTTGTACTTTTTTCTCGCGATTCACACTTTATAACTCGTAATTGCAAGAAAAAAGTTATAATTGCGATATAAACTTGTGATTTTCACTTTTTCTGGTAATTCGGATTTTATAATTCGGAACTGCTAGAAAAAAGTCAGAATTGCAAGATATAAACTTGCGAATTTTACTTTTTTCTCGTAATTCGGATTTTATAATTCGTAATTGCAAGAAAAATGTCAGAATTGCAATATAAACTTGCGAATTTTACTTTTTTCTCGTAATTCGGATTTTATCATTCGTAATTGCAAGAAAAAAGTCAGAATTGTGATATAAACGTGCGATTTTTACTTTTTTCTCGTAATTCGGAATTTAAGAAATCGTAAAGAAAAAAGTCAGAATTGCGAGATATAAATTTGCGATTTTTACTTTTTTCTCGTAATTCGGATTTTATAATTCGTAATTGCAAGAAAAATGTCAGAATTGTGATATAAACTTGCGAATTTTACTTTTTTCTCGTAATTCGGATTTTATCATTCGTAATTGCAAGAAAAAAGTCAGAATTACGAGATATAAACTTGCGATTTTTACTTTTTTCTCGTAATTCGGAATTTAAAAAATCGTAATTGCAAGAAAAAAGTCAGAATTGCGATATAAACTTGCGATTTTTACTTTTTTCTGATATTTCGGAATTTAAAAAATCGTAATTGCAAGAAAAAAGTCAGAATTGCGATATAAACTTGCGATTTGTACTTTTTTCTCGTAATTCGGAATTTAAAAAATCGTAATTGCAAGAAAAAAGTCAGAATTGTGATATAAACTTGCGATTTTTACTTTTTTCTCGTAATTCGGAATTTAAAAAATCGTAATTGCAAGAAAAAAGTCAGAATTGCGATATAAACTTGCGATTTTTACTTTTTTCTCGTAATTCGGAATTTAAAAAATCGTAATTGCAAGAAAAAAAGTCAGAATTGCGATATAAACGTGCGATTTTTACCTTTTTCTCGTAATTCGGAATTTAAAAAATCGTAATTGCAAGAAAAAAGTCCGAATTGCGATATAAACGTGCGATTTTTACTTTTTTCTCGTATTTCGGAATTTAAAAAATCGTAATTGCAAGAAAAAAGTAAAAATTGCGATATAAACGTGCGATTTTTACCTTTTTCTCGTAATTCGGAATTTAAAAAATCATAATTGCAAGAAAAAAGTCAGAATTGCGATATAAACGTGCGATTTTTACTTTTTTCTCGTAATTCGGAATTTAAAAAATCGTAATTGCAAGAAAAAAGTCACAATTGCGATATAAACGTGCAATTTTTACCTTTTTCTCGTAATTCGGAATTTAAAAAATCGTAATTGCAAGAAAAAAGTCAGAATTGCGATATAAACGTGCGATTTTTACCTTTTTCTCGTAATTCGGATTTTATAATTCGTAATTGCAAGAAAAAAGTCAGAATTGCGAGATATAAACTTGCGATTTTTACTTTTTTCTCGTAATTCGGATTTTATAATTCGTAATTGCAAGAAAAAAGTCAGAATTACGAGATATAAACTTGCGAATTTTACTTTTTTCTCGTAATTCGGATTTTATCATTCGTAATTGCAAGAAAAATGTCAGAATTGCGATATAAACTTGCGATTTGTACTTTTTTCTCGCGATTCACACTTTATAACTCGTAATTGCAAGAAAAAAGTTATAATTGCGATATAAACTTGTGATTTTCACTTTTTCTGGTAATTCGGATTTTATAATTCGTAACTGCTAGAAAAAAGTCAGAATTGTGATATAAACTTGCGATTTTTACTTTTTTCTCGTAATTCGGAATTTAAAAAATCGTAATTGCAAGAAAAAAGTCAGAATTGCGATATAAACTTGCGATTTTTACTTTTTTCTCGTAATTCGGAATTTAAAAAATCGTAATTGCAAGAAAAAAGTCAGAATTGCGATATAAACGTGCGATTTTTACCTTTTTCTCGTAATTCGGAATTTAAAAAATCGTAATTGCAAGAAAAAAGTCAGAATTGCGAGATATAAACTTGCGATTTGTACTTTTTTCTCGTAATTCGGATTTTATAATTCGTAATTGCAAGAAAAATGTCAGAATTGCGATATAAACTTGCGATTTGTACTTTTTTCTCGCGATTCACACTTTATAACTCGTAATTGCAAGAAAAAAGTTATAATTGCGATATAAACTTGTGATTTTCACTTTTTCTGGTAATTCGGATTTTATAATTCGTAACTGCTAGAAAAAAGTCAGAATTGTGATATAAACTTGCGATTTTTACTTTTTTCTCGTAATTCGGAATTTAAAAAATCGTAATTGCAAGAAAAAAGTCAGAATTGCGATATAAACTTGCGATTTTTACTTTTTTCTCGTAATTCGGAATTTAAAAAATCGTAATTGCAAGAAAAAAGTCAGAATTGCGATATAAACGTGCGATTTTTACCTTTTTCTCGTAATTCGGAATTTAAAAAATCGTAATTGCAAGAAAAAAGTCAGAATTGCGATATAAACGTGCGATTTTTACTTTTTTCTCGTATTTCGGAATAAAAAAAATCGTAATTGCAAGAAAAGTCAAAATTGCGATATAAACGTGCGATTTTTACCTTTTTCTCGTAATTCGGAATTTAAAAAATCGTAATTGCAAGAAAAAAGTCAGAATTGCGATATAAACGTGCGATTTTTACTTTTTTCTCGTAATTCGGAATTAAAAAAATCGTAATTGCAAGAAAAAAGTCAAAATTGCGATATAAACGTGCGATTTTTACCTTTTTCTCGTAATTCGGAATTTAAAAAATCGTAATTGCAAAAAAAAAGTCAAAATTGCAATATAAACGTGCGATTTTTACCTTTTTCTCGTAATTCGGAATTTAAAAAATCGTAATTGCAAGAAAAAAGTCTGAATTGCGATATAAACGTGCGATTTTTACTTTTTTCTCGTAATTCGGATTTTATAATTCGTAATTGCAAGAAAAAAGTCAGAATTGCGAGATATAAACTTGCGATTTTTACTTTTTTCTCGTAATTCGGATTTTATAATTCGTAATTGCAAGAAAAAAGTCAGAATTACGAGATATAAACTTGCGAATTTTACTTTTTTCTCGTAATTCGGATTTTATCATTCGTAATTGCAAGAAAAATGTCAGAATTGCGATATAAACTTGCGATTTTTACTTTTTTCTCGCGATTCACACTTTATAACTCGTAATTGCAAGAAAAAAGTTATAATTGCGATATAAACTTGTGATTTTCACTTTTTCTGGTAATTCGGATTTTATAATTCGTAACTGCTAGAAAAAAGTCAGAATTGTGAGATATAAACCTGCGATTTTTACTTTTTCAAATAATTTGGATTTTATAATTCGTAACTGCAAAAAAGTCAGACTTGCGATATAAACTTACGATTTTTACATTTTTCTCGTAATTTGGATTTTATAAATCATAATTGCAAGAAAAAAGTCAGAATTGCGAGATATAAACTTGCGATTTTTACTTTTTTCTCGTAATTCGGATTTTATAATTCGTAACTGCAAAAAAAGTCAGAATTGCAAGATATAAACTTGCGATTTTTACTTTTTTCTCGTAATTCGGATTTTAAGAAATCAGAAAGAAAAAAGTCTGAATTGCGAGATTAACTTTTTTTTACAATTACCTTTTTATCTTTCCTCCCGTGGCAGAAACAAGCTTCTATCATTTTCTACCCCAACCCAGAATCAGCTCGAGTGTTTTCACAATCCAGCCATTCTGAGTATCAAGATCTTGGTACTTTCCTGTAAGACGTCCAGCGATGGAAGAAGCGAACACACGCTGACACACTTTACATGAGCTACAGCGTACTTTACCGCAGTAAAACAGCACAGGTCGAGTGTTTAGTTTATAAACGTCACATTACTCAAGCCGCGCAGGTTCTCGTGACCGTCATGCACACGACATCATGACAGCGCCTCTAACAAGAGACTCTATTTATTGGGCGAGACTCGCAGAGATATTTGAATTGGACACGCCGACCGTGAAACACGACCAAACAGAACTATTCGCCTGATTTACAGCTGGTAAATATGGCTGATAATGGGCAATATCGACGAGAGACGTGTGTACAATATTCTTAAGAAAAGCATTCCAGACTCCGGGTGGGAAAAGCCAGAATAATTCTCCAGCACTTTGACAGAGAAGCCAAAGAACTGACAGACTCGAATCCACAGACACCAGCCAGCGAATAAACAAGCAGCAGTAAATGTCCTGTAGGCCTCGCGCTTCACCTGTATTTACATCACCACTTCAACACCATTTGATTTAGCCCTCGTGTGTGTGTGTGTGTGTGTGTGTGTGCAGCACATATACGGGTCATTCACACGTGTGTGTCACCGCTTCCTCAGTGTTTCTCTCTTGTTTTCCAGCACAAATATCTAAACATTCTTAACCATCTATGGTACAGCGTTGCCATATGGCAACAGTTAATTTCTACTAATTTCCTTGTTATTCAGAAAAAAAATACAATAAATTGCACTATGGGAATTAAAAGGGCAGGCCTTAAGATAGCCAATGATGTGCTGTTTTTAAGTCACATGACATTTGAACGTTTCTTTCCCCGTCACCTGTTCCAGAAATGACTCTAATAACCTCATTTCTGATCATCTCTTCTCAAGGGGGAATGCTTTGCAGCATCTTTGATAAGTAAATTCGATATTTTTATTCACAAAATCAACTTTGTCTAACATAGTTTTACTGTAAATTGAGAAAATATCAATGTTTCCATATGGCGACGCTCACAGTCATGTTAGTCCCCACTGGGATTATTTATAGATACTAGCATCAACAATATAACTGCAGTTATTTATGTATTTAAAGTGTTTATTGTAGTATAGTTGTGTTTATGTATAAGGAACAAAATTATTTCTTCTTTTCAGAAAATTAATAAAGCAATATTTTACGGAAAGGGCAATAGGAAGAGGATGAGTTATCCAGATTATAGGGAACGATAGGGATTAAATGATAGGGATCTTCTTATTTTGGGTTTCCATGAGTCCCAAGAATACACTAAAAAAAACAATAAGTAAGATTTGCTTAATTTTTCTTTGGCAAGTTTTTGCACGCATATTTTTTAAGTAAGCTTCACATATGGAATTAAGTAAACTCTACTAAACTAAGTAAAATTAACAAAGAAAATAAGTCAAAGTTTCCTTTGCAATACATTTTACTCAAAACAAATAATTTTGAATTAAACCACACTTTTAAAGTCAATAAGTAATTTTAAGTAAATAACACAATAGATATTGTGTAGATCCCATATCGACATACACTATACGCGTTTTTGAGTATGAATGTGTCATTTTGAGTAGAAAATGAACTCCAAATGTCACAAAATGGCGTTACTAAACCTAACAACAAAAGCAATGATAAAACAGTGTAATTATTCAAACCCCAGTGCATGATGGGAACACCAGTATCAGAAAAGTTGAGTAGTTTTACTTAATTTTGCTTTAATTTCTAAGCTTGAATTGAGTACTTGTATAGAATTCACTTACTTTTTTAATTCTTGCCTGAACTAACTAACCTATTTGAAAAAATGTTTAATGGTTAGAACATAATGCGTCCCATAGAGGGTTAAATCAAGACACATTTACTGGAGAAGCAAAGCGACTGAAGATATTAAGACTGAAAAATGAATCAAGTGAGTTTGTGCTTAAAACAAGAAATATCTGCCAGTGGAGTCAGAAAAATAAACTCAATTCAAAGTGAAAACCAGATTGTTTTGTGTTAAATGTGAATATATGTGAATTCTGTCAGGTAAATAAACACTAGATGAACTATCAGTATTATTTGCCTCTAATTGACTGAACAAATGGCTTGTATCAGGTGTTTAACCGGCGAGCCTTGCATTCATCAGAGATATGACAGCTGGAGCCGTAATAACGCCGTCAATAAAAGGTCAGGAAGCGGCGAGAGCCAGACAGGCTTAATCAAAGCCGCAATCGGCCGTAATGAGTGCAGCGTGCCTAATATTAAACTAATAGATGATCTAACAGGGGAAATATTAATCTGCCGAGCTACCAATAACACTCCAAAGCCAGCCTGTGATTCATTCGCCATTAGCCGTGATTTCTGACACACTCCAGAGGATCGTTCAGCGGCTGCGGCTTCAGTTCAGCGGGAGGATCTGAGCTGTGTTTCACACTTCACACTTTCCTTTATGTGTGCTTTCAGTTACTGACGTCACACTGAACCAGGAACAGCGTTCGGTGCGGTCTGAAACACCCAGAACAACTGCATTTTAGATCATCTTACAGACAAATTCATAGCTTTATGCATATCTGCGCACTGTGAAAAATCACTTTCTTAGGCTGTGTTTCTGTCCCGTTCTCCAGCACTAACATCGAAAGATTCTTAAATCAAGACACATTTACTGGAGAAGAGAAATGACTGGAGATATTAAGACTGGTTGAATTAAAAATGTATCTATGCTTAAAACAAGAGCAAATCATCTTAATTCAAAGGGGAAACGAGATTATCTTTCTGACTCCATTGGCTGATATTTGCTCTTGTTTTAAACAAAGACTTAATATGTGACCCTGGACCACAAAACCAGTCATACGGGTCAATTTTGTGAAACTGACATTTATACATCATCTGAAAGCTGAATAAATAATCATCATTGATGTATGGTTTGTTAGGACAATATTTGAAAATCTGAGGGTGCAAAAAAATCTAAATATTGAGAAAATCTCCTTTAAAGTTGTCCAAATGAAGTCCTTAGCAATGCATATTACTACTAATAATACATTTATGAGATATTTACCGTAGGAAATGTACAAAATATCTTCATGGAAAAATGTATAATTTTGACCCAATCAATGCATTGTTGGCGATCGCCACAGACACACCCGTGAGACGCACGACTGCTGTTGAGCTGCAGGGGCACATTTGTTCTTGTTTTAATCACAAACTCACTTCATTTTGATTCTTTTCTCTTCTCCAGTAAATGTCTTGATTTAAGAATGTTTAGATGTTTGTGCTGGAAACTGACTTTTTGCAGTGCGTTTCCTGTAAGACGTCCAGCGATGGAAGACACGCTGACACACGTTACATGAGTGTAAGTTACCACGGTAAAACAGTGCATGTATGGTTGAGTTGAGTCTATAAATGTCACATTACTCAACATCTCAGTCTCGCCATCCATGGCATTTCAAATCATGGAATTCATGTGAAAAATAAAAGAGGTTTATGCGTATCAGAGGTGAAGCGGCTGACCTTTAGTTTGTGTGTTTGTGGTTTTTCCTCATGTTTTTATCCAGTGCATTTGATCAGTTTATGCATCCCCTGGGAATCGAACCCTTGATCCTGACGTTGCGAGCGCCTGTGCAACATTAGCACTGAAACACACACTCACCTCCCACAAGTGTCGTGTGTTCCGCGCGGATCCCGACTGCACCTTCTCCAGCGGCAGCGGGACGCCCTGGAAGGGACCGATCCAGGTGCCCTGTGGGATGCGCTGGGCCGCACAGATGCCGTATCCCAGGCCCGGGACGGTGCTGGTGCACAGGCACACCTCACGCGGCAAATCCCTCAGCCAGTCCGGGACCTCCGGAGGGGGAGCGGCCACCGAGGCGCTGCTGGTCCCCACCAGCCTCCGGAGCGAGTGCAGGGGTCCGTGCATGGGGCATTCTCCGTTACGGTTGTCCGCACACATGTCACAGCCTGCGGGACGCACAGCGAGAGGGCCAGTTATTCACCGCTCACACAGATGGGACCCCAAACGCCCTTCACCGAGTCCCGCACAAACTTTAAATTGTCCCTCTGTCCGCTGGTGCATGAAGACATTCCTTCTTTCCAACCATCAGAGACTTCAGATCTAAAGCTTTGCTCCAAAAATAGATTTTTATATTTGTGTTGTGCATTGACTAAGAAAAACAGGTAACACTTTATTTGACAGTGTCATTGTTACATATGTTGCATGTACTAGAAATAACAATAAATTATGCATAATTGCATGCCACTAACCCTCAACCAAACCCATGTAGTTAATTAATATTACCCAGTACTTAAATATATAATTACACTCTAACAATGACACCGTGAAAAATATTATACAACTAAATGAAATTGTGTAACAGTCACATATGTTGCATGTACTAGGAATAACAGTAAATGATGCATAATTACATGCAACTAACCCTCAAGCAAACCCTAACCGTATAGTAAGTTTAATTATTATTACTCAGTACTTAAATATATAATCACACTCTAACAATGATAGTGTAACTCTTTATTTTAAAGCGTCTTTGTTACACTGTAATTATGCATTTAAGAACTGAGTAATATAGGGTTAGGATTAGTTGCATGTAATTTATAGTTATTACTATAGTAACTACATGTGACTGTTAGCGGTTATGTCACGGTGTCATTGTTACAGTGTAATTATATATTTAAGTACTGAGTAATATTAATTAACTACATGGGTTTGGTTGAGGGTTAGTGGCATGCAATTATGCATAATTTACAGTATATCTAAAATATGTAATAATGGCACTGTAAAATAAAGTGTAACCTAAATTCGGATTCGCATTATTTCTTCGTCGCATGCACACACACTTTGAATTATCATTTGGTGCATGAAGACATTTCTTCTGTGCATGAAACAATCACGCATACAATTTTAAATCTAAAGCTTTGCTCCAAAATGAATCATGCAAAAATGTGTTGTGCATTTGCACTTTAAAATAAAACGATTTTTGCATGACTGAGAACACAATTAAATGAAATTGCAGTTATTTGAGCACGTGCTGCTCGTTGTAGAAACGAAGTGTGAATGTATTTAGTTGCGATGTAGATTTTATCATCTCATTTTGTTGTGTGCATGAGAATATTGTCCGCAGATGAAGCTGTGAAGCGCGTGTGTTCTGCTCGAGCTCCAGGGCTCTGAAATATGGGCTCAGGATCGCGCGTGTAGATAAAGAAGTCTCGTGCCCCCGGGAGACACACATGTCCCGTGTTGGGATGATGAATGTGGGCCGATGGAGCAGATCGATCAGTGATCCGGACTCACTCTACAAAACTATACAGCAATTAATTGCGTGTTGTCCGCTCATCCCTCATGCGCTGGCGCGTTTATCGATGAAGATCCGCGGATCACTCACCGCATCACACACACTCACACACACACACTCACGAGCGCATTTAGCGAAATAAAATCATTTGCGCAATTAATAAAGATTCCATCCAGAAGAAACACAGAGTAAAAAAGAGCTCAGTTGTTGATAAGTGTAGGTTAATTATTATATATTCGATAGGCTACTTCATTTAAAAAATATACTTGGGACATCTCAGATTTATTTACTAACTAAAATAAATCGATTTAAATATACAAATCAGCTAAAACATTAAATATGAATTGTTTCATCTTATTTCTCTTCATTTTAATTGTAGCATGCATTTCTGTAACGTTGCTCGTGTTAATGTCGCGCGCTGAACATCAACACTACACCGCACAGATAACGCGTTTTAAGGGGATCACATGAAATGCACAGTGCTATTTTATCATATTAAAATCATTCAAAGAATATTTTCTCAAATATCTTCATGCACAACTAAATAAATTGACATTTTCCACGATAACAATTCTAAAAAACAACAACAACACAGCGCTCGTTTAGTTCAGCACTCACAAAAATAAGATTCTTCACTGTTGTGTTATTTTCAAGAACCATATTTTTGATGTTTGATTAATATGAGTGTGTTTGGTTCTTTAAAGCAGCATGCATCAGCCACCGAAAGCCTTTTCTTCTTCAGAACCGAATCCGGTGGCGCTTTATTTTACTCATGCACTCCATAACAGTAAATTATGCATGCAATTTTTCATGCAACTGACCCTAAACATAACCCTAAATGCGTGTTGTTAGTTGATATTACTTCCATGCATCAGCCACTGAAAGCCTTTTTCTTCTTCATACCCGCATTTATCGCTTTATTTTACTCATGCACTTAATAACAGTAAATTATGCATGCAATTTTCCATGCAACCTAACCCTAAATGCATGCTGTTAGTTGATTTTGCTTCAAAGCCTTATTAAAATCACGCGTGCCCCTGAATCCTCGCGCGCTGTGATTGAATGCTCACGGTTATTGGCGTCTCCGTTGTGGTTGTTGACCGGGATGATCTCCATCCGCTGCTGTCCGTACAGGTAGTAGTCCAGCTCCTCGGAGCTCAGCTTCAGCCGCGAGCCCTTGTCATTCTTAAAGTTGGACGACAAACAAAGTTCTTTGGCTTGAGGCGCGCCGCCGCTGTCGGAGCTCAGGGTCTGTCCGAACAGCGCGAGCTGACTCAGGGAGCGCGCGGGAGACGCGGCGGAGGAGCTCGAGGAGATCAGGCTGGCTCTCTGCAGCGGCACCGGGTTCTGCGGGAACAGCTGCTGCCAGTGCTGGATGTAGGTCGGGTCCACTTTGAGGAAAGCAGAACCGCTGGGCTCGCTCGGCTTCAGCATGTCCGACTGTGATGGATGCTGGACTCTCATGTGCTCTTTCTCGCTTTAGAACCAGCTCAACACAACTACGAGAAGTGGAGACGCCGAGGTGTTCTGCATGTCCTCCTCATGTTTCTGGTGATCGCGAGGAAAGACACACTTACCCTGTCAGAAGAGTCTGTGACTCCCGGACACACACTCACACCATCACAGTGTTGACCGAGAGCGCGAGCGTCCTCCTCCCACTCTCACGCGCACCCGACATCCTCTCGCGCTCCCGCGCGCGCACGTGCCTCAGGACAGACAGACACAGAGCATCTGTCGCACTTTTCATTTATCGTTACTTTTTTAAAAGTAGAAAATAGAACTTTACGCAGCGCGGTTTATTTTACGCAGTGGGAAAGTTGCTCACTTTTAAAAATTAAGTTGGTTTTCAAAGTGATGCCATATAGAGGAACCATTTTCACTGATAATTTCCTTTAAAAAACATTTTTTTCTGTGTGTGAAGATAAAAAAATCACATGCGCAACGGAGAGATTCCATGCATGACCCAATAACGCGCCTTTATTTTCACGCGCGATAGACTCATACATTAACGTCGGGATTTTATACTTTAGTTTGCATGATCAATCATGCATTATTTCCTTTGCTCGCACTAGATAAGAGTGTGTGACTCAGTTTCCCAGCCTGTCTGAATGTAGGGCATTTAACAGCAGAGGAGGGGAATGTTTTGACTGGCAACACTCTGACAGGCCCATTCTTCATCCACAGCTCTCTGCAGATTGATAACGAAGCAAAAACACAAACATAATCGTCTGAAAATGAATTCTTGTCTACACATGCATTTCACCCGCAAAGAATGCGCGCAATAACAACCCGCGCGGATCCAAAAACCGTGCAATTATCATTAATAACGCATTCAAATGTGCTTTTAATTAATTGCATTATTATCTATATTATTTAAATAGCAATAGTAAATGTCAAATACCGCACAACAATTTATAGTTGTCATATTTCCAGATAACAGCTATTATGACGGCGTATTGGTGTTTTTATTCATTGATAAATGAGCGGAGGAATAAAGTGCACTCGAGGGGCCGCGCGATCGATACATTAACCGCACGAATATATCATTTTCCGTGCCAAAAACTTGGATTATTAAAGCTCGGGCTTGATTTGTATATTTTGAGAGTGTTTATGCGTGTCTTTCATTAACATAGACTGCTGTTTGACATTCACTTAGACCCTGTGCGTCTCGTGTTAATGAATTCCGCTGATGGCTGAGAGACACACGAGCGCGCGCTCTGACAGGAGTCCGATAAAGCGCCACCAGCGCCTCGCGCTATAGTTTTAAGGTCACGGGTTGCTGAGTATATAATTCATTAATATAGACGTATATTCAGATGGGAGTTGATGCTCGTCCTGCTCATATTTATAATAAACGGCCTGTTAATAATCCGCACTGCAAATGCGAGGTTTATGGAAGAGCCGCGAGTGTGTTTAACTCTTTTTGTGTCACTTGATAGAAGTGAACTTTAGAGTGTTTTACTGTGACAATATTCACAATAATGCATAAAAAACAATCCGATCGATATGCCACGCGCATGTGTGATATTCGGCTCATTTGCATTGAATATTTAAATGTGTCTCCGTCACAGGGGGCGCGCGAGAGCCTGTCAACACTCTCAATATTTGCTTTATTATTATTATTATTATTATTATATCATTGTCATTTTATTTAAAAAACTACACTTGCATCGAACAAACACCATGCAATACCCCGGGTGAATAGAGTTAAACAAGAACTAATATATGAATAGATTATATTAAGAATTGTTAAGAAAAGTTTTCTGAAATGTTATGTTTAAATATGCAAATGATTTTGTCGCCATATTAAAGGTTTGTACAGATTTCTCTCTTTTTTATCATAGAAAATAATGAGACAGGAAAAAAAGACTTTTTAAGGAATTAAAGGTGAATGAACAAACCCATCTGTAAAAACCTTTACACACACACACACACACACACACTCTCTCACACGTTGGTGCACCTATCATTATGAGGACATTCCATAGGCGTAATGGTTTTTATACTGTACACACTGTACAATCTATCCCCCTACACTACCCCTAAACCTACCCATCACACACACACACACACACACTACCCCTAAACCTACCCATCACACACACACACACACCCCTACCCCTAAACCTACCCATCACACACACACACACACACACACCCCTACCCGTAAACCTACCCATCACACACACACACACACACACTACCCCTAAACCTACCCATCACACACACACACACACCCCTACCCCTAAACCTACCCATCACACACACACACACACACACACACACTACCCCTACCCCTAAACCTACCCATCACACACACACACACACACACTACCCCTAAACCTACCCATCACACACACACACACTACCCCTACCCCTAAACCTACCCATCACACACACACACACACACTACCCATCACAGGAAACATTCTGCATTTTTACATGTTTAATAAAACATTGTTTAGTATGTTTTTAAAGCTATTTTTATTATGAGGACACAGGAAATGTCCTCATAACCCACGTTTACGTTGTAATACCAGTGTAATACCCATGCCATTATACACATTTGTGTCCTCATAAATCACATAAACATACACACACACACACACACACTCACTCTCTCTCTCTCTCTCTCTCTCTCTCTCTCTCACACACAAACACACTCACACACACACACGCACTCTCTCACACAAAGTGCTATAAAAGATACACTAAAAGTGTTTTTTGTATGTTTTCTTTCCTCTAATCTGAAGGGGAAAAACACTTTATGAAAAGCCAAAAAGCCCCAAATCTCAACATTGACAGATGAAGAAAGCTTGTTTTTTCCGGTAGCATCTCAAACGGAGCGAGATGCTTTAATAAAGCAGAGCTCGAGCCGCTTCAGCACACCATCAGTGAAGATGGAGCAGATCTGAAGATCCATCAGCGAGAGACGCTCTTTCTCTTCTGTCCTCCTCGATCCAGTGCAGCGACTGAAGCCTGAAGCGCTTTGAGTCTCTGTCTGTAACGTATCCTGACAGAACTGAAGCACGCTCGTGTCACACACCTGTGTGTGGAAGCACACTCATCCTCATGCACGATGAAGCATGGCGACTTATTTGTCCAAAACCATACCTGGATCAAATCTGAAGAACATAAGAGATTCTCTGGCCTTTGGGATCTCATTAGCAGTGATTTCTTCTTCATGCCTGTAGGTAGTGTTGTAGTCAAGACCACCTAATTCAAGACCAGACAGCACTCCTTAAATTCATAAAGATTCACATTATCGCCTGAAAGATGACTTATAATTAGCAATTGGGTTGTTTTATCCCAGTGATTGGGTTGTTTTATCCCAGCGATTGGGCTGTTTTAACCCAGTGATTAGGCTGTTTTATCCCAGCGATTGGGTTGTTTTAACCCAGTGATTGGGTTGTTTTAACCCAGCAATTGGGTTGTTTTATCCCAGCGATTGGGTTGTTTTATCCCAGCGGTTGGGTTGTTTTAACCCAGCGGTTGGGTTGTTTTATCCCAGCGATTTGGTTGTTTTATCCCAGCGATTGGGTTGTTTTATCCCAGTGATTGGGTTGTTTTATCCCAGTGATTGGGCTGTTTTAACCCAGTGATTAGGTTGTTTTATCCCAGTGATTGGGCTGTTTTATCCCAGCGATTTGGATGTTTTAACCCAGTGATTGGGTTGTTTTATCCCAGTGATTGGGTTGTTTTAACCCAGCGGTTGGTCAGAGCTGATGATTAGAGCCGCCGTCAGCGAAGCAATTCTGGCAAGTCATCTAGGAGGTCAAAACCTCTGAGATGAGCGGCGCTGCTTTACATGACAGACACCAGCCGGTTTAACGAAGCGGCACTTGACCTGATTAAGGGACCCGTGGCCCCAGATTGTGTGCTTGAGGAAAGGCTGCCAAGAAAAAAACAGATCAGAACAGGCAGCAAAGATAGAAGAATGCAAATAAACCGCAAGATTTATAGGTCCTACGTAAAGGTTCCAAAGGGGTTTTTCACAGCGATGCCATAGAGGAAGCATTTTTGGTTTCTTTCAGTGATCAGTTCCTAAAACAACCATTTTCTACAACATTTAATAATATACACTCTTAAAAATAAAGCCTCACTATTGGCATCCATGGCATCTTTCCATTTCACAAAAGGTTCTTTAGATTATTAAACTGTTCTTTACACTAAGAAACAATGCATCTTTTATGAACGGTTCTTCTACGGCATCACTGCAACAAAAAAACACTTTAAAACCTTTATTATTAAGAGTGTAAAGAGATGTTAAAGGTCCTAAACACCATACATGCCAATGAAAAACCTTTATGTTGAAGTGTGTATTCATTCAGTTTCTGTTGTTTTTTGCATGGCAGAATTATTATTTATTCCAAACGTTTTTAGAAATTAAATCAAAACCACTAGAAACTTTAGAGTTTAAAGTGGCAGTTAATGCTCAGACAAACGATCCTATTCCACATCACATATAGCATTCTCCCCTTCTGTACATTGGTATAGAACACACCAGTTCATAACGGATGGTACTGTAGATTGTGTGTGTGTGTGTGTGTACACGTCGCAGTTTTTCTTCTCTTTTTTCGTGAATTCCTCATTGTGCGCCGTGACGCGCGCACGCGCGCGGTGGAGGAGGAGCGTCATACAGGAAGACGCGCGCGCCACTGACTCCGCTGCCTCTCTCCCTTCAGTCAAATGCGCGGATCACATCCATATTCAGAGATGTGCCGGCTCCAGCTCTGCCACGCATTTGCTCTCCTCTACCTGCCGTTTTTAGGCAGCGCCATCGATTTTAAAACGCGGACAGGACCGCAAGTAACGGACAAGGTGAGCAACAATCCTACACACACACACACACACACACAACCTGCGCTGCATCACTGTTAAGTAGCCTATTCTAAGCGTTGACAGATCGTTGTGTCGTGCGCATGCGTGTCTGTAAATGCATCTCGCATTGTATATTTACTAATATTAATAGAATACTTTCGAAAGTAATTTTTGTAAAATATATATTCGCATAAATTGGCATCAAATGGAAGTTAAAATTGCAACTTCACCTGGGGCTTTTTATATGCTCACTATATATCACATGCTGTTACATAAATGATACCACATGCTTATACACACACACTCACCTAAAGGATTATTAGGAACACCATACTAATACTGTGTTTGACCCCCTTTCGCCTTCAGAACTGCCTTAATTCTACGTGGCATTGATTCAACAAGGTGCTGAAAGCATTCTTTAGAAATGTTGGCCCATATTGATAGGATAGCATCTTGCAGTTGATGGAGATTTGTGGGATGCACATCCAGGGCACGAAGCTCCCGTTCCACCACATCCCAAAGATGCTCTATTGGGTTGAGATCTGGTGACTGTGGGGGCCATTTTAGTACAGTGAACTCATTGTCATGTTCAAGAAACCAATTTGAAATGATTGGAGCTTTGTGACATGGTGCATTATCCTGCTGGAAGTAGCCATCAGAGGATGGGTACATGGTGGTCATAAAGGGATGGACATGGTCAGAAACAATGCTCAGGTAGGCCGTGGCATTTAAACCATGCCCAATTGGCACTAAGGGGCCTAAAGTGTGCCAAGAAAACATCCCCCACACCATTACACCACCACCACCAGCCTGCACAGTGGTAACAAGGCATGATGGATCCATGTTCTCATTCTGTTTACGCCAAATTCTGACTCTACCATCTGAATGTCTCAACAGAAATCCAGACTCATCAGACCAGGCAACATTTTTCCAGTCTTCAACTGTCCAATTTTGGTGAGCTCGTGCAAATTGTAGCCTCTTTTTCCTATTTGTAGTGGAGATGAGTGGTACCCGGTGGGGTCTTCTGCTGTTGTAGCCCATCCGCCTCAAGGTTGTGCGTGTTGTGGCTTCACAAATGCTTTGCTGCATACCTCGGTTGTAACGAGTGGTTATTTCAGTCAAAGTTGCTCTTCTATCAGCTTGAATCAGTCGGCCCATTCTCCTCTGACCTCTAGCATCAACAAGGCATTTTGGCCCACAGGACTGCCGCATACTGGATGTTTTTCCCTTTTCACACCATTCTTTGTAAACTCTAGAAATGGTTGTGCGTGAAAATCCCAGTAACTGAGCAGATTGTGAAATACTCAGACCGGCCCGTCTGGCACCAACAACCATGCCACGCTCAAAATTGCTTAAATCACCTTTCTTTCCCATTCTGACATTCAGTTTGGAGTTCAGGAGATTGTCTTGACCAGGACCACACCCCTAAATGCATTGAAGCAACTGCCATGTGATTGGTTGATTAGATAATTGCATTAATGAGAAATTGAACAGGTGTTCCTAATAATCCTTTAGGTGAGTGTATATGCTACATATGATATATATCATGTGCTGACACTACATATTATATATCACATGCTGATGCATTTATGATATATATATAAATATGTATAAAACATGTTGACGCTATACACACACACACACACAATGCTAAACTGTCACTAAGCCACTCTGTCAGGTGTATTCTGCTTGTTGAAGTGCTCTTCTTCTTCTGTGGTGTCTTTGTGCTGCAGGTGTTTTTTGACATCACTGTCGGAGGACACGAGGTTGGCAGGATCGTGATCGGTCTGTTCGGAGAAGTCGCTCCTCTGACCGTGCAGAACTTTGTGGCTCTTGCCACAGGAGAGGTAGAACTCACTATCACACACACACACACACATACCAGATCATCACACACTAACACGGATCCTCTCTTCAGAAGGGTTACGGGTACAAAGGCAGCAAGTTCCATCGTGTTATCAAGGACTTCATGATCCAGGGAGGAGACTTTTCAGCTGGAGACGGAACAGGCGGTGAGAAGAACACTCTCTCTGAAATCTGTAGATGTACTCACCCTCGTGTACGCCCACAGCCGTATGACTTTCCTTCTTCTGTGAAACGAACGTTTAGGAGAATGTTCACGTCACTGTTTAAAATGTACAAATAAAAAGGTTGATCTACACTAGGTATGTTTTAAATTCACCAATTTGTAATGAATCTGATCCGAATTCAAATTCTGAAAGTTGTTAATATGAACCCTAAACGATGCGATCCGATTCACATATTCGTTCACATTTCAAGCAGAGCCACAGAAAGACGCGTGATGATGTGCTGTCAAACGATTAATGGCGATTATCCAAAATAAAAGTTTGTGTGTACTGTGTATAATGATTATGTATATTTGAATACACACACATACATGTATATATTTAAGAAATATTTGCATGTATATACTGTATATATATTTATATAATTTATCATTTATATCATATATATATTATATATAAATATACAATCGTTTAATTAAATACTGTATATACATGCATGTGTGTGTATTTATATATACAAAATAATTATACACAGTACACACACATATATATATATAATGTAAACAAACTTTTGTTTTGGATGCCATTAATGGCGATTAATCGTTTGACAGCACTAATATTTATAATTTTTTAAAGGGGTCATGAACTGGCTTTTTTATTTTTGTATACTGTTGTCAACTTCACAAACATCATAATGAATAATTAATAGGCTATTTTCTGCCCTGGTTTGGAGGCTCTCTCCTGGAACGCTCTGTTTTTATGCGCCGCACTGAAGATTTGGAAGGAAACGCCCACTGCTATGATTGGATAAGCTTTGCATATTATAATGAGCTCCGGCTCCCCCGTGAGTGCACGTGAGGGATTGTTTTGAAAGCGTGTGGGAAAACGGCAACCGCAAAATGTATTTATCAAACAAACACAATGATTTATCTCTCATCCACCCGCAATTAATTGGAATGTTATTTTTTATTACTTAAAATCGGTGGATATAACCGCGAACCGTGCATCACTAACACACACGCACACACACACACACACACACGCACAAGCCTCACTGCAGAGTCAGACAAATCAGCATGATCAAAACTTCCGCGATTGTATTTTTCCTTCAAATATCAAGTCAAGAGAGTGAATAACGCACATCAAGAAAGGAATGTTATTTCACTATCTAAGATCGCCCGGTGATACGTTTTGGTAGCCCGTCTGGAAAACACACAGCCTCGGGACGTTGGGCTTTGCGAGCCCTGGCCCACACATGTTGGAGTTTGATCCGGAATCGCAGCACAATGAACCAACAACACCTCAAATACAAAGGATTCTCCAGCCTGTGACAGCGTGGAAGTTATGTTCAGTTAGACGCGTACATAATCAGTAGATATCAAACGATCTGTAACAATGCAATACTGTCATATAAAAACATTATTTACTCACATTAGTGTGTTGCTTCATTCATTCATGTAATCTCATCCTGTCTGCAAATCCAGTCTCTTGTTTACAAACGAATCCGTGGTGAAATGAAGGAACAAACACGCAATGTCTTCCCCACGTGAGCTGGAGATTCATTAAAAATAAAGTTCATCCATGCATTCCTAATATTAGAATCCGAAGGAAGCTTATGCAGCGACTTCCACAACCAGCGCAATATCTTGCTATCTTCGGCATGTTCATTGCTCAGTAGCGCGATCCGTTTAGCTCCACGAAGGCCCATGTTATTTATGTTACATTTCTTGCACGAGTCGGTTGGCGGGGCTGCAGAATCAGAGGTACTTCTTCTTCGGTTAAGGCGGTGTTTCACCACACTCTGACGTCACCGCTTGGCACATTCTGAGATCTCGCGTTTGCTGGGCCTGGTGTCAATAAAAGCTTTTCTTTGACTAACAAGGAAGCTTACAGGATATTCTTATATTACCATGAGCTTTTATATATCAAAACCTCAAGGCAAAGTTGATTTCTCAATTCATGACTCCTTTAAGCCTAAAAGCTGATGTATATATCATAAGAGCTTCACAGCGAACGTTGTGTCAAGGTTCTCTCAACGTTATAAACAAACGTTCTTCCAGTAACGCTAATAGAACGTTCGTTCAAAGTTATCTGCTCTTTAATAATGTTCTCAAAACATTACATTGAATGGAACGTTTCCGTTAATGTTTTTGCTAACATTCACATAAACTTTTTTACAACATTTAATAAACTGGACGTTTCCATGTTTTCATAACTTAATGGTAACATCAGCAAAACATTCTTAGAACTTTTTTTAGTAAATATTTAGTCTCATCCACTGAGACGCGAGACATAAACATAAGCATGTCATATGACGTAAAACATAAACGTATGCATCATGGCACTGCACAAGCTATTTTTAAATCTGATTGAGACAATAGTCATATTTAAGCTCTATTTTTCCCTGTAGACTGGATTATTTCAGGTCTACACCACCCCTTTCAATCCAGTCGGATCAGTTGATGTGTTTATCTGGAGGTGCACTGCACAGACTCTGATCCTCAGTTCTGTCCTTCAGGTAAAAGCATCTATGGAAACACGTTTGCGGATGAGAACTTTAAGCTCAGACATCTGGGCGCCGGATGGGTCAGTATGGCGAACGCCGGGCCCGACACCAACGGCTCGCAGTTCTTCATCACGTTAGCCAGAGCGCCGTGGCTGGACGGAAAACACGTGGTCTTCGGCAAAGTCTTGGAGGGGATGGTAAGGATCCTGCAGAACATACATTTGGGGCCCTATAATTTCAGACGGAAACACAGAATCCAGTCATAAAAATAGAATTTATTGTATAATGTGGAATGTGGCAAATGTTGGATGAATAAATCAGAAGTAACACACTTAATCATATGGCAATATGGACTAGTGTCTGTGAATATTAAACCCTAAAAACACTATTTGGATGTGGACGCTCCAGTGTAGGCAAATGTCCGTTGTTAAGTGGCTGAACGGCAGTGGGCGGGGCCCATGGTGCAATGATGTATAACTATTGGTCGATGTCTTGCTCTGGAGGCGGGCATATGCAAATGTACCTGTCTGTGTGACATCACAGATCCCGCAATATCAAAACGAGCTGTTTTTGGCGCTTGATTAAATACATAAGCTCATAATGACGTTTTTAAGACCTTCAAAAGATCAAGGCAAATTTGATTTCTCATGTCATGAGCCCTTTAAATATATTAAATATGCACGTGTGACGCTCATGAACAGTCACAACTAAACTATCGGCAGATCCACGCAAACTCACAGCTCTTCAACACGCCAAAATAAAAGTTCGGGTTAATGTGAAGAAATGTATTATGATTGTACAGTAGAATGTACTTCTTAAAGCAACAACAATAATAATACAATTATTAAAACTAGTTTTTAAGGAATAATCACAATCATAATGTTTTATTTTAATTGTTTTATTTTTAACAGTAACATTTTTGCCAAAGGAATTGTTTAATTTTCGCTTTTAAAAGGTTAATTAAACTATTAATTTAATAACCGCCAAAGACAATAATTTTGTATTAAATTATAAATCCAGAAAAATTAAAACACAACACAGAATTTCTAAAAAATAAAACATTTCATAGGCTCCTATTATTGTTTGAAAAAACAATTAATTATCAAGTTAAGATTTTGAGAATTCAATTTATTAGAAATGCTTATTAATTATTAAAATGTAATTAATGTACCATTAAAATGGAATGCAGAAGACTAAAATAAAACAGAATTTCTGAAAAAAATAAAACATTTAATAGGGCCCTATTATTGTTAAAATAAATAAATGAATCAAATAAGTTGTTGAAGTTTTAAGTATAAAAATGGATTAGACATGCGTTTTAATTATTAAAACTAAAATGAAATCAAAACAAGAATTTGGGAAAAAGTTAGAGCCCTAAAAATGTCATATTTTTGTTATACAATTTAACAACAATTTATTTAAAGCTTTAAGTTTTATGATTTCAATTAATTATGCTTTTTGATTACTAAAATTTAATTTAACCATTAACATCAGGAAAAATTCAAATGGGGGTGGAATTAAAATGGGAAAAAAAGTTTGGAATACGGGGAAAAAAAAATAAAAATAAATCACAGATTTCATAGAGCCCTACAAATAGAAAGACACAGCGAATGATGTCAGTACAGTGGTAAGCCAATAGCAGAGCTGCGAGCGGATGACATCACTCATCTGTGTGTGTCTCTGTCTCAGTCTGTGGTTCACACCATTGAGCTCCAGGACACGAACGAGCGGAACCTGCCGTACACCGAGTGTGTGATCGTCAACAGCGGGAAGATCAAGGTGAAGGAGCCGCTGGTGGTGGAAGTGGAGGGATGGTGAAGCGTTCGTGATCTCACACACACTTCATCTTCATATCCGCTATGCAGCACTACTGTATCAGACCATATGTGATGTGCTCTGATGTGTAACGGCCAAATGTGAGTGTGTGTCCTGCATTAACTCTCTCCTCACTGCGCAGCACTTTATATCAGAAGTCACACACACATCCTCAGAGTGCCATAAGACACACAACACTTGAATTTGAATCGTTTTGATTGACCTTTAGGAACACCGATGATAGTCTCTGGTAGAATAAGCTGTATTTTAATGTGTACATTTTTATTTAGAAACTAAATCTAACTTATAAGATCCTGGCGGGTTTCACTATATGTTCATGTCTTTATCAATATGTGTGTGTGTGTGTGTGTATACTACCATTTAAAAGTTTGGAGGTCATTTAAATTAATACTTTTACTCATCAAGGACGCATTAAATTGATGAAAAGTGACAGTAAAGACATTTATAATGTTACAAAAGATTCTCTCTCAGATAAATGCTGTTCTTTTGATCTTTCTATTCATCAGAGAATCATGAGAAATAAAATGTGTCACAGTTTCCACAGAAATATGAACATAAAAAGCACAAATTATTACTTAAAATGTCAAAACTCTGACATAAGTAAAAATTATGAAAAAAACGAATTACTTAAAAGTAAAAAATTATGACTATCAAAATTGACAAAAAGTTGAAATTAACATAAATTGAAATTATGACTTCAAAAGTCCAAATTGTGACAAACTTTATGGCATGTCAAAATTTAACCCGAAATAATGACGTAAAATTATTACATAAAATGTCAAAATTGTTACAAAAAGTTTAAATTAACATATTTTTCAAAAAAAAAAAATGCTTTTATTCATCAAGGATGCATTAAATTGATCAAAAGTGACATTTATAATGTTATGAAATATTTCAAATGCTGTTCTTTTGAACTTTCTAATCATCAAAGAATCCTGAAAATCCAAATGTATCAGTTTCCACAGAAATATGAACACTGATAATAATCATAAATGTGTGTGGAGCATCAAATCCTCATATTGAATGATGTGTGAAGGGTCATGTGACACTGAAGACTGGAGTAATGATGATAAATTCAGCTTTGATCACAGGAATAAATTACACTTTACTATATATTCACAGAGAGAACAGCTGCTTTACACTGGAGTCATATCTCACTGTTACTGTATTTATGATCAGATAAACACAGACTCGGTGAGCAGGAGAGACACATGTATACACACACACACACACACACAATGGTTATCAACAATTAATTTAGTATTGACATCATATCAGCATGTTAAACACAGATGTTTTGTTTACAGTTCCTAAAGTCAACATGAAAACATTTCACATTATGATATATTTCAGAATGAAACCATCAACTGACTGGATGATGTCTCGTTTACAATCAGGTTTTGGTTTCATGTTGACTTTATGACTGATAATACATTTATGAAATCATCAAGAGATTTTGTCTGCTGTCTCAAAATAAAATACGTTTCTCCTGAATGTGGTTTACATCCTTTATTTCTATGCACGTGATTATTGATCTCACCTCGTGTTTCATGACGATCGGAAGATCAGGACTGGATTCTGTAGAGCCGGAATATTCTTCTTTATGATGTAAACATAATCCTTCATCCAGCGGACAGGGAACGTTCTGCCAAGGTTCTCTCAACGTTATGAACAAACGTTCCTCCAGTAACGCTAATAGAACGATTTTATGCAATAATAATAATAATATTATTATTATTATTATTAAAGATTTATTGCTTAGTTTCTGATAATAACACAATGAAACATGACAAATTGTGCGACAGAATATTCGTCCAGGCTGTCATACAAAGAAATTATGAACACATGCAAAATCAAGAGAGAACCAATGAAATATTAATAACTGATTATGTTGTAGTCAATGTCAGCTTTTCTATGATTTTTTTTTTTTTGCATAGTAAAATAAAACCTGCGGCTGTAATTTGCCTTATTTTTGCCAAATAATTTTGTCAGATAAACACCTTAACCAAGTTTAGTGTTTTGTTCTTCCCTCATATTTAACATATTTAAATATATATATATTTGATGGTTTAACTAATCACTTTTTGCCACTACTGTATTTTTAATTGTGTCATATTGGGACAGGAAGGGGCCGTCCCCAAACTGTTCCCACAAAGTTGGGAGCATGAAATTGTCCAAAATGTCTTGGTATGCTGAAGCATTAAGAGTTCCTTTCACTGGAACTAAGGGGCCAAGCCCAACCCCTGAAAAACAACCCCACCCCATAATCCCCCCTCCACCAAACTTTACACTTGGCACAATGCAGTCAGGCAAGTCCCGTTCCCCTGGCAACAGCCAAACCCAGACTCGTCCATGGGATTGCAGACAGAGAAGCGTGATTGGTCACTTCAGAGAACACGTCTCACTGCTCTAGAGTCCAGTGGTGGCGTGCTTTACCCCACTGCATCCCACGCTTTGCATTGCTCTTGGTGATGTAAGGCTTGGATGAGCTGCTCGGCCATGGAAACCCATTCCATGAAGCTCTCTACACACTGTTCTTGAGCTCATCTGAAGGCCACAGAAGTTTAGAGGTCTGGAGCTATTGACTCTGCAGAAAGTTGGCGTCTTCTGCGCACTGTGACCCTCAGCATGCGCTGACCCCGCTCTGTGATTTTACGTGGCCTATCACTTCGTGGCTGAGTTGCTGTTGTTCCCAATCGCTTCCACTTTGTTATAATCCCACTAACAGTTGAGCGTGGAATATTTAGTAGTGAGGAAATGTTTCCACTGCGGTGGAATGTTTTAATGACTTTCGTCCAATTGCCCTGACTCCTTTATTATGAAGTGCTTCGAGAGACTTATATTGTTGCACATTAAAGCTAGCATACCTAAGGATCTGGACAGTCATCGATTTGCTTATCGGACAAACAGATCTACAGATGAAGCTCTTCACACAGCTCTGACACATCTAGAGCAGCAGTTATGTTAGGATGCTGTTTTTTGATTTTAGTTCTGCTTTTAATACTGTCATTCCTCACAAACTGGTATGTAAATTAAGCGATTTGGGAATAGATGCACTAACAATTATGGACTTTCTTACCAATAGGTCCCAGAATGTCAAAATAGGTGATTGCTACGGTGGCCCAGTAGTGCATAACACAACGAATTTTAAAAAGCACACATAAGTTCACAACACAAAGAAATAAAGCCACAACACAACGGAAATGCTCCCGACCACTAGGGGGCTCTCGGAGTGCTGTAAAGTTAGTTTTCCTTGCCGTTGTTCCATAGATTGGCCCGTCTTACAAAGATATAAACACTACGATCAGTGTGTAACCATTGTATATCGACATGAAATATCAATTCAAAATCACCTACATGCATTATAGCTGCATATTTATACTCGAGAACGCTTTTACCCGCTAGCCAAGCGCATGATGCCCAAGGGCACGTCTGCCAATTCCTCCATGTAGTTGAAACGTATAATTTGTATGAATTAAAATGACTTTTTTTTTTTTTAATGTTTAAATTTCACTTTTGTGCATTACTGAGTCAGTTTTACCAATACAACCAAGCTGTGGAAAAGTAATTTAATTAATACAAATTATGTTTCAACTACATGGAGGAATTGGCAGACGTTCCCTTGGGCATCATGCGCTGTGCTAGCGGGTAAAAGCGTTCTCGAGTATAAATATGCAGCTATAATGCATGTAGGTGATTTTGAATTGATATTTCATGTCGATATACAATGGTTACACACTGATCGTAGTGTTTATATCTTTGTAAGACGGGCCAATCTATGGAACAACGGCAAGGAAAACTAACTTTACAGCACTCCGAGAGCCCCCTAGTGGTCGGGAGCATTTCCTTTGTGTTGTGGCTTTTTTGTTGTGTTGTGGCTTTATTTCTTTGTGTTGTGAACTTATGTTTGCGTTGTGCACTACTGGGCCACCGTAGATTGCACCTCTTCAACAATCATCCTGAACACAGGCGTGCGTGCTCAGCCCAGCATTATTCACCCTCTTCACCCATGACTGTACTCCAATCCATTCTTCCAGCTCCATAATAAAGTTTGCTGAGGATACTACCATTGTCGGCCTCATCTCAGAAAACGAAGGAACTGCCTACAGAGAGGAGGTTAAACATCTAATTCACTGGTGTGCTGACCATAATTTGGTCCTGAACACCAAAAAACCTAAAGAGATCATCGTAGACTTCAGGAGGTCTAGGAAGACCACCCTTTTACCTTTGATTGTTAATGGAGAGGAAGTGGAGAGGGTAAATGACATCAAGTTCCTTGGAGTCTACATAACGAAAGACCTCTCTTGGTCTATTAATACTTCCCATCTGGTTAAAAAAGCAACAAAGGCTATTCTTCCTTTGAAAAATGAAGCAGGACAGGTTACCCACACAGCTCTTAATTAATTTCTATCATTGTACCATAGAAGGCATACTTTCCTATGGGATTATTGTATGGTATGCTAGCTGTACTGGGGAAAATCACAAGGAACTCTGCCGTGTTGTTAAAACAGCACAGCGGATCATAGGCACGGAGCTCCCGAGTTTGGATACTGTCGGTTACACACAAAGGCCAGCAGCATCATTGTGAATCCCACCCATCCAGGATACAGAATGTTTGTCCCTTTACCGTCTGGGAGGAGGTGCAGGGCCATTAAGTCCAGGACAAATAGGTTAAAGTACAGCTTCTTTGCCAAAGCTGTAGCTGCCCTTAGACCTTCTACTCCTCCACAGCCCTTTTATTTTCTACAGTAACTCTATAACTTTTCAGAATATCAAGAATTGAGGACTGTTTGTGTTTTTACTGTTGAAGGACATTCAATACATGCATGTTTAACATATGTGTTTTAATGTGTATGTCTATAGTTAATGAGTATATGTTTATTTTTCTGTTATGAGAGCTGCCATTCCTAATTTTCGTTGTACTTGTACTTGCACTGGTACAATGACAATAAAGTATCTTACTCTTACCTATCACGGTACCACGCTTGAGTTCACTGAGCTCCTGAGAGCGACCCATTCTTTCACTAATGTTTGTAGAAGCGTCTGCATGCCTAGTGCTTGATTTATACACCTGTGGCCATGAAGGGATTGAACACCTGAACTCAGGGATTTGGAGGGGCGGCCCAATACTTTTGGCAATATAGTGTATGAAATGAGCAGATAAAAGTCGCAATTATCTTTAATTTTTTATTCCGTGGTGGAAACAAGCTTCATAATGATGCTCTAACGGATGTTTTACTCAGACAATATGAGGTTAAAAGCAGCAGAAACTCACAGATTTGACGTCTCCACTGTGACCTGTTAGAACATCTCCAGCCAACAAGTGCAGCGCTGAAGAGCTCCGGGAGGGAATTTCAGCAGGACGCAGAGAGCCGCTTTGGAAAATAGCAGCGAATCGATGGAGGAGCCGTCCGGAGCTGGGAGTGTGTCCGGCGTGGAGGTGAGCGGAGATGACAGGCTTCATTATCAGCAGAGCTGGAGTCCCTGAGGAGCGCTCCTGCTGCATGATGGGACAGTTCGCTGGAAAGGTCAAGAGCAGACAAATCAGCCTGGCAGAAACCATCTGAAACTGCGGCTGATAGAGCCAGACCTGCAAACAATGATGTTCTTCCTCACCGTCTCTGTCTGGGTTTCCAGCACTAATATCTAAACATTCTTAAATCAAGACACATTTACTGGAGAAGAGAGATGACTGGAGATATTAAGACTGAGAAATGAATCAAAATGAAGTGAGTCTGTGCTTAAAACAAGAACAATAAAAATAAACAGAAAAATAAAAACAAGTTTATTTTTCCTGCACTGGCAGATATTTCTTCTTGTTTTAAGCACAAACTCACTAGATATCAGTCTTAATATCTCCAGTCATCTCTCTTCTCCAGTAAATGTGTCTTGATTTAAGAATGTTTAGATGTTTGTGCTGGAAAACAAGACTGAGGAAGAAGCTCAAGGTTTTTTTTCTGTGTTTATAATTATATCACACAATGCATTATATCTAAAGGCTTTAGAGATGCATGATATATCAACCACCATATCGGTATCGGCCGATATATATTCATATTTAATGTTAGCCTTTATCGGCCCGATAAGAAAATGTGGCCGATATATTAACGCGGATAACTAACGTATTATTTCCTTCAGCTGGGACACCTTAGATGCGGTTTTGAATTGCTTGAAATATAATTGGAATCACTTCGAAAAGGAAAATACAAAATGTACTACAGTTTCTATGTGGTCTATGACGTCACATTAACTCTGGTTTATCAAACATGTCCTCCTCTAACGTTTAAATCTAATCCATAAACGTGGTCTGCTTTTATATAATATTGTCAGCGTTATGTATCGATTGCGAGGGCTAGCGTCTCTGGCCATCTCCGCTGACAAGAGAATCATTTACAGATCTCTCTCAGTTTCTGCCGTATTGACGTCCCTGTAATGACACGTCTAACCCTCTGTAACTCTGACAATTATTACCCAAAAGCTCCCAGTCCTGCAGGTCTTTACAATTAGAGCTGGAATCATCTCACTGACGAATCTGACAGACCCGACAGACTTCAGTTCATCTCACACTCACTGATACACACTTATATACACACAATATTTAATTTCAGCCGTTTTACGCACACTATGAAGTCTCTCCTGCTCATCAAGGCTGTGTTTATCTGATCATAAATACAGTAACAGTGAGATATGACTCCAGTGTAAATCAGCTGTTCTCTATGTGAATATATAGTAAAGTGTAATTTATTCCTGTGATCAAAGCTGAATTTATCATCATTACTCCAGTCTTCAGTGTCACATGACCCTTCACACATCATTCTCATATGATTTCTTACTGTTATCAACATTGAATCATCATTATAACTTAAGTAATTTTGACTTTTTATGTAATAATTTTGGCTTTTTGAGTAATCATTTGTGCTTTTTATGTTCATATTTTTGTGGAAACTGTGATACATTTGATTTTTCATGATTCTCTGATGAATAGAAAGATCAAAAGAACAGCATTTATCTGAGAGAGAATCTTTTGTAACATTATAAATGTCTTTACTGTCACTTTTCATCAATTTAATCTTACTGACCTCAAACTTTTAAATGTTATTCATGGTTTCCACAAAAATAAGAACTGTGTTTAACACTGATAATAATCATAAATGTTTGTTGAGCATCAGATCCTCATATTGAATGATGTGTGAAGGATCATGTGACACTGAAGACTGGAGTAATGATGATAAATTCAGCTTTGATCACAGGAATAAATTACACTTTACTATATATTCACATAGAGAACAGCTGATTCACACTGGAGTCATATTTCACTGCTTTACTGTATTTATGATCAGATTAATGAGCAGAAGAGACTCATTTGCTGTCACTGAATTATATAGTGTTGAACGTTATATAAAAGTCACCTTATGACGGCAGGAATAAATACAGGGTCATTAAAATGACAAATCTATGAACCTTCAAATTGTGACTTCAAACATCACGGTGAACAAGTCAAAACTACTGTGGAATAAAAGTCCAAATTCAGCACGGCCGAAGCAATCGGCTCTAAAAATGTGTCCGCGGCCCCAAAAATCAATAGCGCCGTCTCTTTACTCGGAGAAGACACCTGCGGGACAGCATCGATCGTCCCTTCAAGCCCTCTCAGCGGCTTCCCGCTACGCGTCACCAATTGTCTGCCTTTTTCTCTTTTGCCCGTTAAAATATGGTCACAAATTTACAAAAGGGACTTGTTCTCTCCGACCCCGGTGAGGTACCATCACTCAGTGGAAAAACATTGTGAAAATATCAAAGGGAAGAGCGCTGCGACAGGGGAGAGGTATAAACAGCGTAATGATTTCCCCAGAGTTTCTGCCAAGAGCCAGTGTCACCCGAAACAGGCGTAAATGGTGACATATCCTCACTCAGGATCCCAGGGAAATCGAACACTGACATTCTTTTTAGGACCCGAGCCTCCTCATCAGCCAATTACCGCGGTAAGCGGAGAGCGAGCGCGGTGGAGAACGCGCGGCCCTTCTGAGATTACGCTGCCAAAACAGCCTCGATCGCGCCACGGCCCAGAGGAACTATTTATAAATGAACTCGAGCCGCTTCGGATCAAACGCACTCCACTTTTTTCGAAAACCGGCGAAGACAAAGGAAACGAGAGCAATGCTTCCCGTCGTGGACAAAAAAAGCCCTTAAATACCCTGAAACGCTGTTGACAGAGTTAGGATAGATGAACGCAGTTAGGCCGCTGATCAGGGCCATGTTTAATCATTAAGATAAAGTGTTCACACGGTAAATTTATGCATGGCGCCACATTCATCACGGCCTCACAAGCCAGAAAAGAAAGTGTTGCTTAATAAATCAGCTGATCTGAGGCCAGCTGTTTGAATGCATATTCCCAGCAGCGCTAATCATGCCGCCGGTGGTCCGACGCCGGCCCGAGAGCGACAAACCCGCAGAAGTTCGGTCTGGGGCAAATGAAAACAGATTGCCATGTCCGAAGACCGAAGATCTGATGCTCTCAGGAAGCCCTGGATATGGCAGTTTTACAGCCGGCCTCTCTGTATTTGTCTGGCTAATGCGAGCTCTCCTCGCTCAGATGTGTGGGAAGGGCTCATTCTCGGCTCCCTCTGAAACTAATTAGCGCTGAAGGCCAGGGCTCGGGGAGCACGTGACGCGGAGCTGCGCCGGAGGAGGAGCAGTCACCCCTGAAACAGCGGACGCCGCCACACGGATAACCTGATCGCCGCATCAGCGCCTCATTATCGCCGCATAGCTGTATGATGATTTCCAGTCAGTCACTCGGACGCGCGTTCGTGGTTGTCGGAGGTGTTTGTTCGGGTTAATAGCCATGCATTCATGATAACATCCCACGATATCAAGCAAAGCAACTTTTAATTAGGCCTTCATCATTTACTCATATGGCAAGCCATTTGTGACCCTGGACCACAAAACCAGTCATACATTTCTTTTAATTGTGATGTATAGATCATCTGAAAGCTGAATAAATAATCTTTCCATTGATGTATGGTTTGTTAGGATAATATTTGGAAAAATCTGGAATCTGAGGGTGGAAAAAAATCTAAATATTGAGAAAATCTCCTTTAAAGTTGTCCAAATGAATTCCTTAGCATCGCATATTACTACTAATAATACATTTATGATATATTTACGGTAGGAAATGTACAAAATCTCTTCATGGAACATGATCTTAATATCCTAATGATTTTTGGCATAAAAGAAAAATTGATAATTTTGACCCGTACAATGCATTGTTGGCGATTGCCACAGACACACCCGTGAGATTATGACTGGATTTGTGCTCCAGGGTCACATTTATAGACCAGGAACTTCTTTTACCATTCTTATTTCTTTATTCCCTTAAATCCCTTTTAATACAAAAACGCCCCAACGTTCAAGACATGGTTAAGACAGCATTTTATCGCGCGTTCATCAGATTCAAACTCTGATGAGGTGTTGGGACATCTGACGGCTTCGGGACGGAGCGAGAGCGGACAGGCCCGTCCTCGAGCCTTCAGGACCGGATCAATAGCAGCTGAATGCCATCTGCTTGGGGCAGCAGAACGCCAGCGCTAGCCCGCACCATGCATCTTCCACTATTGAAAGGTTATTTTTATGCAAGTAAACAATTCATCCTCTGGTCTCCACGCGTTCTGCTCATTTACCCGCTCCCGGTCGATAGCATATGCAAAACGGGTGGGGAAAAAAAATTGAATCCTAGGAGTGAAGCTGATGCCCAGGTGACAACTAATCGATTAGCCTCTCGGCGAAACTGTGACGTGCGGTCAGAGTGTTTTATAGCCGCTCATGCAAATCCAGGCCCCAACAACACAATCCTCCCAGAGCCGCTGAACTCTTTAACCGCTCCGAGAGGGAGATAAGACAGTCAGCGCCAGGAGAATCTACTTTTTAGCTTCAATTAATGACACCGGGCCGTCCGTCTCGCTCCTGTTTTCCGGCCGAACCCGAGGACAGACGCGTCTGACGGGATGATGATGCCGTTTGGGGGAGACGTGGATATTTCCAGCCACACTCCGCCGGCCGCGCCGAACCTGTTACGGCTCCGCGGGGGATTGTTCGCCTCTTATTAGATTTTCTGCAGTCCAGCTATTAGTGATAAATGTACTGCTGCATTCACTGTCAAGTTAATCAATGCTGCCAAAGTTTTGTTGACCTAACAGCAATCTATAAAGCAAAGGCGCTCCATTTTTTACCCTGCCCGAACCGTGACAACTCTGTCGGCCCCTCGCTGCTCGGATACTCCTTCAAAGGGCCGGCGCTTCACTTGAAGGGCTCTCGGCAAATTGAAATACTGTCTTTAAAAGCGGGGCAATTGCTGTGACGCCTCGCCTGTCAAAGAAATTGTTTAAAAACCAGAGTCGCTCAAACAGATCCAGTTTGATGGTTAAAACACTGGCAAATCGATAACTTCACAGATGATAGAACGTTGTCAAGTGTTAGAAAAAAGCCCCATTTTCTTTGACAACAAACCCCTTGTTTTCAGCAGCCGCAGCGGAGAAGAGACGAGATCGAATGAAATAAGAGCCGGGGCTCAAATGTATGGTTCTGTCAGCAGCCGTCCGCTGAAACAAACGACCGCCGCACACTTTCAAACGCAATTATGGCCTTATGAAATATGAATTTGCATTGATTTTTCCCAGCGTTTCCCATGATCATTCAGGTCTGTGCATGAAATACTCGCAGTATAAATTATGAAAGCGAGCTGACGTCATTTGTGCCTTAAAGTTATTTCTGAATTTACTAAATTGTGACCCACAAAACCAGTCATAAGGGTCAATTTTTTTAACTTGAGATGTATAGATCATCTGAAAGCTGAATAAATAATCATCATTGATGTGTGGTTTGTTAAGACAATATTTGAAAATCTGGAATCTGAGGGTGCAAAAAAATCTAAATATTGAGAAAATCTCCTTTAAAGTTGTCCAAATGAAGTCCTTAGCAATGCATATTACTACTAATAATACATTTATGATATATTTACAGTAGGAGATTTACAAAATCTCTTCATGGAACATGATCTTAATATCCTAATGATTTTTGGCATAAAAGAAAATTTTTAAATTTTGACCCGTACGATGCATTGTTGGCGATTGCCACAAACACACCCGTGAGATGCAGGACTGCTGTTTCAAAAATGTGGTTAATTTGGAAACATTCCATTGCATTCTTTGGAATGTTACTTTTGAACGTTCTGTTACATTTAAAAACCTTCCATGAATGATGTATAAATAATGTTTTTGAGCTAACATTCTGAGAACCAGATAATTTTGAACTATTAACGTTACGTTCTATGAAGGTTCCCTGTTTGCTGGGCTATTATTATGATGATTTTTCCCCCCACGGACGGACAAAACTCCCGACTGGCCCTTAACAGGGAGCACAATTACTGCTGCGAGCGAGACGGAGGGCCGTAACCCGGCTGGAGAATACTGATTAACCTTTTTCAGGCCGTTGACAAATGAATTGCATCAAGCGTGTACGACAGCATTTATCACTGCCCGACCACACTTAGAGTCCCGACCGGCCGCAGCGAAATAACAGGCTTGTGCTAATAAAAGCGAGCTGTATGCCACAGCGCATTAAGTCACCGGCCCAACCGCCTGACATCCGTCTTCTTTGATCCGCCACAGAAAACCAGAAGCCGCTTTCAGAGTCTGGATGGGAAAAAGACGTCAACATAACACCAGCCGTGCAAAAAGTCCCGTTTTCCAGCACAAATATCTAAACATTCTTAAATCAAGACACATTCACAATGACTGGAGATATTACGCTTTATTTAATAAAAAATCGTGCTTAAAACAAGAACAAATATCTGCCAATGGAGTCATAAAGATGTTTTACTTTGAATTAAGATGATTTCTCTGATGATATTTGTTCTTGTTTTAAGCACAAACTCGCGTCATTAGAAACAAGACTTAATATCAAGTAAATGCATCTTGATTTAATAATGTTCAGATATTTCAGGCATGTGATCAACAAAACCTGACACCCCCGACAATTATTATTATTAACAATATGTTATTAAATTAAAAAAAGAAATATATTACTATTGCAATAACACACTATTGTACTGTAAAATTGTAAAAAAAAATGTATAATAATAATAATATAATACAATATATGTTTTAATTAACGTATTAATAGATTTATTATTATTATTAATTATTATTATTATTTTAAAGAACAACAGTAAAATTACAATACTAACATTTATGGTTGTCTTAATTTCTTTGCTTTCTGAGCTTTATAAGATTTATAAGCGATTCTCATGACGAATTTGGGAAGATGGCTGGCATATGTTGCGTTCCCGAATTATAAACACTGTGTGAATGGAAACTGATCACAGTGCTGTGCTTTACTCTGAAACACGCAGCGCGTCAGACTACAGATTGATATCATTACATCACAACCGCACTGTGATTGGATGATCGCACTAAGAGTATGTTTAAACCATAGACTGTAAAAAAAATGGATGTAGTGTCCGTGAAGTCACCCGTAGACGCGTAAAGTCGGCCGTTGCCATCATGGCAGCGTGTCACCGCGCATCACTCCCGGATAACTGAAGATGGGCAAAGAGGCGGGACGTGGGCGGAGCTGAGGTGACATGATGGCTAACAGACAGCAGACAAACGGCTATCCACCTGTCACTCAAAGTAGCCACGCCCTTAAATATGCAGAACTTTAAGGCTTTATATAATGTAAACGAATGAGATGTAAAAAAAAATCACCCCCCTCACAGTTTTCATGAAGTGCAAAATTAGCCGTATAAACCAAAACCACAATTTGTACCAGGCTGTAAACGTGTGTTTTTCTGCTGTAAGCTGGGCATTTTAACATGGGGCTCAATGAGATTCTGCTCCCTGAAGCCTGTCTCTAGTGGCCAGATGATGAACTGCAGTTTAAGTCACTTCCGTATTGGCTTCAAACTGGGGGAGGTTGCCGCTTGGTTTAAACACAGCGGTATACTAAAAACAGACGACAATGCTGTCAAAACGATGCCCGTTCACACAAATCTGCGGACATGAGGCTGTGTTATGATGGCAGGCCAGTAGTTGGTAATGTCGCTTTGTCAAGAAACACCTGCGAACACGTAATACACATGCATGACGTCACCATTTCGGATTCGCGTTTTTGTGGTTTTTATGGAGACGGTAAAGGCATAGTTTTCAAAAGCTTGTGTTTTCAGGCCCCCAATTTGCAAATAAACCCCGCCCTCTAGACTGATTGACAGTCGACTGTGTTAGACATCGGAAATGCAAGTGCAAAGGGGATTGCGACTCCATTTGAGTTTTGTGAGGGTTTTTGCAGGACGTGGAGGAAGTGAAATAGCAAATGGGTGATTTTCTATTGCTATTCCAATGGCAGGGTCACTCGTAAGACATTGGAAATGCAATGCAAATAGACTTTGCGTTTCCATTTGTAATTTGGCAGGCATGTTACACACACGGAAAAGAAAATCCAAACGCAATTGCAAATCACGCATTTGTGTTTCCATTATGTCACAACATATGCGTGCACAAGTTGAAAATGCAATTTGCTTTTAAAATATTGTCCGGAATATCATTCCATACACAGCCATTACATATTTAAAACAGTAATATCCTATACTAAACTATATATCACTTGAAAACTTACAATAGTTTTCATATTTGCTGACTGATTTTCAAACTATATTACAGAGGAGCCATAATTTATCAATTTGCGCCAGGTGAAAAAGACGTACTATTTAATGTACTAGCCAATGGCGATTCAGGTGCGTAGAGAACATTCAGAACAGAATCATTCACAAACGCCTTTAATTCGTAATAATTGCTGTAAACGCTGCTCTACTGTGACTGTGAATCATGTTGAACACAAAAGGTCACTCATCTGACACGTTACAGTGCCATTTGCATTTCCCCGTGCATGTATTGACCTCTGCGCTGAGCGTTTGCCATTAATGCCTTTCTAGGTGTGATGTGTTCACTCAGCAAACGCTGAGATGCTCAATTAACACACATCTCTAATTGCACCTCTATTCCACGGGCCTTGCGTTGTTATGCGTCCTTCGCCGTCCATAATGAGGAATTAGAGGGAAACGGCCGTACAAATGATGACACAACTCCCGCCCAACGCTCATCAATTTCCCCGGTTTGTTTTCCGCGGCTCTGAAAGCAACGGCTAACAAGAACAAAGCCTCCTGCACTCGTGTCCACACACATTTTGGGGAAATAAGCCCAATCGGGTGCGAGGGAGAATTATTTTTCTTTATTAAGTGACCCGTGTCCCCGGAGATACAAAAGAAAGCAAACAATTAATCTTTTCCTATTGGTTGGGTGCAGAAGGGGCTCGGGCCGGGATGAAGGCGGTCCGTACCTGTGGAGGGGTAATTAGGCCTGGCCTGGGGAATAAATGGATTCCAGCTTCAAGTGTGCTGAGCTTTCAGCCCGTGACAGCCGGCGCTTTCACCCCCACAAATAACATCTCCGCTGGAACCATCACCTATGACCAAAAACAGCACAATAATTAACCAGATTCAATGTATTAATTGCTGCGAGCCATTAAAAATGGCCAGAGACGGAGCATTAATTGCCATTCCTAACAAAGTGTTTAATCAAATTAAGGCGGCGCTCTGTTCACAGTTGGATAAGCAGGAAAAGCTTCTGCCAGGCTGGAAAAAACAACCAACATTATCAATAACACTGGGAGCCGCTGGAGTAAGCTTTCTTTGCTTTAACACTTTCTTTAACTGAAGGAAGGGTTAGGAGGAAAGAAACTGAATCAGGATCTTAGAACATATCAGTTATTATTAGAGACTTTCAGGAGGGATGCAAGATATGCATCAGTGATATTAAATATATACACCTTTTGCTGACCCGTCTCTGATGGACTCCACTAGACCCCTGAAGGTGTGCTGTGGTATCTGGCACCAAGATGTTAGCAGCAGATCCTTTAAGTCCTGTAAGTTGCGAGGTGAGGCCACTTGTTTGTTCGGCTCATCCCACAGATTCTCGATTGGATTGAGATCTGGGGAATTTGAAGGCCAAGTCAACACCTCAAACTCGTTGTGCTCCTCAAACCATTCCTGAAGCATTTGTGCTTTGTGTCAGGAGCATTATCCTGCTGGAAGAGCCACAGCCACCAGGGAATACCGTTTCCATGAAAGGCTGTACATGGTCTCAACAATGCTTAAGTAGGTGGTACATGTCAAAGTAACATCCACATGGATGGCAGGACCCAAGGTTTCCCAGCAGAACATTGCCCAAAGCATCACACTGCCTCCGCCGGCTTGCCTTCTTCCCATACTGCATCCTGGTGCCATGTGTTCCCCAGGTAAGCCACGCACACGCACCCGGCCATCCACGTGATGTAAAAGAACACGTGAGTCCTCAGACCAGGCCACCTTCTTCCATTGCTCCGTGGTCCAGTTCTGATGCTCACGTGCCACTGTTGTTGCTTTCGGCGGTGGACAGGGGTCAGCATGGGCACCCTGACTGGTCAGCGGCTATGCAGCCCCATACGCAACAAACTGAGATGCACTGTGTATTCTGACACCTTTCTATCAGAACCAGCATTAACTTCTGGAGCAGTTTGAGCTCCAGTAGCTCGTCTGTTTGATCGGACCACACGGGCCAGCCTTCGCTCCCCACGTGCATCAATGAGCCTTGGCCGCCCATGACCCTGTCTCCGGTTCTCCACTGTTCCTTCCTTGGAGCACTTTTGATAGATCCTGACCACTGCAGACCGGGAACACCCCACAAGAGCTGCAGTTTTGGAGATGCTCTGACCCAGTCGTCTAGCCCTTGTCAAACTCGCTCAAATCCTTACGCTTTCCCATTTTTCCTGCTTCTAACACATCAACTTTGAGGACAAAATGTTCACTTGCTGCCTAATATATCCCACCCACTAACAGGAGCCGTGATGAAGAGATCATCAGTGTTATTCACCGGTCATAATGTTATGCCTGATCGGTGTATATGTCGACTGATGTTGGATATTTTAATTGTAGATGCTCATTTCTCTAATACACTGCAAAACTCATGTTCTTCCTCAGTATTTCTCTTGTTTTCCAGCACAAATAAATCAAGACACATTGACAAAATGACTAAAGATATTAAGTCTGTGTTTAAAACTAGCAAATATCAGCCAATGGAGTCAGAAAAATAATCCTGTTTCCCTTTGAATTGAGTTTATTTCTCTGACTCCATTGGCTGATATTTGCTAGTTTTAAACACCAAACACTGAAAGTTTAGTCCCAGCATCACCTCCTCCATTACATGAGGAACAGTTTCGCCTCTCACAGCAGAATTACTGTGGCGAGCGGTGAGGTGAGGGACCGTGAGAACGGGCCGGTGACGAGCGATAATGAGCTCCAGCTGCGCGCCACACCGGTCTCGTCTCACGGAGGAGTGACGGGAGCATAAAAGGAGGAGCGACGACAGTGCAAGAGGAGAGAGGACCAGGCCTGGATTTACGTTGTGTTTTGTTTATGTTTTATTTTGTGTGTGTGCGCGGCAGTCGTCCGTGAGGTGTCTGCCGCGGCGACTTTCATTTTGTTTATTTATTTCATTAAAGTTTTAAAAGTTCGCCGGTTTCCCGCCTCCTTCTTCTTGGAAGATACGAACGTTGTTACAATTACTTTACATTATATCATATAATTCACTGTTAGCATATTAAACTATTATTGATTAACTGAGTATTAGCCATCACATGAAAACAGAGAAAACACTCTCACACACCCACTCTCACACACACACTCGCTCACTCTCACACACTCACACACACACTCGCTCACTCTCACACACACACTCGCTCACTCTCACACACTCACACACACACTCGCTCACTCTCACACACACACTCGCTCACTCTCACACACTCACACACACACTCGCTCACTCTCACACACACACACTCGCTCACTCTCACACACTCACACACACACTCGCTCACTCTCACACACACACTCGCTCACTCTCACACACTCACACACACACTCGCTCACTCTCACACACACACACTCGCTCACTCTCACACACTCACACACCCACTCTCACACACACACTCGCTCACTCTCACACACTCACACACACACACTCGCTCACTCTCACACACTCACACACACACTCGCTCACTCTCACACACTCACACACACACACGCTCGCTCACTCTCACACACTCACACACACACTCGCTCACTCTCACACACTCACACACACACTCGCTCACTCTCACACACTCACACACACACTCGCTCACTCTCACACACACACACTCGCTCGCTCACTCGCTCACTCTCACACACTCACACACACACTCTCACACACACCCACTCTCACACACACTCGCTCACTCTCACACACACACTCGCTCACTCTCACACACTCACACACACACTCGCTCACTCTCACACACTCACACACACACTCGCTCACTCTCACACACTCACACACACACTCGCTCACTCTCACACACACACACTCGCTCACTCTCACACACTCACACACACATTCTCACACACACTCACTCTCACACACACACTCGCTCACTCTCACACACTCACACACACTCTCACACACACACACACTCACTCACTCTCACACACACACTCGCTCACTCTCACACACACACACTCGCTCACTCTCACACACTCACACACACTCTCACACACACACTCACTCACACACCCACTCTCACACACACACTCACTCTCACCCACTCACACACACTCACACACTCTCACACACACACTCTCTCACTCACACACTCGCTCACTCTCACACACACACTCACTCACTCTCACACACACACTCGCTCACTCTCACACACACACTTGCTCACTCTCACACACTCACACACTCACTCTCTCACTCACACACCCACTCTCACACACACTCACTCACTCTCACCCACTCACACACTCTCACACACACTCACTCACTCACTCTCACACACACACTCTCACACACCCACTCTCACACACACACTCACTCACTCTCACACACTCTCACACACTCTCACACACACACTCACTCACTCTCACACACTCACACACACACTCTCACACACACACACTCGCTCACTCTCACACACTCACACACACTCACACACAAACACACTCACTCTCACACACACACTCACTCACTCTCACACACTCACACACACTCTCACACACTCTCACACACTCTCACACACACACTCGCTCACTCTCAAACACTCACACACACTCTCACACACACACTCACACACACTTACACACACACACTCACGCACTCACACACTCACACAAAAACACACTCACTCTCACACACTCACACACACACACTCACTCATTCTCACACACTCACACACACACACACTCACACACACACTCGCTCACTCTCACACACGCACTCGCTCACTCTCACACACTCACACACACACTCGCTCACTCTCACACACACACTCGCTCACTCTCACACACTCACACACACACTCTCACACACACCCACTCTCACACACACACTCGCTCACTCTCACACACACACTCGCTCACTCTCACACACACACTCGCTCACTCTCACACACACACTCGCTCACTCTCACACACACACTCGCTCACTCTCACACTCTCACACACACACTCGCTCACTCTCACTCGCTCACTCTCACACACTCACACACTCGCTCACTCTCACACACACACTCACTCACACACTTGCTCACTCTCACACACACACTCGCTCACTCTCACACACTCACACACACACTCGCTCACTCTCACACACACACACTCGCTCACTCTCACACACTCACACACCCACTCTCACACACACACTCGCTCACTCTCACACACTCACACACACACTCGCTCACTCTCACACACTCACACACACACTCGCTCACTCTCACACACTCACACACACACACGCTCGCTCACTCTCACACACTCACACACACACTCGCTCACTCTCACACACTCACACACACACTCGCTCACTCTCACACACTCACACACACACTCGCTCACTCTCACACACACACACTCGCTCGCTCACTCGCTCACTCTCACACACTCACAC
>JBBBJY010000027.1:32500-67500 GCA_039654625.1 Rhinogobio ventralis | reverse complement strand
AGGCAGACGAGTCCAAACAAAGCAGAGTTTTTTGCTCCGAGTCTAAAAATAAGCCGATGCTAAAGGTTTCCTGCGGCTCGTAGCCCCGCGGCCCTTAACCTTTCTCAAAGTTGTAGATGAAATGTCAGCTGGAGACCCTCAGGTATAAGTTAGCCGCCTAACCAGACAGCAGCACCATATGAATCACTGTCATTCTAAATGTAGAATCAGCAATTCTAGAGTCGTCCTATCTGGAAACGTAAAGCCGCTCCAGGAGCTTCGCTATTGATTTTTCTCCCAAACAAAGAGACTTTTGCGAATACATGATACATCATAATCATGTAATTTGTACCTTTGCGTCAACCGGGGAAACGCAACAAAGACGTGGACCTGTACGGAAACGTGGGCGGCGGCTTTAGGCTCGGATTTTACGGGATGACCAACGTCAGAAGTTTTGAAGAAACTTCAGGAGAGAGGCGATGTGTTCATACGATGCATGATTGTGACTGTAAACTGTATAACTGATGCATGTAATTTCACTCGCATCAATATTTCATGCCTAAGAAAAAAAAAAACTGATATCATCATAATTACACAGTTAATTATTCACAGAACAAGTTTGCAGAAAAGCACAAATAAGGCCCTGTCTAATTAAATATGCAATCATTTGCATACATTTACATTCAATAAAGCAGGTTCAAATTTCTAGTTCGATTTTGTCGACATGTTTGATGTTTTTACAAATTTCTCTTTTTATCACTCCATAAATCAAAATACTGTGAACCAAATTGAAAACATTATGTTGGTGTTACTTTGTAACTTTCACATTAAAAAGTTACTTTTAAATATCATGTAAACTCACATTTGTTACAGTTACTTCTATGGAACACAATGTAGCAACGTTGATCAAGTAATGACGGCTTGAGCTGTTTCAACTGAACATTCATGCACATTTTTACCTCTGCATATGCATTAATCCGCTCTCAGACAGTCATGTGACGCAGCCGTGAGCTGCGAGGAGAGAGCCAGGCGCCGTGTCTCATTTCTCTCTATTCTCCCAGCATCCCCGGCGCTCGGTGCCACGCTGCATCACACCCAGTTTGCCTCCCTGTTCCCGGACAGTCTGAAACACTTTTCCTGATCTCGTTCATCTTGATGGATTGTCAATATATGGATCGTCCTGCTCTCTAATTCAGTGAAAAAATCTAGTTTTCCATTAGTCTCTGCCTTTCTAATTTTCACTGCTGCTTTGCCACGTGTAATTATTAAAGGCAGATTCAAGAAAGCAATTACTGAACTAGGGTTTGTATCTTTGAAATCTTAATAAGCAGAAGAAGTTGTGCTGGGAGAGCAGATATACAGCTCAGAAAGTCTCTCGGCTGTGGGGTTCTGGGGGATTTTAAAAAACACATCAAAGCGACCCAATAAAACTAAATATAATATTGCTTTCCTACTTCAAATTATGACTCTCCCCAACAATAATAATCAATATCTGTTTAGCGTGTGCAAGCTCTTTTGTGTCATTGAGGACGTCAATAAAGGAGTTTACAGAACAGGTCAAAGGTTAACAAAGCGTCATGGTCACTGCAATATAATGCTTCGTAATATTGTGTGTTAAATGACCACACAACCTGTAATCCAATGTCATGAAAGACAAAAACATAATTGCCAAAAATCATTAGGATATTAAGATCATGTTCCATGAAGAGATTTAGTAAATCTCCTACCGTAAATATCTCATAAATGTATTATTAGTAGTAATATGCATTGCTAAAGACTTCATTTGGACAACTTTAAAGGAGATTTTCTCAATATTTAGATTTTTTTGCAACCTCAGATTCCAGATTTTCAAATATTGTCCTAACAAACCACACATCAATGATGATTATTTATTCAGCTTTCAGATGATCTATACATCTCAGTTTCATAAAATTGACCCTGGTTTTGTGGTCCAGGGTCACAACTTAATTATAGCCGCTTAGATGTTCATGCTGAAAATATAAAATATTAATGCAAACAGATCTGACACGGTGATCTGTGAATGCATTCGTCCAAGCGGTGCACCGTTAAATGGCACGACGCCAGTGGAATAACGGCGGCGTTATGGCATCGAACCGGCCATCATCTGTTTTATTGCTGATGGGCTTTTTTCCCTGTTCGTAATGTGGCAAAGGGAAACTGTCAGGCTAGTTTCTGACACGCATTTACATTCTCCAATGACAAGTGACACCAGCAAAAGGCCACAGAAAACTGTTTATTGATCAGCGTAAAACTATTCAACAGAGCAGATAAGGTTATAGCTAAAAGAGCGCCTTAAAGAAGGCGACTTCATTACATCACGCCGGCTGTATTTCTGTGCCGTTTAGGAGCTGCTGATTGGTTGGTAAAGATGTTGATGGGTCCGGGCCTGCCGCTCATCACGGCTATTAACTTCTCACTGCGGTCATTCATAATCTCTTGCATACTAAACGCAGAGTGTGTCACGGCGCATTTACGGGGTGAGGGATTGGAAAACGGCCAGCTAATGAAATGGGAAGAACTCACGGCCAAAGTCATTTGACACTGCCAGCGGCCGCCGTCTCACAATTAAATGAATTCCCACTGCATTCTGACCTTTAGCACAACACAACAAAAGAAAGCGCCAGGAATCTCTCATCAGCTGTTGAATCAAAGCTAAAGCGCTTTACATGTCCATAAATTAACGTCCAGATCAAAGACTGAAAACAGCAAACAGACTCTTCCTTTAGTCGCATTCATTGGGATCGACTTATTAAAGAATAACTATTCCCATCAAGTTATGAAAACATCATTTTCTCAACATTCAAAATGTCCAGTTATTAAAAAACGTTTAAACATCCAACTGAAACATGAAAACGCTCCATGAATGATGTATAAATACAATTTTTTATTTGAAAACATTTTAATTTCAATTTTTAAAGTCATAATTTCATCTTAGTATGTCATAATTTAGACTTGCCATCTCATAAATATTATTCTCATATTTTTAACTTCTTGTCATAATTAAGACTTAAGTTGTAAATTTGTATCTTAGTGTGTCATAATTTGACTTTTTCATAGTATTTCATAATTATGACTATTTAAAGTTTGTTATAATTTCACTTTAGTATGTCGTTACTTTCCATCTCATAAATATGATTGCCATAATTTCAACTTTTTGTCATAATTAAGTCAAAATTTCATCTTAGTATGTCATAATTTAGACCATCATAAATATGACTCATAACCTTTTTCCATTATTATGGTTTAATTTATCATTTCAAGTTATGTATGTCATAATCACAATTTTGTCTTAGTATGTCAATTTTGACTTTTCATCTCATAATTATGACTGTCATAATTTCAACTTTTTGTCATAATTAAGACTTAAGTTATAATTTCAACTGTTTATGTCAATTTTCATCTTAATGTGTATAATTTTGACTTTTTCATAGTTTTTAATAATTATGACTGTTTAAACTTAAATTTATAATTTCATTTAGTATGTCATAATTTAGACTTTCCATCTCATAAAATATGACTTTCAACTTTTTGTCATAATTTTGACTTTAAATCTTATTATTTTGACTAAGTATGTCATAATATTTTTTTTTCTATTTGGACCAGCTTTTCAAAACATTTCAGAGAAACGTTACATGAACGATGTGTAAATAATGTTTTTTTATTTGAAACATTTTAATTTAAAATTTATAATTTCATCTGCCGAAAGTTTTTATGTTTTTATAATTTCGGCTTAATTTCATCTCATAAATATAACTTTCAACTTTTTGTCATAATTATGACGTCATAATATCAACTTTTGTAATAGTTTCGACTTTATTAACGTTCATTGGTTTGTTCATGTTAGCTGGGTCCTGTTTTTCTGAAAGCTACGCCATAATGCAGATGCCATAAACATCAGGTGACAGCGGCTGTCAGAGTTCATTAAACGCTCGTCACATATGATAATGCAGCGCGCACGAGTCAGCAGCCTTGTGTGTGGCTGGAGATTCATTGATGAATGTCACATCGCCAATAGATTTATGTATGCAAATGAGCGGTCAATACTTCCACCAGCGCCTAAATGTACTGTAACGCTCGTTGTCCATGAGATCGTTCTCAGTCAAATAAAATCAAGGGACACGAGCAGGACCAGGCTCTGATTAAGTACATTTTCTGAATGGAAAACACTGCAGTTTCTCCTTTCGTCCTACTAAAGCTCGTCTGATGTCTTAAGGCAGTTTTCCATGAGCGTTTATGAGCGTCCCGTGCTCATATTCTCTGAATTTGCTTAAAGGGCCCCGCGGGACTTCACAAATTCAAAGCAAAGGTTGCAGTTTGAGTTTAATCATTAGGCCTCAGACAGAAAGTCAATTAGTGGAGATCAATATTTTTAAGAAACATTGAAATCAGGCGAGGGCACGACTGCCTCTATTAAAGAGCGCTAATGCATGCAAATACACAATTAACAGCAGCACGTGCGTTCAGAAACACAGAAAACATGAAAGCCAGTCCACTGCCGATTTATTTTTGAGCTGAGTTGATCTGAATAATGACTCTATTGTCTTCTGTAGAGCTGAATCTGAATGTGTCTCATATTTGATAAAGTTTCATCACTGATTTTGTTATTTTCCTGTTTATCCCCGTGAAGCTGCTTTGAAACGATCTAAGCGCGCTGTAGAAATAAAGCTGACTTTACTCTATCAGCATATGCAAGCTTGTTTATGCCACAGAAGAAAAAAGGTAATTTCAACTTTTTATATCACAATTCTTTTATATCACAGGCTTTTTTTCTCGCAATTCAGACTTTATAACACAACATTTCGAGTTATATCTCATAATTCTGAGAAAAAAGTCAGAATTCCGAGTTATAAACTTAATTGTGATATAAACTTAATTACAAGAAATAAAGTCCGAATTTTAAACTAAATTGCGAGAAACTGATTCAGAATTCCGAGTTATAAACTAAATTGCGATATAAACATAATTACAAGAAATAAAGTCAGAATTCCGAGTTTTAAACTAAATTGCGATATAAACTTAATTACAAGAAATAAAGTCAGAATTCCGAGTTATAAACTAAATTGCGATATAAACATAATTACAAGAAATAAAGTCAGAATTCCGAGTTATAAACTTAATTGCGATATAAACTTAATTACAAGAAATAAAGTCAGAATTCCGAATTTTAAACTAAATTGCGAGAAACTGATTCAGAATTCCGAATTATAAACTAAATTGCGATATAAACTTAATTACAAGAAATAAAGTCAGAATTACGAGTTATAAACAAAATTGCGATATAAACTTAATTACAAGAAATAAAGTCAGAATTACGAGTTATAAACTAAATTGCGATATAAACATAATTACAAGAAATAAAGTCAGAATTCCGAGTTATAAACTTAATTGCGATATAAACTTAATTACAAGAAATAAAGTCAGAATTCCGAATTTTAAACTAAATTGCGAGAAACTGATTCAGAATTCCGAATTATAAACTAAATTGCGATATAAACTTAATTACAAGAAATAAAGTCAGAATTCCGAGTTATAAACAAAATTGCGATATAAACTTAATTACAAGAAATAAAGTCAGAATTACGAGTTATAAACTAAATTGCGATATAAACTTAATTACAAGAATTAAAGTCAGAATTACGAGTTTTAAACTAAATTGCGATATAAAATTAATTACAAGAAATAAAGTCCAAATTTTAGGACTAAATTGCGAGAAACTGATTCAGAATTCCGAGTTATAAACTAAATTGCGATATAAACTTAATTACAAGAAATAAAGTCAGAATTCCGAGTTATAAACTAAATTGCGATATAATCTTAATTACAAGAAATAAAGTCAGAATTCCGAGTTATAAACTAAATTGCGATATAATCTTTATTACAAGAAATAAAGTCAGAATTTTAAACTAAATTGCGAGAAACTGATTCAGAATTCCGAGTTATAAACTAAATTGCGATATAAACATAATTACAAGAAATAAAGTCAGAATTCCGAGTTTTAAACTAAATTGCGATATAAACTTAATTACAAGAAATAAAGTCAGAATTCCGAGTTATAAACTTAATTGCGATATAAACATAATTACAAGAAATAAAGTCAGAATTCCGAGTTTTAAACTAAATTGCGATATAAACTTAATTACAAGAAATAAAGTCAGAATTCCGAGTTATAAACTAAATTGCGATATAAACATAATTACAAGAAATAAAGTCAGAATTCCGAGTTATAAACTTAATTGCGATATAAACTTAATTACAAGAAATAAAGTCAGAATTCCGAATTTTAAACTAAATTGCGAGAAACTGATTCAGAATTCCGAATTATAAACTAAATTGCGATATAAACTTAATTACAAGAAATAAAGTCAGAATTCCGAGTTATAAACAAAATTGCGATATAAACTTAATTACAAGAAATAAAGTCAGAATTACGAGTTATAAACTAAATTGCGATATAAACTTAATTACAAGAATTAAAGTCAGAATTACGAGTTTTAAACTAAATTGCGATATAAAATTAATTACAAGAAATAAAGTCCGAATTTTAGGACTAAATTGCGAGAAACTGATTCAGAATTCCGAGTTATAAACTAAATTGCGATATAAACTTAATTACAAGAAATAAAGTCAGAATTCCGAGTTATAAACTAAATTGCGATATAATCTTAATTACAAGAAATAAAGTCAGAATTCCGAGTTTTAAACTAAATTGCGATATAATCTTTATTACAAGAAATAAAGTCAGAATTCCGAGTTATAAACTTAATTGCGATATAAACTTAATTACAAGAAATAAAGTCAGAATTCCGAGTTATAAACTTAATTGCGATATAAACTTAATTACAAGAAATAAAGTCAGAATTCCGAGTTATAAACTTAATTGCGATATAATCTTTATTACAAGAAATAAAGTCAGAATTCCGAGTTATAAACTTAATTGCGATATAATCTTAATTACAAGAAATAAAGTCTGAATTTTAAACTAAATTGCGAGAAACTGATTCAGAATTCCGAGTTATAAACTAAATTGCGATATAAACTTAATTACAAGAAATAAAGTCAGAATTCCGAGTTATAAACTAAATTGCGATATAAACTTAATTACAAGAAATAAAGTCAGAATTCCGAGTTTTAAACTAAATTGCGATATAAACTTAATTACAAGAAATAAAGTCAGAATTCCGAGTTATAAACTTAATTGCGATATAATCTTTATTACAAGAAATAAAGTCAGAATTCCGAGTTATAAACTTAATTGCGATATAATCTTAATTACAAGAAATAAAGTCTGAATTTTAAACTAAATTGCGAGAAACTGATTCAGAATTCCGAGTTATAAACTAAATTGCGATATAAACTTAATTACAAGAAATAAAGTCAGAATTCCGAGTTATAAACTAAATTGCGATATAAACTTAATTACAAGAAATAAAGTCAGAATTCCGAATTTTAAACTAAATTGCGAGAAACTGATTCAGAATTCCGAGTTATAAACTAAATTGCGATATAAACTTAATTACAAGAATTAAAGTCAGAATTCCGAGTTTTAAACTAAATTGCGATATAAACTTAATTACAAGAAATAAAGTCAGAATTCCGAGTTATAAACTTAATTGTGATATAAACTTAATTACAAGAAATAAAGTCAGAATTCCGAGTTTTAAACTAAATTGCGATATAAACTTAATTACAAGAAATAAAGTCAGAATTCCGAGTTATAAACTTAATTGCGATATAAACTTAATTACAAGAAATAAAGTCCGAATTTTAGGACTAAATTGCGAGAAACTGATTCAGAATTCCGAGTTATAAACTAAATTGCGATATAAACTTAATTACAAGAAATAAAGTCAGAATTCCGAGTTATAAACTAAATTGCGATATAAACTTAATTACAAGAAATAAAGTCAGAATTCCGAGTTATAAACTTAATTGCGATATAATCTTAATTACAAGAAATAAAGTCTGAATTTTAAACTAAATTGCGAGAAACTGATTCAGAATTCCGAGTTATAAACTAAATTGCGATATAAACTTAATTACAAGAAATAAAGTCAGAATTCCGAGTTATAAACTAAATTGCGATATAAACTTAATTACAAGAAATAAAGTCAGAATTCCGAATTTTAAACTAAATTGCGAGAAACTGATTCAGAATTCCGAGTTATAAACTAAATTGCGATATAAACTTAATTACAAGAATTAAAGTCAGAATTCCGAGTTTTAAACTAAATTGCGATATAAACTTAATTACAAGAAATAAAGTCAGAATTCCGAGTTATAAACTTAATTGTGATATAAACTTAATTACAAGAAATAAAGTCAGAATTCCGAGTTTTAAACTAAATTGCGATATAAACTTAATTACAAGAAATAAAGTCAGAATTCCGAGTTATAAACTTAATTGCGATATAAACTTAATTACAAGAAATAAAGTCCGAATTTTAGGACTAAATTGCGAGAAACTGATTCAGAATTCCGAGTTATAAACTAAATTGCGATATAAACTTAATTACAAGAAATAAAGTCAGAATTCCGAGTTATAAACTAAATTGCGATATAAACTTAATTACAAGAAATAAAGTCAGAATTCCGAGTTATAAACTTAATTGCGATATAAACTTAATTACAAGAAATAAAGTCAGAATTCCGAGTTATAAACTAAATTGCGATATAAACTTAATTACAAGAAATATAGTCACAATTCCGAGTTTTAAACTAAATTGCAATATAATCTTAATTACAAGAAATACATTTAGAATTCCGAGTTATAAACTTAATTGCGATATAAACTTAATTACAAGAAATAAAGTCAGAATTCCGAGTTATAAACTAAATTGCGATATAAACTTAATTACAAGAAATATAGTCACAATTCCGAGTTTTAAACTAAATTGCGATATAAACTTAATTACAAGAAATAAAGTCAGAATTCTGAGTTATAAACGTAATTGCGATATAAACTTAATTACAAGAAATAAAGTCAGAATTCTGAGTTATAAACTAAATTACAAGAAATAGCGATAGTCGCAATTACCATTTTTATTTTTCTATTCTGTGGTGTTAATCCTGACCCATCCAGTGTAGTTTGCTCAGATTAGCGCTTCAGAAGAGCACGTTCCTGCACCGGTTTAGCCACAACCCTTATTCTCAACGCACCCTGAACACGGTTTAATAGTCACCCGTGTTTATCCACACTGAACGCCACACACTCCATATCTGATGCGCTGTAGTTTCATCGGCTCTGACCCTCACGAGACAGGAATAAACGCACGCGCACACAAAGGTCCGGCCGCACAAATCATTCCTCCTGCCCGGCGGAAAATGAGCAGGCATTGGATTATAAAGAACCATCACAAACAGATAAGAGAAATGAATTAACACCGGCCTTATCGCGCCGCTTGCCAACACGATGGTGAACTTCAAATTTGCCAAATCAGGAATCGTGCGTGCGGAGCGATTCCTCAACCGGCCGCGGCTGCACACCTTCTGGAAAAATGAAACAGAAAAGTGTAATTTTAGTTTTAAAACTGATCACAGTCACAGTTAATTAATATAAAATCATGGAATAGGAGAGATAAAAGCCTGTGCGTTATATCTGTACCTGTAAAGGTGGACATAAAAACAAAGAGAGAAAATATCAAATGGAGCTTACATTTCATTTGCAGTTATTACGGCACTGAGAGACATTCATCCCATGTTTCACCCAGAGAACGGAGACGCACATTTGCAAGCAGATGATATTGTTTGTGGTCTGGCAGCAGCGTTCATGACAAACTGATGCAATTTCAGCGGTGTCGTGAGCGCGGCCTGATATTTGTTCCTTGCAGCTCCCAGATTTGAATCGCAGGGTCCAGAGGCCCTTCTGCTGACAGGACACAAATAATTACAGGCCGCTCTCTTCATTGGCTCTTATATTGCTGCTCTTATCTGAAGGCCCGTGGTGCGTTTGATCAAGTAAGGTCACTGTATTCTGACCATAACACAACATAACACTGCTATTTGGAGATACGATAAATAAAAGCCAGACAACGTTTTATCAGTTGTGTTTATATGTGTTTGTGTTTTTGCTACAAGTGTCCCTGAATTTCTAGATTCTCTTCCAGTGCAGAGGATTTAAGCGCCATTTGATCTGAATTTAAAAGCGATTTAAATATTCAGTACATCCTGTGACCTGAAGGGGCGTGTTAGCGTGTGTAGTTTGATATTTATGAAATAAAAAATTACATGCAAATAAAGACGTTCAGGTGTTTATCAAGGTTTGAAGGATTAAGTCAGAATTATGACTTTCTGCAATGTAAACTCAGAATTCTGAAAAAGTCAAAATTGCGTGATGCGAACTCAATTACGAAAAGTCAAAATTGCGTGATGTGAACTCAATTATGACAAAAGTCAAAATTGCGTGATGTGAACTCAGAATTAAGTCAAAATTGTGAGATGTAAACTCAGAATTCTAAAAGTCAAAATTGCACAAACTCAATTACGAAAAAAAAAAGTCGAAATTGCGTGATGTGAACTCAATTACGAAAAAAGTCAAAATTGCGTGATGTGAACTCAGAATTAAGTCAAAATTGTGAGATGTAAACTCAGAATTCTAAAAGTCAAAATTGCACAAACTCAATTACGAAAAAAAAAAGTCGAAATTGCGTGATGTGAACTCAATTACGAAAAAAGTCAAAATTGCGTGATGTGAACTCAGAATTAAGTCAAAATTGTGAGATGTAAACTCAGAATTCTAAAAGTCAAAATTGCACAAACTCAATTACGAAAAAAAAAAGTCGAAATTGCGTGATGTGAACTCAATTACGAAAAAAGTCAAAATTGCGTGATGTGAACTCAGAATTAAGTCAAAATTGTGAGATGTAAACTCAGAATTCTAAAAAAGTCAAAATTGCGCGATGTAAACTCAGAATTCTGAAAAAGTCCAAATTGCGCAATGTAAACTCAGAATTCTAAAAAAGTCAAAATTGCGCAATGTAAACTCAGAAATCTGAAAAAGTCCAAATTGCGCGATGTAAACTCAGAATTCTAAAAAAGTCAAAATTGCGCGATGTAAACTCAGAATTCTAAAAAAGTCAAAATTGCGCGATGTAAACTGAGAATTCTGAAAAAGTCAAAATTGCGCGATGTAAACTCAGAAATCCGAAAAAGTTAAAATTGCGCGATGTAAACTCAGAATTCTGAAAAAGTCAAAATTGCACGATGTAAACTCAGAAATCCGAAAAAGTTAAAATTGCGCGATGTAAACTCAGAAATCTGAAAAAGTCAAAATTGCGCGATGTAAACTCAGAAATCCGAAAAAGTCAAAATTGTGCAATGTAAACTCAGAAATCCGAAAAAGTTAAAATTGCGCGATGTAAACTCAGAAATCTGAAAAAGTCAAAATTGCGCGATGTAAACTCAGAAATCCGAAAAAGTCAAAATTGCGCGATGTAAACTCAGAATTCTGAAAAAGTCAAAATTGCGCGATGTAAACTCAGAAATCCGAAAAAGTTAAAATTGTGAGATGTAAACATAACTGCGTGATATAAACATAACAAAACAAATATTTGCCTTTTATTTATAGAAATGTATTTCCCACAGAATGGTCATCAATGTGTTATCATTGACAAAACACTAAGTTTAATAATCAATAATCATGTGCAGCCCTTTCCAGATAACAGAACTTTGGCAAAGGTTCTCTCAAACAAACGTTCTTAGAAACGCTAATAGAACGTTTGTTCAAAGTAATCTGTTCTTTAATAATGTTCTCAAAACGTCAGCACAAAAACATTATTCACACATCGCTCATGGAACGTTTTTTCTTAAATAGGGATCTATGATTTCCGCGATACAGAAAACGCGGAATCCAGTCATAAAAACGGGATTTACTGTATAATGCGGAATTTCATGGAATTTGTCCCAAAAAAAAAAATTAGAATTTTCATCATATCATAAACATAGAAACTCTTAAGGTCTTCGTGAAAACACGACAAAATAAAAGTTTTTTGGCTTTTTCAAAAAGATAAAAGATAAATTAAATTAATGTTTTATGTCTTCATTTGATTACCAGAAAATACACAAAATAATTAGTGGGGGGATTATTAAAATTGTTGCTTTTATGAATTCAATTAATTAGATAAAATTTAATGAAACCATTCAAATGAATCCAAAAAACCTAAAACAATTTTTTGTAAAAATAAAACGGAATTTAAGAGAACAGACATATTTCATAGGGCCCTTAACATGTAATTTTTGTTAAACTTTTAATAAATTGTTGTTTAATTTGATTTTAATTAATTAGACATGATTTTTGATTACTAAAAAAAATATTTAACCACTAAAATAGTCAACAACAAAAAAAATGTAAACGGAAAAAACGGAATCCAAATGAAAATATAAAAAAAAAACGGAATTTGGGGGAAAAAAATAAAACGTTTTTTACTTAAATGTTTTAGTTTGATGTTCGTCTAACGTTTTTTAAATGTTACTAGTTTCAGAACGTTCAGAGAACATTCAAAAGTAACCCATAATGTTTGAAGAATGAGAAAATGGTTCCCATAATTTTTGAAAAATCCAATGTTCCCTTAGCGTTCGCATAGCCATTTTTTTAAACTGGACATTTTAAACGTTCAGAAATAGCGTTAGTAAATTTCTTATCATGTATTTTTGTTAGCGGTGTTATATACCAGCACAAAGTCTAAAACACTAACAAACACTGACAGCTGTATCGGTTTGCTGAATAAGTGCGAGTTGGCCTCTATATTTAGCGTTAAATATTAAATGAACTGTTTACAACACATCTTCTTACACGTTTGGCGGACTACCGCCATCTGCACGAGACTTGACTCCGAAGTCAAGCTCCATCAAACCGTAAACTAGTCCTCCTTTACTCACCAAAGCTGCCCTTAAGGACAGAAACACCCAGACATTCCTCAAAATATCCTCTTTTGTTTTCCACAGAAGAAAGTCAGTCACGTGGGTCACGAACAGAGCCGTTACTCACTCAGAACTTCCCGCCATTTCTCAAACTCAAAAAAAAACATTAATCAGAATGAATACATTATGAATAAATTTCGATTTTCATCTAATAAAATGACTTGATATGTCATAATTATTTATGATTTACAAACCGATTTTATTTCTTACGTGGCAAAAACGTGCCATATATTATAATCTAGAGCTCAGTCCACAGAGCCAATGAAATCCCTCACCGCTCTGCTCCTTATATGGTCATAATGCGCTGCTTTCCCGGCTATATGCAAATGAAGACGCTTAGGTGTTATTTGATGAGATTTTCAGTGACACAAATAAAATGTAATGCAGCATAAATTTATAATCATCTATTGAAATCGTTTAATAAAGTTGATCACCTCAGAGTAACTGAATAATTACAACAAAAATAAACAAAGCATGTAGAGTTTTGTGCTGATAAAATTAATTTCTGCGCAGTAAATTGCCATGTGCTAGAATTCACATTGGATAAAAGTGTCTAAATGAATACATGTAAATGAGTGGCCCAACAGCAGTGAATCTCAGAACCAGTCAAGAACATCAATTTTTCATCTATTGTCATTATGCACTGTATGTATAATCTCATAGATGAGTTAAGGACATTTCAACCCACAAAATATTACTGTATAATGCAAAAATCAGAACTATTTCTCATTATGATGCATTATTTAATTATAATACATCACAGTATACTATTTGTAAAAACTGTGAAAACATTTTATTACAGTAATTTGACTAAAATATGACAGTAAAATGACAGTTAATGTGACACCAATAAGAACTACAAAGTAAATTATAGTCACATTTTATGGCATGTTCAGACAGAAAGTTGAATATATATTTACCTTCCTCTCTCTCAAGCATTACATAAACACGTGGAATTGGTGGGAAAATAAGCTTACGGTCCAAGAACAGCATGTCAATGTGCAACAATCCTATAAATAGGGTTCTTTTTCTTTATGCAAAATGTTTTTTGCTCCCACATTTGGGAGTGAATGGCTCCCAGACAGACTCACTCACCTCCACTATCAGAAACACCTGCAGGTAAAAGCATCAGACATTCAGATGAGGAATGGATCTGCCCTACAGATGGACACAGACAGCCTTCATAATCATCTTCCTCAAAGATGCAGCACATAATGCGACGCCGCTATGACAGCTTGCCAATATGACGGGCCGAGCCGAAGACGGGTGCTGGGGTTTTTGACGTATATGCAGAGCGCTGAAATGCTCGGCGGGCCTGTCAAGAACACTGTTTCTTTTATTTCTCTGTTTAAGTGAGTTTAAGCAGCAATGTGACATCCTCAAGACAATTCACAAGATCGACTGCTGCTTCTGCTCCCTCTGAAAAAGTCAAAGCTAAATGAACATTTCTTAAGAAACAAGCTCTTCTCTCTCTGAAAGAGATCAAGAAATACACGTTTAGCTGGAGCCAAAGAAAAACTACAAACCTAAAACACATTTACACACCGTCTCCTGGATTCCCTACAGATCGCCAAGACTTCTCCAGTGGCTTGTGTTTACAGGAATAATATGGAAGCTTGTTTCTGCCACGGAAAACAAAAATTAAAAAAGTTTATGTCTCGCAATTGCAAGAAAAAAGTCAAAATTGTGAGATATAAACTCAATTACGAGAAAACGTTTAATTGCGAGATATAAACCCTCAATTGCGAGAAAACGTTTAATTGCGAGATATAAACCCTCAATTGCGAGAAAACGTTTAATTGCGAGATATAAACCCTCAATTGCGAGAAAACGTTTAATTGCGAGATATAAACTCTCAATTGCGAGAAAACGTTTAATTGCGAGATATAAACCCTCAATTGCGAGAAAACGTTTAATTGCGAGATATAAACCCTCAATTGCGAGAAAACGTTTAATTGCGAGATATAAACTCTCAATTGCGAGAAAACGCTTTAATTGCGAGATATAAACCCTCAATTGCGAGAAAACGTTTTAATTGCGAGATATAAACTCTCAATTGCGAGAAAACGCTTTAATTGCGAGATATAAACCCTCAATTGCGAGAAAACGTTTTAATTGCGATATAAACCCACAATTGCGAGAAAACGTTTTAATTGCGATATAAACCCTCAATTGCGAGAAAACGTTTTAATTGCGATATAAACCCTCAATTGCGAGAAAACGTTTAATTGCGAGATATAAACCCTCAATTGCGAGAAAACGTTTAATTGCGAGATATAAACCCTCAATTGCGAGAAAACGTTTAATTGCGAGATATAAACCCTCAATTGCGAGAAAACGCTTTAATTGCGATATAAACTCAATTGCGAGAAAACGTTTTAATTGCGAGATATAAACCTTCAATTGCGAGAAAACGTTTAATTGCGAGATATAAACCCTCAATTGCGAGAAAACGTTTAATTGCGAGATATAAACCCTCAATTGCGAGAAAACGTTTAATTGCGAGATATAAACTCTCAATTGCGAGAAAACGTTTAATTGCGAGATATAAACTCTCAATTGCGAGAAAACGTTTAATTGCGAGATATAAACTCTCAATTGCGAGAAAACGTTTAATTGCGAGATATAAACTCAACTGTGAAAAAAGGTCAGAATTGCGAAATATAAACTTTTACCATAAACAATTACCTTGTTTATTTTTTATTCCGTGAAAGAAACAAGCTTTCATAAGAAAAATACATTTTAGAGCAGAACTACAAAAATGAATATTCACTACAGCCAAAAACATGAAGTGGAGTTCTGATACTGATTCATTCCTTTATTAAGGTTCAGATATTGTTGCACAGGAATGTAGAGTAAAAAATACTTGTGATTAAAAAATCTGTTAGAACAATGAATCAACTGAAATGTTCAAAATTTTCAGGCTACAAAGCAAAATAAAAAAATATACATATGTATATTCGTCGACGCGAGTAGCAGAGTCCAGAGCGCACGAGCTGCCGAAAGCCATCGATTATTATTGATGCTCTTAAATACTGATTGAGAGAATAATGCTTCATTCTGTACATACGAGACAAAGGAGAACAGAAGACAGAAGGCCTTCCCCTGCCGGATCATTGCCTAATGCCACATTCAGTCCGAGACCAACGAGCTTTGATCTGAACGATATCAGCGATGACCTCCGGATCATCTGAGTGAAGAAACGACAGCGCTGATCTTCAGACACCAGACAGGTACAAAGTATGAAGAGATTCAGATGCGTTTTTATTATTGTAGTGCTATGATTAGAGTTTAATTAAGTCTGTGCAGCCTTTTCTTGCAGGATCATACTGGAGAATAAAGAAAGATGATGAGCCGAGGGTCGTCCGATTATGCGATGGCTTTGGCTTCAGGTAAGAACGCCTCCCAATACTTTATTAGCTGAAAAACAGAGACAAAAGAAACACCACATGACATCTGAAGGCCGTCTGATCAGGAGAACACGGTTCTTAACTCTGATTGGATGACCATTAACCCTCATGTTCTGTTAAGGTCTCTTTGAACCGGAGAGGATTTCCTTTTCCCAGAAAATCCTACACCCTTTCTATATATGGAAGCCTAAAGGCTTCCGTCAGACGCTTCATATATAGAACCTTTAAGGGGTTCCATCATGGGATCAACTCATTTTGTTTTAATGCATTTTTTATTCTGATTAAATTGTATGAATTACTTTGTCACTATAAAGAATTTAAATAACTCATTACATATGAAAATATTATGTAATCATTTAAGACATTTCTTCTATAGAACCTTTTTGGCATAAAGTTGTTTTTTTTAATTGAGTCAAGAACCCTAGAGTTCAATATAGAACTCCACTGAACCTTTTCTAACACTGTGTCTTAACCAGATGTGATGCAACAAGATTCCAATGAATGACGAGTTTTCTGTCCACACCAGACCAGACGCGACTGAGATACGACAAAATAAAAAAATAAAAATATAAAAAAATTACAACTAATCAGAAGAGTGTGTGGGCGGAGTCTCTCTGCATGCGCACTGCACTCACAACCAAATCAATCAAAAATCACAGCCAATCAGAAAAACCTGTGGGCGGAGTCTCTTTGCATGCGCACTGCACTCGCAAACAAATCAATCCAAAAATCACAGCCAATCAGAAGAGATTGTGGACGGAGTCTCTTTGCATGTGCACTACACTCGCAAACAAATCAATCCAAAACAGCCAATCAGAAGAGTGTGTGGGCGGAGTCTCTCTGCATGCGCACTGCACTCGCAACCAAATCAATCCAAAACAGCCAATCAGAAGAGATTGTGGACGGAGTCTCTTTGCATGTGCACTACACTCGCAAACAAATCAAACAAAAATCACAGCCAATCAGAAGAGTGTGTGGGCGGAGTCTCTCTGCATGCGCACTGCACTCACAACCAAATCAAACAAAAATCACAGCCAATCAGAAGAGCGTGTGGGCGGAGTCTCTCTGCATGCGCACTGCACTCGCAAACAAATTAAACAAAACAAAAAAAATCACAGCCAATCAGAAGAGTGTGTGGGCGGAGTCTCTCTGCATGCGCACTGCACTCGCAAACAAACCAAAAAATAAAATAAAAAAAATCACAGCAAATCAGAAGAGATTGTGGACGGAGTCTCTCTGCATGCACACTGCACTCGCAAACAAATCAATCCAAAACAGCCAATCAGAAGAGATTGTGGACGGAGTCTCTTTGCATGTGCACTACACTCGCAAACAAATCAAACAAAAATCACAGCCAATCAGAAGAGTGTGTGGGCGGAGTCTCTCTGCATGCGCACTGCACTCGCAACCAAATCAATCCAAAACAGCCAATCAGAAGAGATTGTGGACGGAGTCTCTTTGCATGTGCACTACACTCGCAAACAAATCAAACAAAAATCACAGCCAATCAGAAGAGTGTGTGGGCGGAGTCTCTCTGCATGCGCACTGCACTCGCAACCAAATCAATCCAAAACAGCCAATCAGAAGAGATTGTGGACGGAGTCTCTTTGCATGTGCACTACACTCGCAAACAAATCAAACAAAAATCACAGCCAATCAGAAGAGTGTGTGGGCGGAGTCTCTCTGCATGCGCACTGCACTCACAACCAAATCAAACAAAAATCACAGCCAATCAGAAGAGCGTGTGGGCGGAGTCTCTCTGCATGCGCACTGCACTCGCAAACAAACCAAAAAAAAAAATAAAAAAAATCACAGCAAATCAGAAGAGATTGTGGACGGAGTCTCTCTGCATGCACACTGCACTCGCAAACAAATCAATCCAAAACAGCCAATCAGAAGAGATTGTGGACGGAGTCTCTTTGCATGTGCACTACACTCGCAAACAAATCAAACAAAAATCACAGCCAATCAGAAGAGTGTGTGGGCGGAGTCTCTCTGCATGCGCACTGCACTCACAACCAAATCAAACAAAAATCACAGCCAATCAGAAGAGTGTGTGGGCGGAGTCTCTCTGCATGCGCACTGCACTCACAACCAAATCAAACAAAAATCACAGCCAATCAGAAGAGTGTGTGGGCGGAGTCTCTCTGCATGCGCACTGCACTCACAACCAAATCAAACAAAAATCACAGCCAATCAGAAGAGTGTGTGGGCGGAGTCTCTCTGCATGCGCACTGCACTCACAACCAAATCAAACAAAAATCACAGCCAATCAGAAGAGTGTGTGGGCGGAGTCTCTCTGCATGCGCACTGCACTCACAACCAAATCAAACAAAAATCACAGCCAATCAGAAGAGTGTGTGGGCGGAGTCTCTCTGCATGCGCACTGCACTCACAACCAAATCAAACAAAAATCACAGCCAATCAGAAGAGTGTGTGGGCGGAGTCTCTCTGCATGCGCACTGCACTCACAACCAAATCAAACAAAAATCACAGCCAATCAGAAGAGTGTGTGGGCGGAGTCTCTCTGCATGCGCACTGCACTCACAACCAAATCAAACAAAAATCACAGCCAATCAGAAGAGTGTGTGGGCGGAGTCTCTCTGCATGCGCACTGCACTCACAACCAAATCAAACAAAAATCACAGCCAATCAGAAGAGTGTGTGGGCGGAGTCTCTCTGCATGCGCACTGCACTCACAACCAAATCAAACAAAAAAAATCACAGCCAATCAGAAGAGCGTGTGGGCGGAGTCTCTTTGCATGCGCACTGCACTCGCAAACAAATCAATCCAAAAATCACGGCCAATCAGAAAAACCTGTGGGCGGAGTCTCTTTGCATGCGCACTGCACTCGCAAACAAATCAATCCAAAACAGCCAATCAGAAGAGATTGTGGACGGAGTCTCTTTGCATGTGCACTACACTCGCAAACAAATCAAACAAAAATTACAGCCAATCAGAAGAGTGTGTGGGCGGAGTCTCTCTGCATGCGCACTGCACTCACAACCAAATCAAACAAAAAAAATCACAGCCAATCAGAAGAGAGTGTGGGCGGAGTCTCTTTGCATGTGCACTACACTCGCAAACAAATCAAACAAAAATTACAGCCAATCAGAAGAGTGTGTGGGCGGAGTCTCTCTGCATGCGCACTGCACTCACAACCAAATCAAACAAAAAAATCACAGCCAATCAGAAGAGAGTGTGGGCGGAGTCTCTTTGCATGCGCACTGCACTCGCAAACAAATCAATCCAAAAATCACGGCCAATCAGAAAAACCTGTGGGCGGAGTCTCTTTGCATGCGCACTGCACTCGCAAACAAATCAATCCAAAACAGCCAATCAGAAGAGATTGTGGACGGAGTCTCTTTGCATGTGCACTACACTCGCAAACAAATCAAACAAAAATTACAGCCAATCAGAAGAGTGTGTGGGCGGAGTCTCTCTGCATGCGCACTGCACTCACAACCAAATCAAACAAAAAAAATCACAGCCAATCAGAAGAGAGTGTGGGCGGAGTCTCTTTGCATGTGCACTACACTCGCAAACAAATCAAACAAAAATTACAGCCAATCAGAAGAGTGTGTGGGCGGAGTCTCTCTGCATGCGCACTGCACTCACAACCAAATCAAACAAAAAAAATCACAGCCAATCAGAAGAGAGTGTGGGCGGAGTCTCTTTGCATGTGCACTACACTCGCAAACAAATCAAACAAAAATCACAGCCAATCAGAAGAGCGTGTGGGCGGAGTCTCTTTGCATGCGCACTGCACTCGCAAACAAATCAATCCAAAAATCACGGCCAATCAGAAAAACCTGTGGGCGGAGTCTCTTTGCATGCGCACTGCACTCGCAAACAAATCAATCCAAAACAGCCAATCAGAAGAGATTGTGGACGGAGTCTCTTTGCATGTGCACTACACTTGCAAACAAATCAAACAAAAATCACAGCCAATCAGAAGAGTGTGTGGGCGGAGTCTCTCTGCAAACTCACTGCACTCGCAAACAAAAAAAATCACAGCTAATCAGAAAAACCTGTGGGCGGAGTCTCTTTGCATGCGCACTGCACTCACAACCAAATAAAAAAAAATTTAAAAAATCACAGCCAATCAGAAGAGTGTGTGGGCGGAGTCTCTCTGCAAACTCACTGCACTCGCAAACAAATCAAACAAAAAAAATCACAGCCAATCAGAAGAGTGTGTGGGCGGAGTCTCTCTGCATGCGCACTGCACTCGCAAACAAATCAATCCAAAACAGCCAATCAGAAGAGAGTGTGGGCGGAGTCTCTCTGCAAACTCACTGCACTCGCAAACAAATCAAACAAAAAAAATCACAGCCAATCAGAAGAGTGTGTGGGCGGAGTCTCTCTGCATGCGCACTGCACTCGCAAACAAATCAATCTAAAACAGCCAATCAGAAGAGCGTGTGGGCGGAGTCTCTTTGCAGACGCACTGCACTCGCAAACAAATCAATCCAAAACAGCCAATCAGAAGAGAGTGTGGGCGGAGTCTCTTTGCAAGCGCACTACACTCGCAACCAAATCAATCAAAAATTAACCATTGACCATTTCAAAAATAATATTGTCACGTATCGCCGTTGTGGCTGGTTTGGACAAAAACGTGTTTTTATCGTGTGTCGCAGCGCCACGTCTGATTAGGACACAGTGTAAGAATGTAGCTAATGTCATTGCACTGGACTCAAACTTACTGACTCTGCTCATTCAAACCTTTGCACAGGTTTTGTGATTCTTTTCGTATCTGACTGACCGTAGGCCTCACTGATCTGAGTTCATGCAGTGATAAACATTCACCTTAAAAACACTGAGGAAAACACTCCGATCAATCAGATCCAAGACGACACAAAACCTGTGCTAACTGAAAGAAAAGCTGATAAAAAGATTGAGTCCGGTATTTGGTGATAATACAGTATAACCAGAGATTTATAAGCATGTACCTGCTGTTGTGTGTGAACTAGCGACTCCAGATATTTAATGATGACGACTTTGAAATCCTTCACTCTATCTTTCTGTGAGGAGAAAAAGACACTGGAGTCAGAGAAACAAGCGCTTCATTTAAACAGCGAGAGCAAACACACGCTGACAGCTGGACTCACCTCGAAGCGTCCAACCTCTCGCCGGATGTTTTTTGAGATCTGCTCAAAATCTCTTTCACCCTGCTGCACTTTCCCTTCCCACTAAACACACACACACACACACACAAGAGACATGCTTCATCACTTCAGTGTGTGTGTCCAACACAAAGAGCTGAAAAACTGCCCGTCTCCAGCAGAATAAACAAAGTCACGTCAGGTCAGAAGGTTAAGTGAGCGCATGGTTATCATTTATGGGATGAGAGCGATGAATTATAATGTTAACAACTACAAATAAACAACACAAGACATTAGCCACTGTACATTAAAAACACTGCTCAGCTGTTAAAGTGAGAGATTACAGACGCTGTGCTGGATTGGGAAGCATGTTGTGTGCGTCTGATGAATCCATAATTAGGCTTTGATCTGCATAATGCAAATATAAGTGGCATGAAGAGTGTAAAAGAGCAGGCATGATGATGATGATGAAGACAGCAAATAAAATCAAGCGACGGTCCTACCTCCTCGATCTCCTTTGTGGGGCGTGACGGGGAAAATGCAGAAATTAAAGAGGCTGAAAATGTTTCGTGCTTAAAAGAATCAATAACTGTCATGAACTCTTGCAGCTGTCGGTGGATTGAAGTAACAGTAGAGATATGAATGAACCGAAGGGAGGGAAGGGAAATAAACATGCTGGATAATTCCCATCATCCCCAGCGCTGCTCACAAACTCAAGCTGTGTCCCAAGTGACGCATTATGCACTATGTAGTCAACCAGCTAGTGCATGAGGTTTAAAAGGTTATTTTGTCATCCGGCATTGGATTTAATAACCACTTTGACTACGTAATCAAAGCTGCGACATTCCACACTTCTTCTTTTGAATTAATTGCATCATCCAGTGCACTTCTTCTTGTTCTAATTTATACACATTATTTGCACTGTTTACTCTACAAAATGCCCGAAATTACAATTCAAAAACCGAAACGGAAAATGACTCTTTTCCAACTTATTTAATTTTTTTAAATAGTAGTTTTCAGGACTTTTATTTTGGAGTTAGTGTGTGAATCCGCCGATAGTTTTCAGGACTTTTATTTTGGAGTTTGTGTGTGAATCCGCCGATAGTTTTCAGGACTTTTATTTTGGAGTTTGTGTGTGAATCCGCCGATAGTTTTCAGGACTTTTATTTTGGAGTTTGTGTGTGTATCCGGCGATAGTTTTCAGGACTTTTATTTTGGAGTTTGTGTGTGAATCCGCCGATAGTTTTCAGGACTTTTATTTTGGAGTTTGTGTGTGTATCCGGCGATAGTTTTCAGGACTTTTATTTTGGAGTTTGTGTGTGTATCCGGCGATAGTTTTCAGGACTTTTATTTTGGAGTTTGTGTGTGTATCCGGCGATAGTTTTCAGGACTTTTATTTTGGAGTTTGTGTGTGTATCCGCCAATAGTTTTCAGGACTTTTATTTTGGAGTTTGTGTGTGAATCCACCGACTGTTTTCAGGACTTTTATTTTGGAGTTTGTGTGTATCCGCAGACTGTTTTTTAGGACTTTTATTTTGGAGTTTGTGTGTATCCGCAGACTGTTTTTTAGGACTTTTATTTTGGAGTTTGTGTGTGAATATCCGCCGACTGTTTTCAGGACTTTTATTTTGGAGTTAGTGTGTGAATCTGCCGATAGTTTTTAGGACTTTTATTTTGGAGTTTGTGTGTGTATCCGCCGACTGTTTTTAGGACTTTTATTTTGGAGTTTGTGTGTGTATCCGCCGACTGTTTTCAGGACTTTTATTTTGGAGTTTGTGTGTATCCGCCGACTGTTTTCAGGACTTTTATTTTGGAGTTAGTGTGTGAATCTGCCGATAGTTTTCAGGACTTTTATTTTGGAGTTTGTGTGTGAATCCGCCGACTGTTTTCAGGACTTTTATTTTGGAGTTTGTGTGTGAATCCGCCGACTGTTTTCAGGACTTTTATTTTGGAGTTTGTGTGTGAATCCGCCGACTGTTTTCAGGACTTTTATTTTGGATATAATAGTGCATAAGTGTGTGAATTGGGACACATCTTTACACAGGAGCTCATGAACGAATCCGCTGATGGTGTCAATAATATCACTGATTTCCATGAGAAGCGTGTCATATTCTCTGTGCTGTACCTCCTTGATCTCGTCTTTGGCCTGCTGGAGTTTGTCGGGTTTGTTGGCGTACTGTAGTTTGGCTTCGGCCTCTCTCTTGCGCTGCAGCATCATCTGCGCCTCCTGCCACTTGCCCCAGGTTTTCATGCGCTGGTCGAACACGCCCTGCGGACACATGACGTGTTTGAGTGATCTCACAGCTGTACGGCGGCTGATCTCTGATCTGCGCTCACCTTGACGGCGCTGATGAGCCGCACGTAGTCTCCCAGCAGCTCTGAGAACAGGCAGAAGTCGGCGCAGACCTGGTCCTGGTGCAGCTGGTCGATCTTCTCCTCCACCTCGGCCAGCTGAGACAGCGCTCGCGACAGCGCCGTGTGATCCTCAGAGTTTCCCAGCATGGCCGCGCTTTTCGCAAACGACGCCGTGTTCACCGACAACTCTGAGGATCAGCAGCAGATACACCACGGATCAAACGCTTGAAGAATCACAATTATTAATGTGTGTGATCATAACTACAGTAAAGCAGTGAAATATGACTCCAGTGTGAATCAGCTGTTCTCTGTGTGAATATATAGTAAAGTGTAATTTATTCCTGTGATCAAAGCTGAATTTATCATCATTACTCCAGTCTTCAGTGTCACATGACCCTTTGGATTTATGATCATTATGAGTGTTGTGACTCTCACCCTTCCTGTGACACACCAGTGATTCCACGCTTGCGTGCAGTTTTCGGAGCTGAACGTCCAGATTCTCGAACTGCTGCTGTTTCTCCTCAAACCACTTCAGAAACACACGAGCGGTCAGAGAACAGAAAGCATGACCGTTTACAGATTCATGTATAAATATGTGTAAAATACATTTGAAAAGTTTTACTCCCTATAGTACTATACTCTAAGAAGTATTATTTATTTATTTATTTAAATCAAACATATTGTTTTTAATACATTCTTATTTGATTAAAATGTATTTATTTATTTGAATCAAATTCATATTTTATTTGATTACAATTTATTTATTTAGTTCAATATTATGAATTAATAATATTTTGCTAAAATATTTATGTATTGATTATTTGAAATACCTTTCACAAGCAGATTTATTTATATTTATTTAAATTATTTTTTTAATTAATTGTTATAATTATTATTTATATAATGTTTTGATTAAAATATATTGCAATATTTATTTATTATATTTACATCAAACTTATATATTTTAATACATTTTGTAATTAATTTATTTAAACCAAATGATTATTATTTTATTTATTTTAATACATTTTCATGTTTATTTTAATCCTATTTATTCATTTATTCAAAAATATAAGTGTATAAAAAATAATATATAAATTCAAATTGATATTATAATACATTTTCTATTTTGATAATTTATTTATTTATTTAAATCAATTTTATTATGTTATTTTAACACATTATTATTATTTATTTAATCTAATGTACTGAAATAAAATATTTATTTTAATACATGTTCTTATTTGATTATTTATTTGTTTGTTTTAATCAAATTTATATAATTTTCACTTTAATACATTTTCATACTTATTTGAATCCAATGCATTTATTCATATATTTATTTAAATCAATGTGTATTATTTTTACTTTAATAATGTTCTTATTTATTTGTAGTTTTTCTCTAAACGTTTCCTCAAACCCTAGTTTGTAAACCCCTGGTATAATCTATAATGTTATTTCCACTGTAAACGTATGAGACTGTGCAGTGTGTGTATGAAGAGCGCGTCACATGACCTGACCCCGCCCCCTCCCTCCCTCTCGCCCGCTCACGTCTCAGGACTCAAGCCAGAGAGCAGCTCATTAATTCGTCTCATTATTCAAGTCCAAAAATCAGACCCTTACCGCATCCGATTCATTCATCTTGATTGTCATTTTGTTGACAGCGTCGGCCGCTTTGTTTACCATCCTCAATATTCCGGCCCCACTCAGCGCCTGTGTGCTAACTGCTCGCGGCAGCTGGGATAAAATGACAAATAAGGGCAAACAAACTGGTTAACAGGCCGCGGCTCAGATCCCGTCCCACAGGGAGCGCTTCTCCTCCCCGCAGCGGACCGGGATTTTCTCCAGTCCTATACATTTCAATGCTGGTCCAATTTAATACGTTTCACCCTGGAAAACTCTCAGAGGGCCGGCGGGCAAAAATAGCTTTCAATCGGCCCGGAGTCTTCCGTTATACATACTCAATACAGACACGTCTCTGCATCAGAGTAAACTACACACAACATTTCATTGAGCTTCCTCAAAACATATAGAAGAGAAACACATCATTAGAGGGTTATTATAACAACAACAACAACAACAACAGCAGCAGTAATAATAATAATAATAACCACGCCTCGAATTATGGAGAGAAAGACAATTCAAAGCCCAAAAGTACAACAGTTCCCAATAATGTGTTGATAAATGTGCTTTTGTGAGTGTGTGTGTGTGAGAGTGTGTGTGTGTGTGAGTGTGTGTGTGTGTGAGACTGTGTGTGTGTGTGTGTGTGAGAGTGTGTGTGTGTGTGTGTGAGTGAGTGTGTGTGTGTGTGTGTGTGTGAGTGTGTGTGAGTGAGACTGTGTGTGTGTGTGTGTGTGTGTGAGAGAGTGTGTGTGTGAGAGTGTGTGTGTGTGTGTGTGTGTGAGAGAGTGTGTGTGTGTGTGAGAGAGAGTGTGTGTGTGTGTGAGTGAGAGTGTGTGTGTGTGAATGTGTGTGTGTGAATGTGTGTGTGTGTGTGTGTGTGTGTGTGTGTGTGTGTGTGTGTTTTGTAAGCCTGAGAAAGATCAACTGACCAAAATGTTTATTTTAATATTTATTTTTATTATTTGAAATACTGAATTTCCAAAAGCAGATTTATTTATATTAATTTTAATTATTTGTATTTATTTTTAATTATTATTTATTTAAAAAAATAAAATAATAATAATAATAATAATAATAATAATAATCTTATATATATATATATATATATACTGTAATATTTATTGGGACTAGCCTTTGGGCTAATTTGGGTACATTTACATTCATGAATGTTGATTAATGTACACTGTCCATTAAATAAAATAAATAAATAAAATAATTTTATTAATATAATAATACATTATTTCAAATACTTTTCCTAAGCAGATTTAAGTTCAACATTAATTAAAAATATTTTGCTAAAACATTTATTTTAATATTTTATATGAATTCTTTGAAATACCTTTCCAAAGCAGATTTATTTTTATTAATTTTTAATTATTTCATTAAGTTAATATTAAATCACAAATATACTATTAAAAATGTATTTTAATTTTTTTTTTTTATATCTTTCCAAAGCAGATGTAATTATTTCAATTAATTTTAATTAGTTCAAAATTTATTTATTTGAATTAAAATATTATTTTTATTATTACAGATTTCTCTACAAACTCTGTCGGCCGATGGACTAAAACGTTGTTTATTAAAATATTTTTGTGATTTTGCAAACTCGAGTAGTGTGCAGGATTTTGTATTTTTCTAGTATATATTGTTATTTCATCCAATGCACCTATAATTGATTCAGGTGTGCGAGGCACTATATACACACACACACACACACTCACACTCTCACTCACACACACTCTCACACACACTCTCACACACACTCTCACACACACTCTCACACACACTCTCACACACACTCTCACACACACTCTCACACACACTCTCACACACACACTCTCACACACACTCTCACACACACTCTCACACACACTCTCACACACACTCTCACACACACACACACACACACACACACACTTGTTGTAAATAAAGACAATAAAGGGCTGGAGAAGCAGAAATTCATTGGGACTTTTGAGACAGTGATGGTAGTTTGTACCTCTGAACTCTCCAGAAACTGCAGGACGTCGGGATCTTTGAGCAGCGCCGGGTGTTTGACGGTCCTCATCAGATACCTACACACACACACACACACACACAGCGTCAGCGTCCGTCTCCCATCAGGATCAGTTCTTTAACAGACGCGCCGCTGACCGATCCGCTGACCTTCACGTCACTCAACGGCCTGATAAAAAGGGCACAGAATGCCAGCGCCTCTGAACTGTAATTTTTATTCGATTCATCAGTTTGTGCAAAACCAGGAGTGCGGCGTGACGCTCTCGCTGACAGAGCAAACCTCCTGAGCTCAACCATAATTATTTATCTAATACTTGCTGCTCAACCTTTTAGCCACAAAAGACCCGAACACGAGTGCTCTTTCACTGAAATACAGGAAAACTGAGAAAACGAGACCGCACACACTCACTCAGAGAATTAATGACAACAAATTACCATTACATAAAATTACACTTTATTTTAGTTTATTATTATTATTATTATTATTATTATTAATTAAATATCTAATTATTTTATAATTTATTTATTATTTCTTTTTTTTTTTAAAGTATACAATTTTTAATTTATTTAATTTGAATTATTATATTTATATTTGAATTCATATTTTAATATTGATGAATTGATTGATTTAATTATTATTACATTTGTTTTAATTAAAAAAATAATACAATATTCATGTATTAATTATTTGAAATATCTTTCCAACACAGATTTATTTCAATTAATTTTAACAGATTTTTAATATTTTTATTTAATTAATTCTATTAAAATATATATTTATTATTTCTTTGAAATACCTTTCCAAAGCAGATTTATTATAATTAATTTTAAATGTATTTATTTTAATTATTATAACATTTATTTATTTTAGTTATTATTAATTAAAAATTATTAAAATATGTATTGGTAATATTTATGTATTAACTCTTTGAAATACCTTTCCAAAGCAGATCTTCTTTTCTCTACAAACTCCACCGATGACAGGTCCTCTTTTCCCACCTTGACCTTCGTCATTCCTGAAACAGACACATGAACTCGTCATCACGACCCCTCAGGTCATCGCTGAACGGCACTGCTGCACGTGGAGATCTTACCCACAAGGCTTTTCTCTGGAGCAGGAGGCACAATGTAGCCGATGTGCAGGTACTTGGAGGCTAATTTACTGTGCAAACCCAGGAAATCACTGAAGCGCCTCTTGACCGAAACCTCGTCTCTGTTGAATATGGACAGGCTGGTCTACAGACACAAACACAGAGGATTCAGAAGAGTCACAGCGATCCACAGACTCTCTCCGATGAGGATCCAAAGGCCTTTCTCACCTTGGTCGTCACTTTATACACCATGTACGCGTTCATGCCATCACCTGGAGAAACAAACACATAAAACAAAACATTTCTCACCAAATGAGAAAATGAGTGGCAAACATCATGAAAGCTCCTTACCAACTTTCTCCGGGTCGGACACGGATATCTGGATGTCAAACGTGTCCCTGCTTTCCTCTTCATCTCCATCCTAGAGAGGAAGAGTGATTCTGTGAGACAGTCATGAGATCAGATGGACACATGCGGCGTTACGGCACTTCACCTCGTCCGGCGATCGGTCGAACGCACCCACGTCCACCCGCGGGTCGATCATGGCAGTGGGCGTCACAGGAGTGATGGCGGGCGACGGTCCGTCTGACAGGATCGGCTGCCGCTCGGGACTGTCCAGCGAAACTTCCTCTGTCGCTTCTGAAGGAGAGGAAGAACACACTTCAGAAAACACTCCATTCAGCTCATCAGTCCTGAACCAAACTCAGCAAACAGGGAACGTTCTGGCAAGGTTCTCTCAACGTTATGAACAAACGTTCTTCCAGTAACGCTAATAGAACGTTTGTTCAAAGTTATCTGGACTTTAATAATGTTCCCAAAACGTTAGCATAAAAACATTATTTATACATCGTTCATCTGAACGCTCGGGGAACGCTCCAGAGTGACGCTCGGGGAACGCTCCAGAGTGACGCTCGGGGAACGCTCCAGAGTGACGCTCGGGGAACGCTCCAGAGTGACGCTCGGGCAACGCTCAAGAGTGACGCTCGGGGAACGCTCCAGAGTGACGCTCGGGGAACGCTCCAGAGTGACGCTCGGGGAACGCTCCAGAGTGACGCTCGGGGAACGCTCAAGAGTGACGCTCGGGGAACGCTCAAGAGTGACGCTCGGGGAACGCTCAAGAGTGACGCCCGGGGAACGCTCCAGAGTGACGCTCGGGGAACGCTCAAGAGTGACGCTCGGGCAACGCTCAAGAGTGACGCTCGGGGAACGCTCCAGAGTGACGCTCGGGGAACGCTCCAGAGTGACGCTCGGGGAACGCTCCAGAGTGACGCTCGGGGAACGCTCAAGAGTGACGCTCGGGGAACGCTCAAGAGTGACGCTCGGGGAACGCTCAAGAGTGACGCTCGGGGAACGCTCAAGAGTGACGCTCGGGGAACGCTCAAGAGTGACGCTCGGGGAACGCTCAAGAGTAACGCTCAGAGAACATTCTAAAGTGACGCTCAGAGAACACTCAAGAGTAACGCTCAGAGAACACTCAAGAGTAACGCTCAGAGAACACTCAAGAGTAACGCTCAGAGAACACTCAAGAGTAACGCTCAGAGAACACTCAAGAGTAACGCTCAGAGAACACTCAAGAGTAACGCTCAGAGAACACTCAAGAGTAACGCTCAGAGAACACTCAAGAGTAACGCTCAGAGAACACTCAAGAGTAACGCTCAGAGAACACTCAAGAGTAACGCTCAGAGAACACTCAAGAGTAACGCTCAGAGAACACTCAAGAGTAACGTTCAGAGAACACTCAAGAGTAACGCTCAGAGAACACTCAAGAGTAACGCTCAGAGAACACTCAAGAGTAACGCTCAGAGAACATTCAAGAGTAACGCTCAGAGAACATTCAAGAGTAACGCTCAGAGAACACTCAAGAGTAACGCTCAGAGAACACTCAAGAGTAACGTTCAGAGAACACTCAAGAGTAACGCTCAGAGAACACTCAAGAGTAACGCTCAGAGAACACTCAAGAGTAACGCTCAGAGAACATTCAAGAGTAACGTTCAGAGAACACTCAAGAGTAACGCTCAGAGAACATTCAAGAGTAACGTTCAGAGAACACTCAAGAGTAACGCTCAGAGAACATTCAAGAGTAACGTTCAGAGAACACTCAAGAGTAACGCTCAGAGAACATTCAAGAGTAACGCTCAGAGAACACTCAAGAGTAACGCTCAGAGAACACTCAAGAGTAACGCTCAGAGAACACTCAAGAGTAACGCTCAGAGAACATTCAAGAGTAACGCTCAGAGAACACTCAAGAGTAACGCTCAGAGAACATTCAAGAGTAACGCTCAGAGAACATTCAAGAGTAACGTTCAGAGAACACTCAAGAGTAACGCTCAGAGAACATTCAAGAGTAACGCTCAGAGAACACTCAAGAGTAACGCTCAGAGAACATTCAAGAGTAACGCTCAGAGAACATTCAAGAGTAACGCTCAGAGAACACTCAAGAGTAACGTTCCCATAATGTTTGAAGAATGATACAATGGAATGTTCGCATAACCAAGAAAAAACTTTTTGAACTTCAGAAGTAATGTTTTCATGGCAATGTTAGAAAAACATCCTTAGAATATATTATGTTAGCTTGGTTTGTAGATTTTTTGTTTATGCAAAGTTTAGAATAATTAAGATTAGTTAATGTTTCTGAAAGAGTCTCTTCTGCTCATTAATCTGATCATAAATACAGTAACAGTGAAATATGACTCCAGTGTGAATCAGCTGTTCTCTATGTGAATATATAGTAAAGTGTAATTTATTCCTGTGATCAAAGCTGAATTTATCATCATTACTCCAGTCTTCAGTGTCACATGACCCTTCACACATCATTCTCATATGAGGATTTGATGCTCAACAAACATTTATGATTATTATCAGTGTTCATATTTTCGTGGAAACTGTGATCCTTTGATGAATAGACAGCATTTACGTGAAATAGAATCTTTTGTGACATTATAAGTCACTTTTGATCAATTTAATGCGTCTTTGATGAATAAAAGTACTTTTAAAGGGTGGTGTATGTGTCAAACATAGAGCCAATAGAAACAGAGCGCTCTCAATGTGACAGAGCTCACACACCGGCGAACAGGTCGTCCGGATCCTCGTCCAGGAAGATCTGCTCCGGTTTGGGTCCGTTGGAGCTGGTGCTGGTGACGTCCTCTGGAGACGCTGGACTGGCCTGGGAGACAAAACAAACCAGAAATGAGCATATAGATGTTCTCTGAGTCCATGTGACACGGTTTCTCTCATTAAAGTTAATGTTCACACGCTTTCGTCTGTCGTAAACGTGTTGGGCTCACAGGATGAACCCATGACCGGAACCACAGGAAGTGCGAAGGAAGGGTCTTCCTGCCGTTCAGGGTCTGTGTCCAGAATCTGCTGATCAGGTGCAAATCAGCACAACATCACATGACCATACGGATATATGCATTTATGATATGAGGTTTTGCATGCTAATATGTGCCCCTGGAGCTCAACAGCAGTCGTGCGTCTCACGGGTGTGTCTGTGGCGATAGCCAATAATGCCAAAAATTATACATTTTTCTTTTATGCCAAAAATCATATTAAGTCATGTTCCATGAAGATATTGTGTACATTGTGAAATATCTCATTAATGTATTATTAGTAGTAATATGCATTGCTAAGGACTTCATTTGGACAACTTTAAAGGAGATTTTCTCAATATTTAGATTTTTTTGCACCCTCAGATTCCAGATTTTCAAATATTGTCCTAACAAACCACACATCAATGATGATTATTTATACAGCTTCAGATGATCTATACATCTCAGTTTCATAACCCTTGACCCTTATGACCGGTTTTGTGGTCCAGGGTCACATTATGACCAGGCAAACCATTGTTTTTCATGCATTGCATTTTTCTTTCATGTTAGTGGAAATAAAACATCCAAAATGTTAAGTGTTTATTCTGATGCACTTTTAATGTGTCTGTAGATTTCAATCTTTAGTTTGAGGCAGAAATCACTTCAGCAGCTTCACTCACACACACACACACACACACACACACACACACACACACACACACACACACCTCACTTAACATCAATATTCTGATGTTTGTTTATATCGAGGCTCTGCGTTCACGCGACGCAGTGTTGAGGTGCAGAAGGAGCCCGTGTCGCGCACGCGCGCTACGCATCTCGACTCGCTCATGAAATTCAATGAAATCTGTCAGATTCCCATGAAAATACGCCGATGATGTTCCGCTGATTGTGAGCATTGATGAGTGATTATCGCCTGTGAGCAGAAGGGCGTGTCGACGCGCCTCGTGAACGCGAGCGTCGCGCGCAGGTTTAATCTCACCTCCGTTCTGCTCGCGGCGCTGACGAACAGATCCTCCCCGTCCTCCGGCTCCGTCAAGCCCGTGTGCGACGCCGCGGACAGCGGTGGAGGCTCTCTGTCCTCCGCCATCTTCAACAAGAACAGCCGAATAAAGTCTCTGAGTGACAGAATGAGTGTGTGCTGGAGCCAGTCATGTGACCAGTCTCATGACAGAAGCGCTTCATGCGGCTCATGCTCCGCCCTCACAGCGCAGGACGGGCGGGTCTCCAGCACTGCGCATCCGCGCGAGACACTGGCGCGAAACTACATCATAATTATGACTATTTAAGGCATTGTTTAGACTTGTTTAGACTTTTATGTCATGATATCGACTCTTTGTCATCATAATTTAATTTATTTAAAATTATGACGTACATTTATGTCAAAATTATGACTTAAAAAGTAGAAATTGTGAATCAAAAAGTTATAATTTAATACAATATTATGACAAAGTCAAACTTATAAGATAAAAAATCAAAATGAGATAAAAATTCGGATAAAATGTACTTTAAAAAAGTGTTATTATTAATTAAAATATCATAATTTCACTTTATAAAGTCAGAATTTTGACTTTCTGTCATTATTTTACCAAGTCGAAATTGTGACTAAAAAAGTTATAATTATGATTATGAGATAAAGTCATAATTCTGAAATAAAAAATAAAATTGACATCTCAAAATTTAATTTATTTCAGAATGACTTTTGTCATAATTTTTACTTTTTATGTCAGAATTATGACTTAAAACCACAATTTCTATTTTTTAAGTAGAATTTTGATATAAATGTAATGTGCATGTAAATTTTAAATTAATTTAATGTAAATTTATGACATAAGTCAAATTGTGACGTCATAATTTCGATTTTTTTTATCTAAAATTGTTTTTGTTTTTTTTACTTTTTATTTCAGAATGACATTTGTCATAATTTAGATTTTTTATGTCATTATAGGGACTCTTTTGTCATCATAATTTAACTTTATCAAGTCAGAACTTTGACTTTCTGTCATAATTTCACCTTTTACTTTTTGACAAGTCGAAATTCTGACTTAAAAGTAGAAATTATACAGTCAATATTATACCATAAAGCCAAAGTTATGATAAACAGTCATAATTCTGAAATAAAAAATCAAAATTGACAGTCATATTTATCTAAAAATGTTTGACTTTATTTCAGAATGACTTTTTGTCATTATAATTAAAACTTGATTAAAATCAGAATTTTGACTTTCTGTCATTACGACTTTTTATGTGAAAATTATGTAGAAAAAATGTAGAGTAACGCTCAGAGTACTTAAAAAAAAGTACTTAAAGAGTAGAAATTGTGACTAAAAAAGTTATAATTATGTCAGTCAATATAATGACAGTAACAACTGTGAGATAAAAAGTAATAATTCTGTCAAAATTCTCATCATTTTGATCTTTTTATTGATTAAGATTTTCTGAAGTATTTTTATGTGGCGAAACATGAAACATGTATTTACAGCAGTGCTTTTCTCATATTAATGAGCATCAAACTGAGGCTCTAATATCATTTCACCCTGTAAAGACTGGCATTATGTGTTAAACGCCTGTGCGATCAGATATTATCACTGCAATACTTCTCTGTAAATCTATAGAGTTGTGTTTTATTCCGGAAACGACTCCTTTACACAGATGGACGTCCGTGAAGTACAGTAGAGTACAGTATGAGCGCAAACACGCATCACTAACTCAACAGTCCGTCCTGAGGGACGCGTTTCCCGCATTACAAACAGCCTGAGCCGTGCCAGGACGCTTCATGGAGGAACACGAGCCAAATGATGCCGCTCGTCCCGCCGGACACGCACACGCGCTTTAATGGGAGAGAGGAGAGGGAGCCATCGCAGTCCAATGAAGAACTGCCAGAGCTCCGAACATCAAACGCTGCAAGGAGGAGGAAACGTTCGATATCTGATAAATATGAAGCGGCGGGTCTCTGACAAACGGGCTCGACTTCGGCTTGTGAAAAACCTCAAATATGATCGTTTCCTCATGAAAATGTATATCTGACCCTCTGGTGCTGTTCGTCATTAGTGACCGAGAAATGCTGCGCTTTGATCGGAATGGAAAGATCAATAAGCTATGACAACATATGCTTGCTTTAACTCATCAAAATAAGGTAAGTAGTCGACGCTGATAGCCTCGAG
>JBBBJY010000027.1:5000-27500 GCA_039654625.1 Rhinogobio ventralis | reverse complement strand
ATCCAATCAAGCATCTGTGGGATGTGCTGAACAAACAAGTCCGATCGCAACATACAGGACTTAAAGGGTCTGCTGCTAACATCTTGGTGCCAGATACCACAGCACAGCTCAGGGGTCTAGTGGAGTCCATCAGAGACGGGTCAGCAAAAGGGGGACCAACACAATATTAGGTCATAATGTTATGCCTGATCGGTGTATTTGTTCATTAAACACTTAATATCTTCAGTCATTTTGCTTCTCTCGCAAATGTATCTTGATTCATTTGTGCTGGAAAACAAGAGAGAAGATCATGATTTTAATAATGTAATGTAAATTATTTTATAGAATGTTTCCGTCCTTATTTGATAACAAATCAGTTTAACAGTTGAAAACATCTTTATTTTAACCTCCATATGTCGTTACAATGATTCCAATAATACCATATTTCTTGCATTCAAACATAATAGTTAAATTATAAAATCCATACATTAACTCAAAATAAGACAGATTACATATAAACGTATTTGAGTTATGAAAACCATCAGAATGTGAAGGTGCAGCACCGAACCACTCCTGGAATAAAGAACATGATTCGTTCGTTCGTTCGCTGATTATTGAGTCTGTACAAAATCACAGTATTGAAAAACGACTGTTGTAAAACTGACATGTAAGAAAGTGTGACAGCAAATAGTGTGGAGAAGATTGATTGGTCAAGCACCAGTTCTGTAACCTCGGCTGCTCTAAACAGCGCTCGTCTTGCTTTTGCTCTTGGATTCGCTCTTTTTCCCGGACGGCCCAGCGTGTTTCCCACCGCTCGGAGCGTTGTTGTTGTTGCTGTTCTGGTTGCCGCTGAGGGTCTCCATGATGGAGCGGAACGCTCCAAAGGGTCGTTTCCCCGATTCCGTCTTGTCTTTGGCGGGTGGGGCTTTGGCGTCGGCCGCAGGTCCGTCTTTACGCGGCGGCTCGTCGAACGTGACCCTCAGCTTGAGGTTCTGCGAGGTCTTTCTCCGAGAGGAGGGGGATTTGAGGGCGCTTTTGGGACTCGTCGTGAGCTTCTGGCCGTCAGGAAACTCTCCCGCCGCGTCAGCTCTCGTCTCGGGATCACTGTGGTCTGACGACGGGGACGGGTTGCAAGCGTCCACGGATTTGGAAGTCCTGAGCTTGTGCTTGTGCTCCTCGGCCTCTGCGATGGGCAGCTGGGTCGGTCTGTCGGGTTTGGAGCCGCCGGCCGCGGGCTTGGACTCGTCTGGAGGATACGCCGCGTCGCCATCTGATTCGCTGAGCGAGCGCTGCATGATCTGCTTGAGACGGGCCAACTTTAGCTCCCGCCTCTCTCCCATCCCCAGCCGCCTCATTGGTCCAGCTCCAGGCCCCGCCCCCGACTCCACCCCTCCATCCTGCAGCTCCAGCGTCAGTCTGTCTCTGGCTCCCGCTGGCTCTTTCCCCAGCAGCTTCCGCAGAACGCCGTCCGAGTCTGTGTGCCTCTGCTTCAGGACCCACTGACCGTTCTCAGGGGCCACTTCAGCCGTCAGCGTCATCTCAGGCCACGCCTCCGCATGAGAGCTACGCGAGAGAGAAAGAGAGAGACGGCCCTATGACATACACTTTATTTGTTCCCAAATATTTTAAACAAACTCGGCTCAGACCTTTGTTCTGACTCGGCTCGCTGTATCTTTTCTAAATTATCCGACTTACGATTTCCATTAAATGGACGATCAAAACTACGAAAAGACCTATTGATTATTTAAACTATCACTAGCAAAGCTTAATGCCTATCCTAGAACATGCTAATTAATGCTAACAGCATATTAAATCATGTTAGCAAAAACATGCTAATTTACGCTAGCAGCATGTTAAAACATGTTTGCAAACATGCTAATTCATGCTAGCAGAATGCTAAATCATGTTAACAACATGTTAAATCATGCTAGCAACATGCTACATCATGCTAGCAACATGTTAATTTGTGATAACAACATGCTAATTAATGCTAACAAAATGCTAAATCATGCTAACAAAATGCTAAATCATGCTAACAATATGTTCATTCATGTTAGCAGTGTGCAAAAACATGCTACCAATGTGTTTCATCATGCTAGCAAATGGTAATTCACAGCAACAAAATGCTAATTCATTCTAGAAACGTTAAATCATGCAAGCAAAATGCAAAATCCTGTTATCAATATGGTCATTCATGTTAGCAGGGTGTTAAAACATGCTAGCAAAATGCTAATTAATGCTAACAAAATGTTAAATCGTGGTAAAACATGCTAATTCATGCTAGCAGCGTGTTAAAAAATGTTAGGAACGGGCAAAATCATGTTAACAACATGTTCAAACATGGTGGCAACATAAATCATGGTAGCTACATGTTAAAAAATGTTAGCAACATGCAAATTCATGTTAACATGTTAAAATATGGTAGCAATGTGCTAATTCATGTTAGCAGCGTGCAAAAACATGACAGCAACATGCTAAATCATGACAGCAACATGTTAAGTCATGCTAGCGACATGATAATTCATGTTAAAAACATGCCAATTCATGCTAGTAATGTGTTAAAAAATGCTAGGAACATGTTAAAATGTTAATTCATGCCACCAATGTCTTTCTTTCTCTTTCCACTTCACTATATTTAAAGCTTAGAAAACTTTCAAACTTTCATACGGCTTTGTCAAGACAACATCAAAGTTTGACCCCAACGAACTTTACTCATCTAGTTATTATTATTATTATTATTAAACCAAACTTTTATTTTGGTGGGTTGTCATGAAGAGTTTGTGTGTGTGTATCTGCTGAAGTGTACAGCCCGACTTTTGATTTGTTCATCCCAAATTTGCCGTGACATTCTGCATTATATATGAACCACACACAGCGACTGCAGGACCGCTCATGGAGGACAGACCTTGGCGATGGAGGTCTCCCGCTGGGGTCCTGCGTCTGTAGGAGGAGCTGGAGCTGGTTCTGCAGGGCGACTCGCGCTGTCGTCTGTCTGTGGAATCAGAAGCAGATGTTGGTGTCACTTGCGGGCCGCGTCAGAACTCAAACGCGTCAGGGGAATGAAGGCTCTTACTCGTGGAGCTGCTTGGTCAGTTTGACCACCTGCGACGCCAGCGACATGCACGTCTCCACCACCACCAGATAGCGCGAGCAGGTGCTGTGACCCTGCCGCTCGGCACACTGGGACGGACGCTCGCCCTGCTGGTTCTGCACCGTCACGTTCGAGCCGTACTCCACCAGAGTCTGAGCAGAAAAACACGTTAGAAGAGAGCGGCACGTGATCTTCATCTACTCAAGACTTTAGTTTAGAGTGCACTTATTAGTGTGCATATCACTAAGATATGGCTGTTTATTAGCACTCATAAAGCACATATCAGGGCTCGACATTAACCCTTTTCATGCGCTTAAATAAATCGGTCATTCACTTGTCCAGAAAAAAATAGGATTTGTAAATATAATTTATTCTGAAGCAATATTTTCATCGGTGTTCTGTCAGCTTTGACATATTTATGATATTTTAATCTTTATAAAGGGCATTTTTCCCCTAATCGTTTTAATATATTGATCACATTTTAGAATTTAAAATGAAAGATGAAGCATATATTAAATTAGAATAAGACGACACTATAGACCAATCAAATTAAATCATGTACACTGAAAAATTACAACCGCATTAAATAAATGTTATGAGATTGTTTTAAATATTTTTTAAATTTACAAATAAGAAATGTTGGATTATACTTTAAACACTAAACTAAACCGCCAGTAGGTGGCGTCAGGTGAGTGAGTCATTGAGTCGTTCACTCAAACGAGTCAGTTGAATGAATGGGTCATTGAATCTTTGAATCGCTGAATCATTCAGTAATGAAACAGTGCTGCTGTGAGATGTGCTGTGTAGGGTTGGGTACCGTTCACATCTTAACCGGTAGCTTTTTTCTGTACTTTAGGGATGTTTACATCAATAACTGCAGAAACTGGAAGTCATTTATAGAAGTGTTATTGACAGAGCTGCCATCGTCGGGGATGTTTGTTTACTGTAATATTTACCACGGCTACTAGCTACTTAATTCATTGAATTCATAAAAACAACCATTTTTCTTCTTTTTAATTTCATTTCTATTAAAAGATTTCCCACAAATTCTGTGTTGTGTATTTTCTGGTAATCAAATGAAGACATAAAACATTCATTTAATTAAACTTTTTTGTCAAGCAAATTGAGCGTTATACTGTTAAAATTAAAACTTGTGATTTATTACTTAAAAAATAAAGTTTTGATAATTTATTATTATTACATTAGTGTTATTATTACATTGAGGTGTATCTAAATTCTACTGTACAACAGTGATATATTTGTCGAGTTAAACCGAACTTTTATTTTGACGGGATGACATGAAGATCTTTGAGTTTCTGTGTGTTTATTACGGTAGTTTTCTCAAATGAAACGCTAAAATGCTGATGAAGTGACTCTCAGAGCGGCTCTGGAGATGAAGTTCATGTCCTCCTGTGAGACGGGTGTGTGTGTGTGTGTGTGTGTGTCCATTCATTCACACAGAGACACGCAGGATTCGTATTTAAATAGTCTTCTTGCGGTTTAATATTCACAGACACTAGTCTACATCACCAGATGTGTTCTCAGGCACCGACTGATTTCATGTGAATCGGTACTCGGAGCTGACGTAATACGGTCGGTGCCCTTAAAAGTACAGAGTTCGGTACCCAACCCTAGTGCTGTGGTTCTTCTGTGATCTTGGAACTATTTTCGCTGCTGAAACAGAACAAAAACAGTCAATATTGCATTTAAAATGTAAGCGACTTAATGTTAATTACTTGTTTATTGAGTTGTCATATGAAATCAGTGTCACATGTTCAGTCGTGATGGTATTCAGCGCTCTTGGTCGTGTAATGTTGTCTAACTGTATTATATGCGGCACCTTGTTACCGTCGGTACAGTATATATATATACACTCACCTAAAGGATTATTAGGAACACCTGTTCAATTTCTCATTAATGCAATTATCTAATCAACCAATCACATGGCAGTTGCTTCAATGCATTTAGGGGTGTGGTCCTGGTCAAGACAATCTCCTGAACTCCAAACTGAATGTCAGAATGGGAAAGAAAGGTGATTTAAGCAATTTTGAGCGTGGCACGGTTGTTGGTGCCAGACGGGCCGGTCTGAGTATTTCACAATCTGCTCAGTTACTGGGATTTTCACGCACAACCATTTCTAGAGTTTACAAAGAATGGTGTGAAAAGGGAAAAACATCCAGTATGCGGCAGTCCTGTGGGCGAAAATGCCTTGTTGATGCTAGAGGTCAGAGGAGAATGGGCCGACTGATTCAAGCTGATAGAAGAGCAACTTTGACTGAAATAACCACTCGTTACAACCGAGGTATGCAGCAAAGCATTTGTGAAGCCACGACACGCACAACCTTGAGGCGGATGGGCTACAACAGCAGAAGACCCCACCGGGTACCACTCATCTCCACTACAAATAGGAAAAAGAGGCTACAATTTGCACGAGCTCACCAAAATTGGACAGTTGAAGACTGGAAAAATGTTGCCTGGTCTGATGAGTCTCGATTTCTGTTGAGACATTCAGATGGTAGAGTCAGAATTTGGCGTAAACAGAATGAGAACATGGATCCATCATGCCTTGTTACCACTGTGCAGGCTGGTGGTGGTGGTGTAATGGTGTGGGGGATGTTTTCTTGGCACACTTTAGGCCCCTTAGTGCCAATTGGGCATCGTTTAAATGCCACGGCCTACCTGAGCATTGTTTCTGACCATGTCCATCCCTTTATGACCACCATGTACCCATCCTCTGATGGCTACTTCCAGCAGGATAATGCACCATGTCACAAAGCTCCAATCATTTCAAATTGGTTTCTTGAACATGACAATGAGTTCACTGTACTAAAATGGCCCCCACAGTCACCAGATCTCAACCCAATAGAGCATCTTTGGGATGTGGTGGAACGGGAGCTTCGTGCCCTGGATGTGCATCCCACAAATCTCCATCAACTGCAAGATGCTATCCTATCAATATGGGCCAACATTTCTAAAGAATGCTTTCAGCACCTTGTTGAATCACGTGGAATGCCACGTAGAATTAAGGCAGTTCTGAAGGCGAAAGGGGGTCAAACACAGTATTAGTATGGTGTTCCTAATAATCCTTTAGGTGAGTGTATATATATATATATATTATATTATTATTCACTATTAATCGCCACTTACACTAAATGAGTGCAGAATCATTCTCGGGTTTTGGTGATTCTCTAGTTATTTTTTGTTATTGATGTTTTAATCAGGATACTTGTCCGATTCTCTTTCACTTGCCCCTTAAAAAAATCCACTTGTCCCGGACAAGCGTTAATGTCGAGCCCTGCATATTATTCTGCATGACCATATTCTACATCCCTAATCCTACCCAGTACCTAAACTTTACTAATTATTAATAAGCAGTAATCAGGAGTTTACTGAGGCAAACGCTGTACTTAAAAGTGAGAATTGGAGCCTAAACTAAAGTGTGACCTGTGTGAAGTGTGTTTGGTGAATGAAAACCAGTGTTTTTCTTTCTGTCTGTAACCAAACAGCACAATCCGGTACGTCTCTCAGCACTACAGGAACAGCAACAGGAAATGGGAGGGAGAGCTACTTCCTGTCTCTCTTTCTTACTGCATCCCAGACAAAATAAGAGGCTGAAGTGCAGATCACCTGAAGGCAGCCGAGATGGCCGTACTGAGCCGCCACGTGAACCGCCGTGTTTCCGTTCTGATCCAGCTCGTCCAGGGAAATGGCCTGTTCCTGCATGAACTGCAGCAGCCACAGCAGTACGCGCTCCTGCAACACATGTGATTAGTCACGTGACCGCCGAGCGTTCCTGTGGCGTGTGGGCGGGGTCGCTCACCTGTCCGTGCCGCGCGGCGTAGTGGATGAGGCTGGGATGCTCTCGAGTGCAGCTGAGCTCGGCGATGGCTTCGGTTTCGCTCACCATCCAGCGCACACACTCCAGGTGACCGTTCTACACAAACACAAGTTTAGTCTGATTGGACAAACATCTTTACACGCCCATGAGTGCAGGATGATGTCATCACATTTTCCTGGAAGGGAAATAGTGTATACTTTCTGCTACAAGCTGCATGTTTATTAGGGATGCATATGCGATATGAAAATGTGGCTAATACCGATAACAGATAATTCTTTATATTTGAAAGCCGAAAGCCATTAAAAGCCATGTCCCAACACACAATTATAATGTTCTCATTATAATTGTATGTAGTCTATATGACAGATTTGCACATGTTGCACTGAACTGTATTTTCCTTTTTTGAAGTGATTCCAATCAATTCAAAACCAATCCGTGCATCTGAAGTGCCTCAGCTGAAGGAAATAATACATTATTTATCGGCTTTAATATATCGGCCAAATTTTCTTATCGGGCCGATAACGATAACATTAAAAATGAACTTAAACTATATTGCCAAAAGTATTGGGCCGCCCCTCCAAATCCCTGAGTTCAGGTGTTCAATTACTTCATGGCCACAGGTGTATAAATCAAGCACTAGGCATGCAGACGCTTCTACAAACATTAGTGAAAGAATGGGTCGCTCTCAGGAGCTCAGTGAACTCAAGCGTGGTACCGTGATAGGTTGCCACCTGTGCAATAAGTCCATTCCTGACATTTCCTCACTACTAAATATTCCACGCTCAACTGTTAGTGGGATTATAACAAAGTGGAAGCGATTGGGAACAACAGCAACTCAGCCACGAAGTGAAAGGCCACGTAAAATCACAGAGCGGGGTCAGCGCATGCTGAGGGTCACAGTGCGCAGAAGATGCCAACTTTCTGCAGAGTCAATAGCTACAGACCTCCAAACTTCTGTGGCCTTCAGATGAGCTCAAGAACAGTGTGTAGAGAGCTTCATGGAATGGGTTTCCATGGCCGAGCAGCTCATCCAAGCCTTACATCACCAAGAGCAATGCAAAGCGTGGGATGCAGTGGGGTAAAGCACGCCGCCACTGGACTCTAGAGCAGTGAGACGTGTTCTCTGAAGTGACCAATCACGCTTCTCTCTCTGCCAATCCAATGGACGAGTCTGGGTTTGGCGGTTGCCAGGGGAACGGGACTTGCCTGACTGCATTGTGCCAAGTGTAAAGTTTGGTGGAGGGGGGATTATGGGGTGGGGTTGTTTTTCAGGGGTTGGGATTGGCCCCTTAGTTCCAGTGAAAGACATTTTGGACAATTTCATGCTCCCAACTTTGTGGGAACAGTTTGGGGACGGCCCCTTCCTGTCCCAACATGACTGCGCTCCAGTGCACAAAGCATCGGTCCATAAAGACATGGATGAGCGAGTTTGGTGTGGAGGAACTTGACTGGCCTGCACAGAGTCCTGACCTCATCCCGATAGAACACCTTTGGGATGAATTAGAGCGGAGACTGCGAGCCAGGCCTTCTCGTCCAACATCAGTGCCTGACCTCACAAATGTGCTTCTAGAAGAATGGTCAAAAATTCCCATAAACACACTCCTAAACCTTGTGGAAAGCCTTCCCAGAAGAGTTGAAGCTGTTAGAGCTGCAAAGGGTGGGCCAACTCCATATTAAACCCTACGGATAAGGAATGGGATGGCATTAAAGCTCATGTGCATGTGAAGGCAGGCATCCCAAAACTTTTGGCAATATCGTGTGTCCATCGGTCGATAGTGATATGGTGGCCGACATAACGTGCATCCCTAATGCTTATTGTGTTGATGCCATATTGAAATATTTACAGTGAGACTTTAAATTAATATTTAAATAATTTAACAACTCGTTAGTATGTTCAGGGTTCTCTGATGTCGGTTAATGTCACATGTCACAATGTCACAAACAAATAAAAATGTAATCTGTATTTAGAGCATTTTTCTTTTAAAACTATTTATTTACAGCAAAGGGATGAAAAAGGGATTCTCTGGACTTCTTCACGCACCCCTAGGACCCCAGATCATCAACTGCACTCGTAGAGAGCAGAGCTCACCGACCCAGACATGAACAAACAGACCGATGTGGCGTGAGGAAGACAGACGTACCCGGACGCCGAGGCCCGCGGGCGTGAGCTGCTGCTTGTTGCGCTCGTTCAGACAGTCCTCGCCCATGAGCGACGTCAGGTGCTGCAGGCAGTCGGCGTGACCCTGAGCCGCGGACACGTGCAACAGGTTGTTCCCGTCCTCGTCCCGGATGCGCTCCAGGTTCTCTGTGGCGAAGTGAGGCTGCACAGACACACATGGTGGATTATTAAACTTATTGTGCTTTTTGGGATATGACCTGTCATGCATTTTCATTTGAGCTGTAAATCAGTCGTCAGTAGTTCAGTCTCACTTCCTGCTGAACCTACACAGGTTTGTAGCTAATTTGCATAATACCAGCCCATTGGCTGAACAGCGCCTCTTTGCCCCGCCCTCACAAACTGCAGTTGTCTCTGAAACTGGAAGAGTTTGGTTGGTGTTGTTCATGTGGAGAAGATGCTGTTTTCTGCTGAGATTAGGGACTGCAGATGAAAAGTAGTTATTTTTACTAATTCTGGCATATTTACTGGTGTATTTTTATACAACAATGTTCATGAATATGCATGGTCCCTATCAAACAAACCAATAAATAAATAAATAAAAGATTGATACGGTAAAACCCACACCATCGTTACTGTTCGTATCTCTGTGTGTCAAGAGCTGAGATTTAGATATGATAATGAGCGTTTGCTTTCTGACCAATCACAGCAGAGCAGCTCTCAGAGAGGCGGAGCTTAGAGAGACTGAATCTTCGTATGAAGCGTTTCAGACACTGAGAGAAAAGAGCTGATGCTGCAGTGGAGATTAGGAGACAATTAGTGGATTTTGGATGCATGAGAACCTGTGGAGGAGACTCCAAAACAACATTAGTAACTAGACTGTGGTGAAAATCAAGTTTTTAATGTTGTTTATATGTCTATGTGGTGTTTTTAATATGCTTTAAGACAAACCATGTTCAAATAAACTAGTCAACACATTGTTAAGTGTTTTCTCCTTAAAACTGCAGTGAACCAAAGACCACGGTTTGAAATCGCTGGTGTTTCTGACATCACAAACTTGTAACCAATCACGTCAAACGTGTGATCGTCAACGAATGGATGCGTTGGTGTGAGTGGGTGGGGGCGGGGCTAATTTGCATATTCATAGAATCGCGTATACTAAATGAGGCAAGGGTGTCGAGTTACATTCAAGTTATTTTAAGCCACGGAAAAAAAATTGACACGTTTAAATATGTCATTTTGGTGATCAAAGATGAGTTTTAAGGGATAAAATGATTGACTACAGGGGGACTTTAAAGGCGATGTCTAATGCTATTTCCTGCATTCTGCTTTATTTACACTGTTAAAGAGTTGATTCTCATGATAAACATGGACAATGTTTCAAAACAGGAGTTGGCCGTATAACGGAGTATTTCTGTGCCAAATACACTTCAGGATTCAAAGTTCAAGTTTCGGAAAGTTTTATCTCAGTATGGCCCTGTATGACATCATAAAGGGTGGAATTCCTTATATGGGCACTTCTCCCGGATGAGCACACACATCAACAAGCTTCGTTCGGGTTACGGGAGCTGTCGCAGCGCTGACGTTGTGTTTTGAGACACGAGATCAACAATGTCACTAAAGAAGTGTGTTTCTGGTGTGAGGGAAAGATCACCTTGTTCAGCTTCCCAAATAACCCAGCGTTAAGGGAACAGTGGATGCAGTTTGTGTTTCTGGAGTTCTGCAAGTGTGTGTGTTTGTTCCCGGTCATGAGTGGAAACCGCAGGCGGTGAGTGAAACTGCATCAAATGTGTGTGTTTTGTTGGCAATCGGCGCGTAAGTGCATATAATCTGTGTATCTGTCTTTTATAAATCTGATAAACTAAAGACTCTTGGGAGATATGAAGGATCAACACTACTCTATAGATACTCAAGATTAACACGAGACTGGCAGAAACTGTGTGTGTTATGAGCCTTTAATAGACTTTAAATGATGGAGGATGTGGCGGCTCTTACCAGCAGTGAGATCTGCCCCTCTCTCACGATGTTCAGGATGTTCTGCGTCTTTTTGGCTTCTTCGTCGCCGTCTCCAAACGCTCGCAAGCCTCCCCTCGTGCCTTTGGCTCCCTGAAGAGGGAACGCAGTCTGCCCGCTGTCGGCTGCGGATTTGTCTGGGAAGGGCAGGCCGGAGAGGAGCTTGTCCGTCTCTGAGCCGTGACTGTGCTCAAATGCCGCGTTCTGTGCCCTGAGATCCATAGACTTCGACTTCCTCATGTCGGGCCAGTTGACGGGCGACAGCACACAGAACTGCGTCCCGCCGCTCAGGCTCTCGGAGTGGGCGAGCGTCGATCCTCTCCCGCCGGCGGCCGTGCTCCTCCTCTCCGAAGCCATGCGGGGCAGCGTGGCCGTCTGCTGACTGGATTTGATATACGGCACGTCCAGGATCTCGTCCATGTCCAGGTCGTAGTGCTCCAGCTCTCCAAACAGAGCTCCGTTCCCTGAGCCTTTGCTCTTGACGGCGCACGGAGAAACGGAGGCGTCCTCTTTGCTTCGCTCCGCGTTCTGCTCGCCGCTCTTCCCGTCGGCCTCTGTCTCCGACACCTCCGGCTGGTGTTTGAGGGGGGACACGCGCTTGACGGGTCTGAATTTGCTGTAGACGTCGGCGATGCCGGTGGGTTTGATTCCCGCTCCGCCATGTGGCGCCGCGTTACGACCCCAGTTGATGGCTGGAGCTGAAACACAACTCAAATGGATCTGTATAGCACTTTTCACTAGAGATCGGCCGATTTTTTATCAATTTACAACCATCAGCCTATCAGCTATAGCATGAAAAAGGCCGATATAACAAACCAATGGTTTATAATGAACTGCGTGAAGGCACTGAGCTGTGTGAGTCTGCTGCATAATCCAAGACTATATTCCTGCTGCGCTGCTGTCTGCGGTTTAACGTTAAACAACAACAAAAGACCAACACAAATAAAATCACTCACTGCTCGACTAAACAACTTTCATAAGGATTTATTTCCGTGAAGCGGAAAACGCAGACGGAATCCAGTCATAAACATGGAATTTACTGCTTAACACGGAATGTCACGGAATTTGTAGTTTTGATGAATAAATAAAGCGTCACTTAAATCAAATCGCGATATATACTAGTGTCTGTGAATATTAAGCCACAAAAAGACTTTAAATATGAATCCTGCATGTTTCTGTGCGTCTCTGTGTGAATGAATGGAGCAGACACGCGGTTTCATTTACCACACACACACACACACACACACACACACACACACACACACACACACACACACACACACACACAGAAACTTGCTGTGTTTTTCAGCCTCTGCCGTCTCAATACAGATGTGGTCAGAATTATTGGCACCCCTGGTAAATATGATCAAAGGTGGCTGTAAAAATAAATCTACATTGTTTATCCTTTTGATCTTTTATTTAAAAATTCGCAAAAAATCGAACCTTTCATTGAAGTATAAGAGTTGAAAGTGGGGGGTAAATCACATTATGAAATAAATGCTTTTCTCCAAAACACGTTGGCCACAATTATTGGCACCCTTTTATTAAATACTTTTTGCAACCTCCTTTTGCCAAGATAACCGCTCTGAGTCTTCTCCTCTGCCTGATGAGTTTGGAGATCAAAGATCATTCCTCCACACAGAATCCCTTCAGATCCCAGCTCTTCCCTTCAGATCCTTCAGATTCCCAGCTCTTCCCTTCAGATCCCTCAGATCCCAGCTCTTCCCTTCAGATCCCTCAGATCCCAGCTCTTCCCTTCAGATCCCTCAGATCCCAGCTCATCAGTCATTCTCTATAGGGTTCAGGTCAGGGACTGCGACGCTCATGGCAGAAGCTTCATTCTGTGCTCAGTGACACATGTGTGTGTTGATTTTAATGTTTGTTTTGGATCGTTATCCTGATGGAAGATCCAACCACGGCCCATTATAAGATTTCTAGCAGAAGCCGTCAGGTTTTGAGTTTTTATCTGCTGGTGTTTGCTAGAATCCATGATACCGCGTGTCTGAACAAGATGTCCAGGACCTCCAGCAAAAAAACAGGCCACAACACTAAAGATCCAGCAGTGTATTTAACCGTGGGCATGGGGTGCTTTATATCCCATCTGCTGGATTTGCTGCCAAAAGCTCTTATAGTGTCATGTGACCACAGATCCAGGTCCGTCTGAAGCTCCAGTCGTGTCTGATCTGAATGTGCTGGAGTTTGTTTCTGGATGAGATGTTTGTTTCTTGTTTGATTTTTTTCATCTTTAGCTGCACATCAGAACTATATTCTTTCAAAAGGATAAACAATGCAGATTTATTTTTACAGCCATCTTTGATCATATTTACCAGGGGTGCCAGTAATTCTGACCACATCTGTATTATAGATTATGTATTAAGGTCTTCAAGGTTCAGTTTAACAAAATAAGTGACATATTAATGTTGTACAGTAGAATTTAGCTACGTCTCAATGTAATAATAATATATGTATTTAACTTATACAGTGAAGAATATGCAGTGTTATTTAACATTAAACCTTCCTAAAAAGCACTGTTTATTTCATATGTATCTTGTTCTGTTGTATTTATGTTATGCTGAATGTTAAATGGATCCAGTCTATGTTCATTGGAAATTATTTGATAATGCAGCAATAAACTAGCTAGTAGGCTATTTGTTAATGTATGTTTTTTTTAAACTTTGCTGATGTAAAACATGATCAAAACACAATATTTAAAATATCGGTCCCAAAAAATCCTATCGGTGCATCCCTACTTTTCACAATTTCACTCGCATTTGCCACTAAAAATAGACATGTGTGTGTGAAGTGTACAATGTGTTTTGGAGCACGTGTGCGAGTGTAAGATCATAAAAGTCTTAAATGCTATATCAAGCGTCTCAATGATCATTTTAAGGCGTCTTATATTTTGGGGATGAAAAACATAAATGGCGCCTAATGTGATTATTAATCTTCATAAGGCTGTGATGTCATTGATAAATGTGAGCGCTTCTCGAGCCTGAAGGTGGCGCTGTTGTGTGCTCACACACATCTATGCCAAACGACACTAATGATCAATCATGAGTGTTTACTGTACTGTATGTTGTGTACGGTTATGCTCATATTTCATCTCCTTAGAGCACAGGTGCACCATGGGAAAGAAGTAAGCGTCAAGCCCTGTGTTAATGCAGTTCAAGTGTCTCACGTGATCATGTCCTGTTACACACATCTCAGTGTTCAGCACTAAAACAAGCTCTTGAAACACTGATGTGACGGTCCGAATGAAGCTGCGTTTAAGCCCGTCTGAGTGAACGTCGTACCTTGTCTCTCGTCGCTCTGGCCATCGTGTCTTCGGCACAGCTCAGGAATGCTCTTGTACTGTGACAGGAGACATCAGGACGTGTTAAAGCTCATCGAGTGTGTTCAACAAACATCAGCACCTCCCATGAGCACCAGCAGTGCACGATTCTGTGTATTATAATACTGAAGGATCATGGACACATCTGACCAATAAAGTGAAGCCTTGAATTTAAAACAGTCAATACTGCAACACCTAAAGGCACAATATGTAATTTTTCGTCTCTTATTCAGCACAAAGGCGTGTCTTGACTCTTGATTGGGCGGAGCTTTTATTCTGTCAGTCGAGCGCTTCCGCTTCTTCCGCTCGTGTGTGTGTGTGTGTGTGTAACGCAGCGCTGTTTTATCATATCACGCACATCTGAGTGTGTTAAAGTGATGTTATAATGCTACTCTGTGCGTCCGCTCGGCGCTACTATGAGACGCTTGTTCACACTGCAGTGAGCGAGATCATATCAGGCATGGTAAAACATGGTACTCGCGGTAAATCAAGAACACCAGATCTAAACAATAAGACTAACTGTGTTGAGCTGGAGAACAATGATTAGTTTCTGTCCATGAATGATCCAAACAGTTGCTCACCGTCTAATAAAACACATCAGATATTAAAGCGGCTTTGTGTTTCCATGGTTACTACACAATAAAACCGGAGGGTAACGCGGGGATGATGTCATTGATAGGCGACGCACACACACGGGCCGTGTCCTGGTTAAAATCACTTATTTCTCTGGATTTAAACATTCCTGGAAACATTTGGGATAATGTACACAAGTCAACAAAATATATAACACTGTTCTAGTGGATATTTTAATCCTAAAATCTTACATATTGTGCCTTTAATATACACTTAAATCTCAAAAGTTTATGAAAAAGTGGAATTTATAAGTTGATGAAAAGCTAATAATTAAATCATAAAAATGAAAGATTGAAACAAATAAATTTAAAATAAAAACAAATCAAAATAAAATGCATACTAAAATTAAATCATAAAAATGAAATAAATAAATCTTGAATTTACAAAAAAAAAAAATCATTAAATCATAAAAATTCAAGATTTAAAATAAAAACGAATTAAAATAAAATGCTTACTAAAAAATTAAAGAAACATTTAAAATAAAGTTTCAAATAAAGTTGGCCATTTACAAAAAAATATTATTAAATTATTCAATTTAAAAGAAAAATTCTAAATAAAACACTTACTAAAAAAACATAAAAGCATAAAATGAAAATAGATTATTTCAAAATAAAAACAAATTTAACAAAATACGTACAAAAAAATCATAATTAATAAATAACTTTAAAATAAAAAATAAATCAAAACAACACTAAAGAAGATTAAATATTTTACTCGTTTAGCTGCATGTCATGTGACCATTAACCAACACCAGTGAACCGGGAACATGAAATATTGTGTGAAATATTAACTTCTCAAAGGGGTTCAACGTTTGGGAATTACTGGTCTAGTGAATAGTTCAAAGTGAGCGAAATTAAAAAATATCTTCAAACGCGTGACGGACTCACGGGTAAATCATCAGTGAAGTCGATCTCATCCAGATCCAGGTATTCAGGAACGTCCATCTTCAGCCAGCATTCTGAGAGAACACACACACACACACACACAGATCAGTAATCCCTGATCAACTGATACACACTCCAGCCAAACATGAGTAACAGAAGGGGCGGGGCATGCTCTCATCCATCAGCACTGGATTGGACAGCGGAAAGTGGGCGTGGCTACTAGAGATGAACGAGAGTAATAAAACTATGGCTGAATCCGCCCTTAAATAGGGCACTATTTGAGGGGACAGCCATTTGTAGTGGTGTCCGAAACCATAGTGGACGTTATTGAGTGCACTCGTTCAATCCCACAATGCACCGCAATAACGAGTGTACAGCTGATGTACACACAAAGGCTGCCCAACTTCACTCACTCCTTCAAGTGAACTATATTAGTGACTAACATAGGGAATAGTGAATGAGGGTTAAAGGGGGCGATTTCGGATTCAGTCTATGATTAAGTCGTTATTTAACCACGCCCATGTGGCGTCGATGACGTCAGATGAAAAGAAACTTATTTATATTTTGATGAAAAACTATGAAGCATGTTTTGCCTCCAGAATAACTGATGAATCAGGCATAATAAGAGCAGAATCATGATTTAATGTGACTGTCACATCTAACACACAATAATCGATAATTGATCATGAAAAACAAACTGATGAGTATTCATGAGATTTGTGTGTGTGTGTAGTGTCTGTCTGTATGTTTATCTCTTTCCATCTGTCTCCCCGTGTCTCTCTGTCTTTTGTTTCTAGCATTAGCTTTAGCGTTAGCATCCCTCAGATGATCTCTCCCCATCTCATTGTTTCTCTCTGGATTCTCTCGTGTGTTTCTGAGCTCTTTTTCCTCTTCTGTTGTGTTCTGTGTGTGTGTGTGTGTGTGTCGTACCTTGTGCTCGCTGCTGTCTGTCGCTTATTGTCTCTCTGTATTTCTTCTGAATAGCGGATCATCTGAAGAATGTGACACGAGCGCGCGCCTCCCTCAGCCTCCTCAGCGCGCGCGCGACCCGACACACATGCGCACACGGTGACTCACCAGCAGAGGGCGATACAGACGCGCGCGCAGGAATGATAAAAGCTTGTTTCCAAAAAAATAAAAGAATAATAATAATAATAAAATTAAAAGCTTGTACAAAAAATAACCCTAAATGAAACTATTTTACAATAAATAAATACATTCATATTTTTATAGCATTTTTACAAGAACGACCCCAAAAGGTATGGTTTTGGGGGGTTTTGTCAGGTTTAACTCACTTCTGGGGACAAATTCTACACGATATTGCCAAAAGTTTTTGGACGCCTGCCTTCACATGCACATGAGCTTTAATGCCATCCCATTCTTAATCCGTAGGGTTTAATATGGAGTTGGCCCACCCTTTGCAGCTATAACAGCTTCAGCTCTTCTGGGAAGGCTTTCCACAAGGTTTAGGAGTGTGTTTATGGGAATTTTTGACCATTCTTCTAGAAGCGCATTTGGGAGGTCAGGCACTGATGTTGGACGAGAAGGCCTGGCTCGCAGTCTCCGCTCTAATTCATCCCAAAGGTGTTCTATCGGGATGAGGTCAGGACTCTGTGCAGGCCAGTCAAGTTCCTCCACACCAAACTCGCTCATCCATGTCTTTATGGACCGACGCTTTGTGCACTGGAGCACAGTCATGTTGGGACAGGAAGGGCCGTCCCCAAACTGTTCCCACAAAGTTGGGAGCATGAAATTGTCCAAAATGTCTTGGTATGCTGAAGCATTAAGAGTTCCTTTCACTGGAACTAAGGGGCCAAGCCCAACCCCTGAAAAACAACCCCACCCCATAATCCCCCCTCCACCAAACTTTACCCTTGGCACAATGCAGTCAGGCAAGTCCCGTTCCCCTGGCAACCGCCAAACCCAGACTCGTCCATGGGATTGCAGACAGAGAAGCGTGATTGGTCACTCCAGAGAACACGTCTCACTGCTCTAGAGTCCAGTGGCGGCGTGCTTTACCCCACTGCATCCCACGCTTTGCATTGCTCTTGGTGATGTAAGGCTTGGATGAGCTGCTCGGCCATGGAAACCCATTCCATGAAGCTCTCTACACACTGTTCTTGAGCTCATCTGAAGGCCACAGAAGTTTGGAGGTCTGGAGCTATTGACTCTGCAGAAAGTTGGTGACTTCTGCGCACTGTGACCCTCAGCATGCGCTGACCCCGCTCTGTGATTTTACGTGGCCTAACACGTCTGTAGACCTTAGAGACAGTATTGTACGGAGGCACAGATCTGGGGAAGGGTACAGAAACATTTCTGCAGCATTGAAATTCCCAATGAGCACAGTGGCCTCCATCATCCGTAAATGGAAGAAGTTTGGAACCACCAGGACTCTTCCTAGAGCTGCAGCCCGGCCAAACTGAGTGATCGGGGAGAAGGGCCTTAGTCAGGGAGGTGACCAAGAACCTGATGGTCACTCTGACAGAGCTCCAGCATTTCTCTGTGGAGAGAGGAGAAGCTTCCAGAAGAACAACCATCTCTGCAGCTCTCCACCAATCAGGCCTGTGTGGAAGAGTGGCCAGACGGAAGCCACTCCTCAGGAAAAGGCACATGACAGCCCGTCTGGAGTTTGCCAAAAGGCACCTGAAGGACTCTCAGACCATGAGAAACAAAATTCTCTGGTCTGATGAAACAAAGATTGAACTCTTTGGCCTGAATGGAGGAAACCAGGCACTGCTCATCACCTGGCCAATACCATCCCTACAGTGAAGCATGGTGGTGGCAGCATCATGCTGTGGGGGTGTTTTTCAGCGGCAGGAACTGGGAGACTAATCAGGATGAAGGGAAAGATGAATGCAGCAATGTGCAGAGACATCTTGATGAAAACCTGCTCCAGAGCGATCTGGACCTCAGACTGGGGCGAAGGTTCATCTTCCAACAGGACAACGACCCTAAGCACACAGCCAAGATAACAGAGGAGTGGCTACGGGACAACTCTGGGAATGTCCTTGAGTGGCCCAGCCAGAGCCCAGACTTGAACCCGATTGAACATCTCTGGAGATCTAAAAACGGCTGTGCACCGACGCCCATCCAACCTGATGGAGCTTGAGAGGTCCTGCAAAGAAGAACGGGAGAAACTGCCCAAAACTGCCCAAGCTTTAGCATCAAACTCAAAGAGACCTGAGGCTGTGAGGTTCAGCAAAGCATTGAGCAAAGGCTGTGAATACTTATGGACATGTGATTCCATTTTTTTGTTTTTATTTCTAATAAATTTGCAAAGATTTCAATCAAACTTCTTTCACGTTGTCATTATGGGGTATTGTTTGTAGAATTTTGAGGAAAATACTGAATTTAATCAATTTTGGAATAAGGCTGTAACATAACACAATGTGGAAAAAGTGAAGCGCTGTGAATACTTTCCAGATGCACTGTAGTGTTTATCAATATGGCATTACTGTAAGAAATGTAGCAAATTTCTGTCTTATTCATTTTTGTGTTTTGTTAGGTTTTGAACTTAAGTTGATCAGTTTTAAAAAGAGTATGTAAACGTGCAAATTGATGGAGTTTGTGTCTAAGTGAGAAAATAATTAATGTCATCAAGATGTCGTCATTGAATGTATTTTGTGCCAAAGCAATGATAAATGATCCACAGTTTAGCCACACAGACTGATGTTGTGATCACTGAGTGAAGAGTTTTGAAAAAGTGACCAAAGTATTGAGAAATGGGTCCTAGCGATTGTAAAAAACTGTAATAAGAACACATGAAAATTAAGAAAACATATTCTCATCTGCTTTTATTCAAGTTAGGTGTGTGCCTCCTAAACTAACGTGACATTAATATCAACAGCACCTTTAAGAGGCTGAAAATATAAATATGTCTTAAAGTACATAGATAATATAAACATGAATCTGAAAACGCCCTTCGCATTTTCAGCCTCTCTCATGCACACTTATTAAACGTTCCTGATTTTTATTCTATACATCATTCAAACTAAACAATACGATTAACATAGATATTAAGCCAGAAAGACCCTCGACTCTATCAAAAGTTAACATTATTTCACATGAATTAACACAAAATGACATGTAACGTAAGTAACAGCTAACAGGGAATGTTCTCAGAACGTTATGAACAAACATTCTTCCAGTAAATGAAAATTTTTTAAATGTTGCTACTTGCTTCAGAACATTCCGAGAACATTCAAAAGTAACGTTTGCAGAATGGAATGTTCCCTTAACGTTCACATAACCAAGAAAAAACGTTTAGAGAACATTCAGAATTAACTTTTTCATAACAGAATGAGAACATATTTTCGTTAGCTAAGCTATAGATGCATCGGGTGAAGGTTCAGATCTTCCCTGTCATATACTGCGGTGATATTTTCACCGATGAAGGCTTTATTTTGCACAGAAACATGGATGATCTGTGATGAACAGCCGGTGATGTTGACGTTCGCTGGTCCGGTGGGAGCATCCTCTCAGTGTCTGTGAAGAGAAGGACTCTGGCGTGACTCTCTTTAGTGTTTTGACTCATGAAGAAGAAGCAGAAGCAGCACTTACGGGGTCACGCCACAGCCGGACACATGCGCGGAGCTGCCGGTGTAGTGGACGTCACAGCGGACGATGTTATTGCTGAAGTCTGACTCGGACACCTGGAAGCCTGGGTTTACTGTGATCTGGAATAAAAACAATCATAACTCTGACACCTGCAGAACACCAGCAATGCTCACGAGAAGCGTGAAGGTTTCTGACCTTGAGGACGTATCGTCCCGGCTGGACGTCTGTGATGTCGATCCACTGGCAGTCGATGTCGGCGCTGTAGGTGTCGTAACACCCCGGACTCAAACCCTGTGTGTGGGACGTGCAGGCGTAGCGGCGGTAGTATCCGGGGTCGCAGGACGTGTCCTCCAGACAGAAACTGGCCTTGTGACCCTCGGCGACTCTCTGCTGGGAGCCGGAGTCCAGCAGGTCGTAATGGCAGAACTCGTTCATGCTGTGATAGTGACTGAAACACACACAACATCATTCTGAACCATCCAGGAATTACACAGATGCTTCCGCTTCCCTGCTACTGGATTTCATGTCTTATCTATAACATCTTTTTCAGCAGTTTCATTTGTAACCACATCATAGCAATGTTAACATGTTTTCTGTCATTTAGGGGTAGTGTAACAAAAGTTTACTAATGCAAATGTACTTTAAAGCGATAGTTCAACCAAAAATGAAAGTTATCCCAAAATTGACTTGCCCTCAAGCCATCCTAGGTGTATATGACTTTCATGTTTCTGATGAACATGTGGGATTACAAATTTATAAATTGTTATATCTAGGTTCCAATGTAATAGTATATAAACTGAAAACGTTATGTACATTGTGTTTTACATTTTGAGGTAAAAACTAATGACATTCTAGCAGCCCAGTCTGATACATTAGTCTTTTGTCTTTATGCACTTCCTGACCATTTGGCATGACAAGCTCAAGGCACAGCTGTGCCTTTGTCTTTATGATAATGTGAAGGTATGGGCAATACTGTCAGACTAATTGGATTAGCACCTATGCATTTGAATCGTTATGCTGATTGGATTAGGTGACACTCTAGAGTCTGGGGCAGGACTCTTTTACCTGGATACTTCATTTGCATGCTTTGTTTAAGGTCGTCACCCATTTGCTTTGTCTCCCCTATCTATATAAACTACAATGTATACTGCCTTAGCTTGACTTGATGGACTGCATCTACCGACAGCACGTGTTCTCAATACAGAATCCTGCTGAAGATACATCCAAGTCTCCTGGTCTTCGCTTCTGAGTTTCCAACAAACACAATCAGAGTTATATAAAAAAATATCCTGGCTCTTCCAAGCTTTATAATGGAAGTGAACGACCACTGACCTGACACATGATGAGTGGCCTCTGACCCGACGCTAGGGGTGTCCCCGACTAAGGATTTACACATTCGAATCAGAATTGTCGAATCTTGTAGGTAGTCAGCAGGAGGGTAAAACTATTTTTATTTTATTTTACACACTGCACATAGCAACATCTTTTAATAAAGCGATCAAAACTGCCTGCCAACTGACAGACGAACTGACAATGGCTTTGTTATTTAGGTTTACTGCGCATTTGATCTTTAAAACCTTCACCGTCCACAACATTCACTGGCCTCATGTCGAGCACAATAAACTCTGCAATTTTGTCCGTGCTTTCTCTTTTCCTTTTCTCGTACAACGGCGGTCTCAAATCTAGCTTTCTTTGAGTTCGTTTTGTCGCAACTCCGGTACTACTACTAGATGAACTGCCGTCGTCAGTCTGATACTGTGGGTGGATCTAGAAAAAAGACGAACATATTTTAAGTCCCAACATATGATATTGCTATTCGTAAATTAAAAGCGCCATTATATATGAAAGAGTGAACTGTCTTTATTGGTAAGAAACGTACCCGTTTTAAGTGGAAAGCCATGTTTGTTGTTGATGAGTGGTAGGACATGAGCTGTTGGCACAACTTGCATTTTACTTGTTTTGGATCATCTTTTACCATTTCAAAGTGCATCCACACTTTAGATTTTCTTATTCCAGACATTGTTAAGTAATACCTGCCGCCAAGATGCTCCTTGTCTG
>JBBBJY010000224.1:22500-42500 GCA_039654625.1 Rhinogobio ventralis | reverse complement strand
CTTCCAGTCTGGCCAAGCTGGTTTTAGTTGGTTTAAGCTGGTCTTCCAGTCTGGCCAAGCTGGTGTTCAGATGGTTTAAGCTGGTGTTCAGCTGGTTTAAACTGGTGTTCAGCTGGTCTTCCAGTCTTGCCAAGCTGGTTTAAACTGGTTTTTAGCTGGTTTAAGATGATCCTAGCTGGTTTAAGATGGTCTTAGCTGGTTTAAGCTGGTCTTCCAGTCTGGCCAAGCTGGTTTAAGATAGTCTTAGCTGGTTTAAGCTGGTCTTCCAGTCTGGCCAAGCTGGTTTAAGCTAGTCTTAGCTGGTTTAAACTGGTTTTTAGCTGGTTTAAGCTGGTTTTAGCTGATTTAAGCTGGTGTTCAGCTGGTCTTCCAGTCTGGCCAAGCTGGTGTTCAGCTGGTTTAAGCTGGTGTTCAGCTGGTTTAAGCTGGTGTTCAGCTGGTTTAAGCTGGTGTTCAGCTGGTCTTCCAGTCTTGCCAAGCTGGTTTAAACTGGTTTTTAGCTGGTTTAAGATGATCCTAGCTGGTTTAAGATGGCCCTAGCTGGTTTAAGCTGGTCTTAGCTGGTTTAAGATAGTCTTAGCTGATTTAAACTGGTCTTCCAGTCTGGCCAAGCTGGTTTTAGTTGGTTTAAGCTGGTCTTCCAGTCTGGCCAAGCTGGTGTTCAGATGGTTTAAGCTGGTTTAAGCTGGTGTTCAGCTGGTCTTCCAGTCTTGCCAAGCTGGTTTAAACTGGTTTTTAGCTGGTTTAAGATGATCCTAGCTGGTTTAAGATGGTCTTAGCTGGTTTAAGCTGGTGTTCAGCTGGTCTTCCAGTCTTGCCAAGCTGGTTTAAACTGGTTTTTAGCTGGTTTAAGATGATCCTAGCTGGTTTAAGATGGTCTTAGCTGGTTTAAGCTGGTCTTCCAGTCTGGCCAAGCTGGTTTAAGATAGTCTTAGCTGGTTTAAGCTGGTCTTCCAGTCTGGCCAAGCTGGTTTAAGCTAGTCTTAGCTGGTTTAAACTGGTTTTTAGCTGGTTTAAGATGGTCTTAGCTGGTTTAAGATAGTCTTAGCTGATTTAAACTGGTCTTCCAGTCTGGCCAAGCTGGTTTTAGTTGGTTTAAGCTGGTCTTCCAGTCTGGCCAAGCTGGTGTTCAGATGGTTTAAGCTGGTGTTCAGCTGGTTTAAACTGGTGTTCAGCTGGTCTTCCAGTCTTGCCAAGCTGGTTTAAACTGGTTTTTAGCTGGTTTAAGATGATCCTAGCTGGTTTAAGATGGTCTTAGCTGGTTTAAGCTGGTCTTCCAGTCTGGCCAAGCTGGTTTAAGATAGTCTTAGCTGGTTTAAGCTGGTCTTCCAGTCTGGCCAAGCTGGTTTAAGCTAGTCTTAGCTGGTTTAAACTGGTTTTTAGCTGGTTTAAGCTGGTTTTAGCTGATTTAAGCTGGTGTTCAGCTGGTCTTCCAGTCTGGCCAAGCTGGTGTTCAGATGGTTTAAGCTGGTTTAAGCTGGTGTTCAGCTGGTCTTCCAGTCTTGCCAAGCTGGTTTAAACTGGTTTTTAGCTGGTTTAAGATGATCCTAGCTGGTTTAAGATGGTCCTAGCTGGTTTAAGCTGGTCTTAGCTGGTTTAAGATAGTCTTAGCTGATTTAAACTGGTCTTCCAGTCTGGCCAAGCTGGTTTTAGTTGGTTTAAGCTGGTCTTCCAGTCTGGCCAAGCTGGTGTTCAGATGGTTTAAGCTGGTTTAAGCTGGTGTTCAGCTGGTCTTCCAGTCTTGCCAAGCTGGTTTAAACTGGTTTTTAGCTGGTTTAAGATGATCCTAGCTGGTTTAAGATGGTCTTAGCTGGTTTAAGCTGGTGTTCAGCTGGTCTTCCAGTCTTGCCAAGCTGGTTTAAGCTAGTCTTAGCTGGTTTAAACTGGTTTTTAGCTGGTTTAAGCTGGTCTTAGCTGATTTAAGCTGGTGTTCAGCTGGTCTTCCAGTCTGGCCAAGCTGGTGTTCAGCTGGTTTAAGCTGGTGTTCAGCTGGTTTAAGCTGGTGTTCAGCTGGTTTAAGCTGGTGTTCAGCTGGTCTTCCAGTCTTGCCAAGCTGGTTTAAACTGGTTTTTAGCTGGTTTAAGATGATCCTAGCTGGTTTAAGATGGTCCTAGCTGGTTTAAGCTGGTCTTAGCTGGTTTAAGATAGTCTTAGCTGATTTAAACTGGTCTTCCAGTCTGGCCAAGCTGGTTTTAGTTGGTTTAAGCTGGTCTTCCAGTCTGGCCAAGCTGGTGTTCAGATGGTTTAAGCTGGTTTAAGCTGGTGTTCAGCTGGTCTTCCAGTCTTGCCAAGCTGGTTTAAACTGGTTTTTAGCTGGTTTAAGATGATCCTAGCTGGTTTAAGATGGTCTTAGCTGGTTTAAGCTGGTGTTCAGCTGGTCTTCCAGTCTTGCCAAGCTGGTTTAAACTGGTTTTTAGCTGGTTTAAGATGATCCTAGCTGGTTTAAGATGGTCTTAGCTGGTTTAAGCTGGTCTTCCAGTCTGGCCAAGCTGGTTTAAGATAGTCTTAGCTGGTTTAAGCTGGTCTTCCAGTCTGGCCAAGCTGGTTTAAGCTAGTCTTAGCTGGTTTAAACTGGTTTTTAGCTGGTTTAAGATGGTCTTAGCTGGTTTAAGATAGTCTTAGCTGATTTAAACTGGTCTTCCAGTCTGGCCAAGCTGGTTTTAGTTGGTTTAAGCTGGTCTTCCAGTCTGGCCAAGCTGGTGTTCAGATGGTTTAAGCTGGTGTTCAGCTGGTTTAAACTGGTGTTCAGCTGGTCTTCCAGTCTTGCCAAGCTGGTTTAAACTGGTTTTTAGCTGGTTTAAGATGATCCTAGCTGGTTTAAGATGGTCTTAGCTGGTTTAAGCTGGTCTTCCAGTCTGGCCAAGCTGGTTTAAGATAGTCTTAGCTGGTTTAAGCTGGTCTTCCAGTCTGGCCAAGCTGGTTTAAGCTAGTCTTAGCTGGTTTAAACTGGTTTTTAGCTGGTTTAAGCTGGTTTTAGCTGATTTAAGCTGGTGTTCAGCTGGTCTTCCAGTCTGGCCAAGCTGGTGTTCAGCTGGTTTAAGCTGGTGTTCAGCTGGTTTAAGCTGGTGTTCAGCTGGTTTAAGCTGGTGTTCAGCTGGTCTTCCAGTCTTGCCAAGCTGGTTTAAACTGGTTTTTAGCTGGTTTAAGATGATCATAGCTGGTTTAAGATGGCCCTAGCTGGTTTAAGCTGGTCTTAGCTGGTTTAAGATAGTCTTAGCTGATTTAAACTGGTCTTCCAGTCTGGCCAAGCTGGTTTTAGTTGGTTTAAGCTGGTCTTCCAGTCTGGCCAAGCTGGTGTTCAGATGGTTTAAGCTGGTTTAAGCTGGTGTTCAGCTGGTCTTCCAGTCTTGCCAAGCTGGTTTAAACTGGTTTTTAGCTGGTTTAAGATGATCCTAGCTGGTTTAAGATGGTCTTAGCTGGTTTAAGCTGGTGTTCAGCTGGTCTTCCAGTCTTGCCAAGCTGGTTTAAACTGGTTTTTAGCTGGTTTAAGATGATCCTAGCTGGTTTAAGATGGTCTTAGCTGGTTTAAGCTGGTCTTCCAGTCTGGCCAAGCTGGTTTAAGATAGTCTTAGCTGGTTTAAGCTGGTCTTCCAGTCTGGCCAAGCTGGTTTAAGCTAGTCTTAGCTGGTTTAAACTGGTTTTTAGCTGGTTTAAGATGGTCTTAGCTGGTTTAAGATAGTCTTAGCTGATTTAAACTGGTCTTCCAGTCTGGCCAAGCTGGTTTTAGTTGGTTTAAGCTGGTCTTCCAGTCTGGCCAAGCTGGTGTTCAGATGGTTTAAGCTGGTGTTCAGCTGGTTTAAACTGGTGTTCAGCTGGTCTTCCAGTCTTGCCAAGCTGGTTTAAACTGGTTTTTAGCTGGTTTAAGATGATCCTAGCTGGTTTAAGATGGTCTTAGCTGGTTTAAGCTGGTCTTCCAGTCTGGCCAAGCTGGTTTAAGATAGTCTTAGCTGGTTTAAGCTGGTCTTCCAGTCTGGCCAAGCTGGTTTAAGCTAGTCTTAGCTGGTTTAAACTGGTTTTTAGCTGGTTTAAGCTGGTCTTAGCTGATTTAAGCTGGTGTTCAGCTGGTCTTCCAGTCTGGCCAAGCTGGTGTTCAGCTGGTTTAAGCTGGTGTTCAGCTGGTTTAAGCTGGTGTTCAGCTGGTTTAAGCTGGTGTTCAGCTGGTCTTCCAGTCTTGCCAAGCTGGTTTAAACTGGTTTTTAGCTGGTTTAAGATGATCCTAGCTGGTTTAAGATGGCCCTAGCTGGTTTAAGCTGGTCTTAGCTGGTTTAAGATAGTCTTAGCTGATTTAAACTGGTCTTCCAGTCTGGCCAAGCTGGTTTTAGTTGGTTTAAGCTGGTCTTCCAGTCTGGCCAAGCTGGTGTTCAGATGGTTTAAGCTGGTTTAAGCTGGTGTTCAGCTGGTCTTCCAGTCTTGCCAAGCTGGTTTAAACTGGTTTTTAGCTGGTTTAAGATGATCCTAGCTGGTTTAAGATGGTCTTAGCTGGTTTAAGCTGGTGTTCAGCTGGTCTTCCAGTCTTGCCAAGCTGGTTTAAACTGGTTTTTAGCTGGTTTAAGATGATCCTAGCTGGTTTAAGATGGTCTTAGCTGGTTTAAGCTGGTCTTCCAGTCTGGCCAAGCTGGTTTAAGATAGTCTTATCTGGTTTAAGCTGGTCTTCCAGTCTGGCCAAGCTGGTTTAAGCTAGTCTTAGCTGGTTTAAACTGGTTTTTAGCTGGTTTAAGATGGTCTTAGCTGGTTTAAGATAGTCTTAGCTGATTTAAACTGGTCTTCCAGTCTGGCCAAGCTGGTTTTAGTTGGTTTAAGCTGGTCTTCCAGTCTGGCCAAGCTGGTGTTCAGATGGTTTAAGCTGGTGTTCAGCTGGTTTAAGCTGGTGTTCAGCTGGTCTTCCAGTCTTGCCAAGCTGGTTTAAACTGGTTTTTAGCTGGTTTAAGATGATCCTAGCTGGTTTAAGATGGTCTTAGCTGGTTTAAGCTGGTCTTCCAGTCTGGCCAAGCTGGTTTAAGATAGTCTTAGCTGGTTTAAGCTGGTCTTCCAGTCTGGCCAAGCTGGTGTTCAGATGGTTTAAGCTGGTGTTCAGCTGGTTTAAGCTGGTGTTCAGATGGTTTAAGCTGGTGTTCAGCTGGTCTTCCAGTCTTGCCAAGCTGGTTTAATCTAGTTTTAGCTGGTTTAAGCTAGTCTTAGCTGGTTTAAGCTGGTCTTCCAGTCTGGCCAAGCTGGTGTTCAGTTGGTATAAACTGATTATTAACTGGTTTAAGCTGGTATTCCAGTCTGGCCAATCTGGTGCTCAGCTGGTTTTAGCTGGTTTAAAGTGGTCTTCCAGTCTGGCCAAGCTGGTGTTCAGCTGGTTTAAGCTGGTCTTAGCCGGTTAAAGCTGGTCTTCCAGTCTGGCCAAGCCGGTTTAAGCTGGTTTTAGCTGGTTTAAGCTGATCTTCTAGTCTGGCCAAACTGGTGTTCAGCTGGTTTTAGCTGGTTTAAGCCGGTCTTCTAGTCTGGCCAAGCTGGTGTCCAGCTGGTTTAAGCTTGTCTTAGATGGTTTAAGCTGGTCTTCCAGTCTGGCTAAGCTGTTTTTTTTCAGCAGGGTGGTAACATGATAATGATATGTGATGATACCATAAACACATTTAATGCACACAGAACTCTGGTTGTTTGTCATTGCAAAAGTGTATTTGATCTGTGACTTCATCCTAATGTTTGTTTGGCAGTGCTGGTGATGAAGGATAAGATGGCTGTTCCTCTGTTCGCCCTGTTGGCATTGTGCGTGGACGTGTTTACAGTGATGTTCATTGGTGCCGTCCAGCTGTCCCCGTCCTTTATCAATAACGCCTTCATCATGCTGTGGGCTGGTGGACTGGTCCGAACCGGTCTCCTCCTCTTCGTCTCCTTCGCCTACTCTGGCAGCCCGGCGTGGATGAGAGGATTCGAGGGGGTGCAGACAGCTGTAGTTCACGGTCTTCTCTATCCGGTGTATATCTCCTTCCTCTGGGCTTGTGGCTGGTCGACTGTGGAGCTGGTGTGGGGTTGGCACACCTGGCAAGGGGTAAGATGTGCTTACATACATTTATCCCTCTGGTATTATTCATTTGGGAGTCACACCTGTGCTGTTCGCGGTGACAAAACACCTTAAATGTAACTTATTTTATTTTCTGTTAAATCAATGTAATATACACTCACCTAAAGGATTATTAGGAACACCTGTTCAATTTCTCATTAATGCAATTATGTAATCAACCAATCACATGGCAGTTGCTTCAATGCATTTAGGGGTGTGGTCCTGGTCAAGACAATCTCCTGAACTCCAAACTGAATGTCAGAATGGGAAAGAAAGGTGATTTAAGCAATTTTGAGCGTGGCATGGTTGTTGGTGCCAGACGGGCCGGTCTGAGTATTTCACAATCTGCTCAGTTACTGGGATTTTCACGCACAACCATTTCTAGAGTTTACAAAGAATGGTGTGAAAAACATCCAGTATGCGGCAGTCCTGTGGGCGAAAATGCCTTGTTGATGCTAGAGGTCAGAGGAGAATGGGCCGACTGATTCAAGCTGATAGAAGAGCAACTTTGACTGAAATAACCACTCGTTACAACCGAGGTATGCAGCAAAGCATTTGTGAAGCCACAACACGCACAACCTTGAGGCGGATGGGCTACAACAGCAGAAGACCCCACCGGGTACCACTCATCTCCACTACAAATAGGAAAAAGAGGCTACAATTTGCACGAGCTCACCAAAATTGGACAGTTGAAGACTGGAAAAATGTTGCCTGGTCTGATGAGTCTGGATTTCTGTTGAGACATTCAGATGGTAGAGTCAGAATTTGGCGTAAACAGAATGAGAACATGGATCCATCATGCCTTGTTACCACTGTGCAGGCTGGTGGTGGTGGTGTAATGGTGTGGGGGATGTTTTCTTGGCACACTTTAGGCCCCTTAGTGCCAATTGGGCATCGTTTAAATGCCACGGCCTACCTGAGCAATGTTTCTGACCATGTCCATCCCTTTATGACCACCATGTACCCATCCTCTGATGGCTACTTCCAGCAGGATAATGCACCATGTCACAAAGCTCCAATCATTTCAAATTGGTTTCTTGAACATGACAATGAGTTCACTGTACTAAAATGGCCCCCACAGTCACCAGATCTCAACCCAATAGAGCATCTTTGGGATGTGGTGGAACGGGAGCTTCGTGCCCTGGATGTGCATCCCACAAATCTCCATCAACTGCAAGATGCTATCCTATCAATATGGGCCAACATTTCTAAAGAATGCTTTCAGCACCTTGTTGAATCAATGCCACGTAGAATTAAGGCAGTTCTGAAGGCGAAAGGGGGTCAAACACAGTATTAGTATGCTGTTCCTAATAATCCTTTAGGTGAGTGTATTTTTGTTCAATAATATTTTTTCTTTTGTATTTTGAGAGCATTTTATGTTACTAATTAATATTTATGCAATAATTATGATCAGTTTTTTAAAGCTATTTTTCATGTTAAAACAGAGACAAGGCCTTTAAAATCCAATTTTTTGAAGGCAGATTAGTGTCATGGTGGGAGCTCTATATAAAGAGGCTTGTAAATGCTCTATTGATTTTTAGACATAATTACTCACTTTTATTAGGTTGTGGATTTGGATTTGGTTTAGACATTCTCAAAAACAACTTTTTATCAAGGTTTAGATATTTTTTGTTTGAAATATTGATTTGAAGTGTCAGTTTTTCCATTAATTTTACTACAATCAAAAGACATTTAAGATCAAAATTCAATAAAAATGTAATCAGCTCTTCATCAGAGCTTAATAACTCTGGGTCCGAGCTGATTTGAACCTCTTTTTTGAGTCTTCTGTCTAAAATTTGCCATATTGTCACAGCTACACCAGTTCATTTGTGTGTGTATAATAGCGTGTGTGTGTTTGAGTGCATGTGTCTGTTTTATACTCTTGATGTTTTAGAGTGTAACCCTTTCAATGGCAAATTTATAGAGTATTTTATATGTCAGGTGTGTGTATTAAAATCCGATTATATTTCAGCTTCTGCAGGGGTATTTGGTGTTGGCTTTGGCTCTGTTGCTGTGGAAGCGCCATGTCTCCACTCTCTTTCCCACAGCCAAAAAGCAGGAAACAAAGCAGAAGGGCAAGGCTTCGCTGCAAAGGCTGCTGGGATACATGAAGCCTTTCAGTGGACGCTTTGCAGTCGTCTTCTTCTTTGTGGTTATATCTTCACTAGGTAAAAATGTGCTTATGCATATATTTGTTTTTAATGACCCTAACCAAACCATCAAAATATGAGGAAAATATTTTATATTTTTTAATTATGAGAAAAGAGCAAAACATTGGTATTTATCTGACAAAATTATTTGGCAAAAAAGGCACAGCTACAGGTTTTATTTTACTATGCAAAAAACAAGAGCATGCATTGACAACATAATCTGTTATTAATATTTAATTGGCCCTTCATAATTTTCCTTGCATTATCATCACAAACAACCTACTCCAAGCACAACTACGCAATTGTAACGTACTGTTCCAAGAGACATAGGTGTAAACAGTGAGTGCTGATGAGTCCGGCAAAGGATTATGGGTGATGTAGTCTATGATGGAGTGACAGTCCGGGTTGGAGTGCCCTCTGGTGGTGATTAGGGGCACTCACACTGGTGAATCATTACATAGACCCCCCTCAAAAGGAGCTGCTTCCAGACGCTCCTGAAATGGTCTAGGAGGGAGGTGGAGCGGAGGCGGGATGGAGGGCCAGGCCCATGGAGCGGAAGAGGGCCTGGAGACTCAGGCAGAGCAGGCAGCCAGGGCGGAGCATGCCGAGCAGATGACCAGGGTAGAAGGGCTGACAACCATGGTGAAGCAGACGACCACCACAGCAGCGTCAATGAGCGGAGACGCATGATCTGTGCGGCTGGACTCATTTGTGGACGGACGTTCACTCGGCTGCTGGATCTGTGCATGCCGAGGTTTTCTGTAACGTACTGCTCTGAGAGACACAGGTAGAGGATCCAAACGCAGCTTTAATAGAGGGACAGTCCAGACACATAATCCTAAATACAGGCAAAGGGTCAAAAACAGGCAGGCAGTCCAAACAAACAAAACCCACAAGGCAAACGGGTAATCCAAAGAACCAAGCGACAAGAACCAGGGAAAATCGCTCAGAGATGCAGTAGTAACACATACAAAACCTCGCAATGAATGCTAGGGTGAACAGGCTAGATATAGGCAGAGGTGATGATGTAAATGAGACACAGGTGTAAACAGTGAGCGCTGATGAGTCCGGGCAAAGGATTATGGGTGATGTAGTCTACAGTCCGGGTTGGAGTGCCCTCTGGTGGTGATCAGGGGCACTCACACTGGTGAATCGTTACAGCAATATGCTTACAAAACACATTTTTAATAATATTTAAATAAAATGTGAGGATGTCAATCACTTCTGTATAAATGCACATCTTCTAATTATTATTTTCATGAATCTGATCTGACCATTCTGCCAAATATACTAATAGCCTAGACCAGGCGTTTTCAATCTTTTAGATGCCACGCATCCCCAAACATGATCATCCTTGTGCAATTAATGTAATATAAAATTGAAATATTATTTGTGAAATATTGAGTTGCTATTACTATATTACTGTATTGTATTTTATTATTTACATCATTACATTGTTCTATTTTTATTAAAATACATTTTTATTTCATTTGATTATTTTTTAAACCCATTGCCTAGACAATACATAATGCCCTTTTTTCTTATTTAAATGCGAGTAAATATTGTGTTATTAATGTGTCCATTTCAGATGTTCCTCTTTATGTGGCTTTATGATCTGTAAATAATTACCTTGAAATCTAGCCTACAGTGTAATTTAAAACTGTCTGTCAAATGAAGGAAAGTTACATGTGATCTAATGTCACTTTCAGTTTCCCTTTGGTCAAGTTTGCTCTGATAATTGTTCAGCACACAGATCAAGTTTGCGAACACAGTAAATACAGACTTTTCAGCAACTTATTGACTCCTCTAATGTGGGTCAATGATGATAAAGCTGGTATCTTTTGGGCTGTAAGCAAATTAGACGATATATGAATGTTTACATGCGCATGTCCCGCAGGTGAAATGGCGATTCCTCATTACACCGGTAAAATGACAGACTGGATCATGAATGAAGATGAACCGGAGGCCTTTAACAATGCGATCACTGTCATGACCCTGATGACCATTATGAGGTGAGACCAACAAGTCAATCTTGTGCACTAATGTTCAAACGTTTGCACTGCAAAAAATGCTTTTCTTACTTGCGTCTTGTTTCCTGTCTAAATATCTAAAGATTCTTAAATCAAGATGATTTTACTAGATGTTTTTTTGGGGGGGAAACAATCAATATGACGTGACGTTTTTGCTTAAAACAAGCAAAATGATCTGCCAATCTTAAATAATCTTGTTTCTGTCCCAAACTAGATTTCAAACAGAAACGAGATAATTTTTCTTACCCCATTGGCAGATAATTTTGTTTTAAGCAAAAACTTCCCAGGAAACAAGAACAAATATCTTATGTAATTTAACTTATATAGCGAAAGCATCTTGAATTAAGAATTTTTTGATATTTAGACTAGAAACAACACAAAAATACTGAATAAGAAGAGCGTTTTTAGCAGTGTAGTGAGACTTTTACTCAGCAAACGCACATTAAACTGATCAAAAGTGACGACATTTATAATGTTACAAAATAAATGCTGTTCTTTTTATTCATCAAAGAATCCTAAAAGAAAGTTTTCAGCATCATAAATGTTTGTTGAGCATCAAATCATCATATTGAATGATTTCTGAAGGATCATGTGACACTGAAGACTGGAGTAATGATGATAAATTCAGCTTTGATCACAGGAATATATTATATTTTACTATATATTTACACAGAAAACAGCTGATTTACACTGGAATAATATTTCACTATTTTTACTGTATTTATGATCAAATAAATGCAGCCTTGGTGAGCAGACGAGACTCAAAAACATTATAAAATCTCACCTTTAAATGCATTAAAGATCAGGGTTTCCTCCCGTTTTCTGCAGCGCCGTGTGTGAGTTTGTGTGTGACCTCATCTACAACATCACCATGAGCCGAATACACACGTCCATCCAAGCACTCGTCTTCCAGTCGGTGCTGAAACAGGACATTGCGTTCTTCGATAAAGCTTCCACAGGTGAAACTGCAAGCATAGTGCTGGTTAATGAACAGTATCGCATAAGTGTCGCTGCCGTCTTGATCGTTTTAACTCACTTTTACCTGTTTCCTGTCCAGGCGACATCGTGTCTCGCATCACCACCGACACCAACACCATGAGCGAGTCTCTGAGTGAGAAGTTGAGCCTGCTCATGTGGTACTGCATGCGTGTCGTCTTCCTGTTCGGCTCCATGATGCTGCTCTCCCTCAGATTGTCCTTCTTCACCGCACTCGGCCTCCCCATCATCTGGATCATCCCAGAGTTTTCCGGCCAGTTCTACCAGGTAACATTGATATTAATACAGTCACATATAGTAGTGGCCAAAAGTGATGTCCGGCCTAGGAAAATGTACATCTTCTCCCTTTATTCAAATATTGTTATTAATATTTTGTAAGCATATTGCGTAGTTGTGCTTGGAGTCAGTTGTTTTATTCGTGATGATAACGCAATGAAACATGAGAAATCGTGCGGCCTGAAATTATGAACGCATGCAAAAATGAGAGGACCAACGAAATATTAATAACTGATTATGTTGTAGTCAATGCATGTTTGCCAAATAATTTTGTCAGATACTTTAACCAGGTTTAGTGTTTTGTTCCTTCCTCATATTTAAAATATTTAGTTTAGATATGCAAAAGTGGCATTATCTAATTAAATATGCCCTAATTTGCATACATTTGCATACGGGGATAACAACATTTTATCGCTCTATAAATCAGAAAATACTGTTGACAGCAAGTTAAAATATTATAAGAATCAGACGAATGATATATGAACCAGAGTTATTGTAGTTAACTAAAACTACATTTTAAACTAAAACCATTTAAATAAAATAAACGTTAACTTAAACATTTTATTTCAGCTGGTTGCAAAGGCAACATTTCTCATTTTAATCTAGTTTAACTTGTACTAAAATAATAATAAAAATGAATAAAAAATATATAGACATATATATTAAAAATGCAAAAACTAATTAAAATTACAATTACAATGAAAAAAGAAAACTGATTCAATATATTAATAAAAACTATAATAGTATCTCATTGACTCTGTAGAAAACCTTCAAAATATAAATTTACAGATGCAAATAGATAATGTGTAATAAAATAGCCATTTATTTTGGATGTTTTCTTTGCATTAGTCTGAAAGTGAAGGAAGCAAAATAGCCCAAAATCTGAAAATTGACCAGTTTTGCCTTAAATACATTTAAATTTATTTATTAAATTATTTAAAATACATTTAAAAAATGTGAATAAATCATGCAGAAATGATTTTAAGATCAGACTGGAATAAAATCAAGCAGCTTTTTCCTGATTTTTCAGAAAGATATGCAGATGTTTTGCTGGTGTTTTTCTCTGGTGTATCAAGTGCACTTGTGTTGATGTGTGATAATGTTTTCCCCCTCAGAAACTTTCTGCTCAAGTGCAAGAATCTCTGGCGAAGGCCAATGATGTTGCAACAGAAACGTTCTCTTCCATGAAGACCGTCCGGAGCTTCGCTAACGAGGACGGAGAAACCCAGAGATACGGGAAGTGCTTAGAAGGCACGTACGCCCTCAACAAAGTGGAAGCCGCTGCTTATGCTGCCTCAACGTGGACCAATAGTGTGAGTTTTGTTGGTATACTTCACTGTGTGCACACTATTAAGAGAATGCAGCAGAATATATACACAAATGTGACCCTGGACCACAAAACCAGTCATTTGAAATTGAGAGTTATACATCATCTGAACAAATACGCTTTCTATTGATGTATGTCTGAGGGTGAAAAAAAATCTAAATATTGAGAAAATCTCCTTAAAAGTTGTCCAGATGAAGTCCTTAGCAATGCATATTACTACTAATAATATATTTTTTATATATTTACGGTAGGAAATGTACAAAATCTCTTCATGGAACATGATCTTAATATCCTAATGATTTTTGGCATAAAATAAAAATGTATAATTTTGACCCGTACAATGTATTGTTGGCTATTGCCACATATATACCTATGACTGGTTTTGTGCTCCAGGGTCACAAATATATATATGCAAAAATACACTGAGTGTTTGAAATCATATGTGCATTTTTCAGATGTCCAGTCTTGCTTTGAAAGTCAGTATACTATACTATGGAGGACGGCTTGTGACAGGAAGCGATGTCAGTAGCGGTGATCTGGTGTCCTTTGTGCTGTATGAGCTTCAGTTCACATCAGCTATGGAGGTAATAAACTTCAGGAATGCCCTGCATCCGCTCACAACAGCCTAGCATTGTTGTGGCGACTTTTCCGTGAGAAACCACGAGTCATGTTTTCTTCTGCCGCTTCTGTCACAGGTACTGATGTCATACTGGCCCCATGTGAAGAAGTCGGTCGGTGCTTCAGAAAAGATCTTTGAGTATGTGGACCGAAAGCCTGATGTTCCTCCAGACGGATCTCTCGCTCCTCGAACTCTAAACGGACACGTGTGCTTCAAAAATATCACCTTTGCTTACCCGAAGCGACCGGACACAGACGTGCTGAAGGTATGCATTGAAAAAGCTCCTATTATATTTCACAAAATTAAAAGAAAGCAATAATAAATTACGTTTTGCTCAAAGAAAATGATGGCTAATCGCAATTAATCGCATATAACATAAAAGTTTGTTAATATAAATATGTATGTGTATATACACCGATCAGGCATAACATTATGACCACTGACAGGTGTAGTGAATAACACTGATGATCTCTTCATCACGGCTCCTGTTAGTGGGTGGGATATATTAGGCAGCAAGTGAACATTTTGTCCTCAAAGTTGATGTGTTTAAAGCAGGAAAAATGGGCAAGCGTAAGGATTTGAGCGAGTTTGACAAGGGCCAAATTGTGATGGCTAGACGACTGGGTCAGAGCATCTCCAAAACTGCAGCTCTTGTGGGGTGTTCCCGGTCTGCAGTGGTCAGTGTCTATCAAAAGTGCTCCAAGGAAGGAACAGTGGAGAACCGGCGACAGGGTCATGGGCGGCCAAGGCTCATTGATGCACGTGGGGAGCGAAGGCTGGCCCGTGTGGTCCGATCAAACAGACGAGCTACTGGAGCTCAAATTGCTCAAGAAGTTAATGCTGGTTCTGATAGAAAGGTGTCAGAATACACAGTGCATCTCAGTTTGTTGCCTATGGGACTGCATAGCCGCTGACCAGTCAGGGTGCCCATGCTGACCCCTGTCCACCGCACACCTTCTGGGGTCTAGTGGAGTCCATGCCTCGACGGGTCAGGGCTCGTTTGGCAGCAAAAGGGGGACCAACACAATATTAGGACGGTGGTCATAATGTTATGCCTGATCGGTGTATATACACACATATATTATATAAACAAGTTTTATGTCAGATGCGATTCCTCGCGATAAATCGATTTGACAGCACTAATTTATACACTTAAAAATATTATGTTTTACATAAGTGGCCAAAAGTGATGGGGGGGGATGTTTGTTTTTAATGACCCTACCAGTTCTGAAAATATTTTATATATATTTTTAAATATGTTAAATATAAAGGAAAAACAAAACCCTAAACTTGGTTAAGATATTTATCTGACAAAATTATTTGCAAAATCTTTAACACATTTTTTGTCATTTTTTCATAGGCTGGACATCACGTTTGGCCACTACTGTATATTGAATTAAAACATGTGTTGTTTGGTACTTCTAGACCGTTTCTCTTGAGCTGAAGCCAGGCCAGATCACGGCTCTGGTGGGTCCGTCAGGTTCTGGAAAAACCACTGTTGTGAGTTTGCTGGAGAGATTTTACCAGCCTCAAAATGGGCAGATTTTATTGGACCAGAAGCCACTGCTGGACTACAAGGACCAATATCTGCACGAGAAGGTAATCATACTAATCGCTCCATCTAAGTGAATATAAATAAAAGAGTATTCTTTGTTTGCTGACCTTGTTTAATCTCCACCCTCTCAGATTAGTGTGGTGTCACAGGAGCCGGTTCTGTTTGCTCGGTCTGTGCGGGAAAACATTGGATATGGCAAAGAAAATGCCTCGGATGAAGAAATACTCGCTGCTGCCAAGCTGGCCAATGCAGATGACTTCATCTCTAATTTACCTAAAGGATATGACACGGGTGAGTCTTTGTCATTGTTGCGGCTCCTCTCTTCCCAGTCTGTCAGTAACGCTCTGTTTAGTTCCTGTCTCTATGAAGCTCCTCCTTCTATAAAGCACACTGTGCTCTGATTGGTCGGCTGGAGCAGTGTGTTGTGATTGGTGTTTGGGAAATGTCCCGCCCTTTACCATAACCGCCAGTTTCAACACACTGCTAACTAACTCAACCAGGCCCGCCCCTTAATTCTGCGTATTAATTATTATAATGAGGAATATTGTGATGTGTTGGTTCCCAGAAGAAACTCAAGACTACAATGGAGGCGTTTCAGGAGTTCAGAAACACTGGCACTGCTATAGAGAAGAACTCAACAGCAACACACTAAAGAAAGCATAATAGACCTCTTTAATAGTACTGATATTTATCAAGATTCAATGCAGTGTTATCTGATCTAAAGTTGGTTTAGAAAGTAACAGGTGGTGTTTTGTGTTCCTCAGATGCTGGAGAGAAGGGCGGTCAGGTTTCCGGAGGTCAGAAGCAGCGTATCGCCATCGCCAGAGCTCTGATTCAGAAACCGCAGATTCTGGTGCTGGATGATGCTACCAGCTCACTGGACACCGAGAGTGAACACCGGGTAAGATGCACACCTACTGATGCCATATCCATTTTATTTTTAACGTAAGAGCCGCCATTTGTAACTCGAATGTGTCGAGGCTTCCAGTCTCATCCACTTCCAGTTACAAATTTGTCTCTTATAAAAACTGTTATTTGTTATCATATTATTAGGGATTCAAGAACGTAGCGCTGAAACTCTGTTGTAATTGTTAGGATTTTCAAAGATAAAAGTGATCGGGCAGACCAAACCGTAACTCGTTTAGACTTGAAACTTTGAGGGATGGTAGTACCCACCCTGTCTACAATGTCACCAAAGCTCGCCCCAATCAGCCTGACAGGGGCGCTACAGCGATCAAAAGTACGAACTCGCTCATAACTCGCCCTGGCGAAATTTTCAGGTATTTTGGATTTTTTTTAAAACGTACTTTAACGAAATAGTCCTTGGTTTTTTACCCAAACAGAACCAAACCAGTGCAGAAATATTCTTGTCAATAATTATCTAAAAGAGTCTAAATTTCGATTCACGTCCATGGCGGAACACCAGACTGTTTGAAGTGGGCGTGGCCATTTGTATTAAAAAACGTCTCTCACTCGCGAACGGAATGAGATAATTTCACCAAACTTGGTACACCTGTGAACACTATCAGTCTGTGTTTGTGCGGAAAGAACGCAGCGACTGGCCACTTGGTGGCGCTATAAAATAAAATAAAAAAGCATGAAAAACGGCTATAGCTATGCAACAGTCATTCTGATTGACTGTCTTGGTCCAAGGTGGCGTGATTGTCTATGAAGACGTTTGCACATCTCGAAAAATGCTGCCGCGCTGGTGGGCGTGGTCACTTTTACTAAAAAAGCTATCACTCTTGAACAGAATGAGATAATTTCACCATATCCACCTTATTTTTAACATAAGATCGACGCGGCCATTTGTAACTCGAATGTGTCGAGGCTTCCAGTCTCATCCACTTCCAGTTACAAATTTGTCTCTTATAAAAACTGTTATTTGTTATCATATTATTAGGGGTTCAAGAAAGTAGCGCTAAAACCCTGTTGTAATTGTTAGGATTTTCAAAGATAAAAGTGATCGGGCAGACCAAACCGTAACACGTTTAGACTTGAAACTTTGAGGGATGGTAGTACCCACCCCGTCTAAGCTCGCCCCAGTCGGCCTGACAGGGGCGCTACAGCGATCAAAAGTACGAACTCGCTCATAACTCGCCCTGGCGAAATTTTCAGGTGTTTTGGATTTTTTGAAAAACTTACTTTAGCGAAATAGTCCTCGGTTTTTCACCCAAACAGAACCAAACCAGTGCAGAAATATTCTTGTCAATAATTATCTAAAAGAGTCTAAATTTCGATTAATGTCCACGACGGGACGCCAGAACGTTTGAAGTGGGCGTGGCCACTTTTACTAAAACGGCTTTCACTCTCAAACGGATTGAGACAATTTCACCAAACTTGGTACACCTGTGAACGGGCTCAGTCTGTGTTCGCGTGAAAAAGGACACCACGACTCGCGTTCCTAGAAGCCTGTGAGAAATTAGAAAGATATCTGCCAAGATATCTGATAGAACTTCTCATTCTGAGCAACTTTGCCTCAAGAACCTCTGCTGTCAATCAAAACGTTTGTTAAATATTGGAGATTATTTGAAAAACCTACTTTTGCGAACCAGTCCTAGGTTTTTCGCTCAGCCCCTTAATTAAACCACTGCAGCACAACTCTAGGAAACTAGAGGACTCTCTAGGTTAATAATTTTCAAGAAAAATGTTGAACTTTACATATAGCTATAACAGGGTCATTTAAAAATAGGTGTGGCAAGATATACCAAAAAGCCAATAAATCTTAAACGAAAACTCCAAACTTCACAAAATGGTGAGCACATGCAACATATGATTCTAAACAAGCATGCCAATTTTTATGGAGATCGGACCATAGGTGGCGCTATAACTGTTAAAATACATATTTTTCTCATAATAAAAACGGTTTGTTTGAAGATTCAGTCTCTCTAAAACCCTTCTTTCCGAGAGCCTGCTCTGCTCTGATTGGTCAGATGGCTTAGCCTGTTGTGATTGGTCGACCGTTTACAGAAATGGCCATTAGCTAACAGGAAGTAAGAATGGAATTACTGATGGCTCGTTTCATCAGTTCAGAATCGATTTTTTTTTTTAGGATACTATAACTTTATTTGTAGTGCACTTTGATCTTTAAAACTTTGCAGACCTTTTACATTCACCAACAGTTATATTGCACACTGCATGAAAGGGAATATTCGACAGTACGTATTAGGGACACTTAAACACTGAGATATTCCAAGATTGTGAATGTTATTACTGGCCAGCGCTTTGTGTCTTTGATTGGTGGCTGATTTGACCTTGATTGAGTTCTCATCCACTTCTTCTCTCTCAGGTGTACAGCGCTCTGAGGAAAGAGCTGAAGAGCTGCACGGTTCTGCTCATCACTCACAGACTGAGCGGCGTGGAGAACGCAGATCACATCATCTTCCTCCGAGAAGGGGAAGTGGTCGAGGAGGGCAACCATCACCAACTGCTGGCCAAACAGGGATACTACGCAGAGTTCGCCAAACAACAGAATACGGCAATCCATCGCAACAACGCAGAAGACGTTACTGACACCGCCCATTGATCTACATCAGCTATCATGTTATATCAGCACAAATCAGATATTTTTTCTCCAGTAGTACATATTTCTCAGCTGTTCACAGATGTAAATGGTGCTAGTGTTTTTAAATTAGGTGTAAATATCACAAAAAATGCGAGAAAAGATATGGGTGTATCTCACTAAAATATGTCCAGGTTTCGCCCCCAAAAATATAGAAAACGTATTTTTAATCAATTTCGAGAATCGTTAACATTTGTGTCATTGTGACTTACTTTTCCCAATTCACATTGATATAATATGTTTCACTTTTAAGCGTGATTCTCATTAGGTATACCTCATATTATGCAAAATGCATAATGTGCACAAAAACTACTGCACACATATTATATTTCATAGTGTTCTCAAGAGTATCAATTGGACATGTATTATATTTCCCTATTATGTAATGCATAGTTAAATTGCACAGGTGTATTTTAAATTGCACTAAACCATTTTTAAAAATTAGTTTACATGATTTACATCAGGATAAACTAAATGTAATTGGCTAACAATTTAAATTATATATACCAGTGTATATATAATATATATACAGTATAAATACAGTAGTGGGCATCTGGAGAGGATATTTTGTTTTTAATGACTTTTAATGTAATATTAATATGTAAACTTCAAAATATGAAAATACCAACAAAAACATTAAACTTGGTTAAGATATTTATTATTAGACAAGCAATTTTTTGGTTTAAAAAATCTCAACACATTTTTAATAATATTTGAATAAAGTGTGAAGATGTTACTTTTGGCTACTACTGTAAATATATATATCATTTAATTGTCATGAAAATAATGTGGGGGGGGGGGAGTATTTTTTCTTTAAACAAAACATAATTTATTTTTTCCTTTTTTATTTCTGGATCAAATGTATCTGTTCTTGACATGTTTCAGGAGAGTCACCCATACTCCGTTAACCAGGGCTAGTAAATCGCATTTAATACATTTTCCCAGCACTCAAACCATATCTGTTTTTATGGTTATGATTTTTTGTGTAGCTATAATTTATAAAGCAATGCAAAGCAGTTTTTTCCTGTGGTTGATGTCCATGTTGTAAATAAACGTGATTTATAACTTACATTAAAACATTATTTAAGTTGTTTCATGTTGATTAAAAAATTATGTCTAACCATAATCATTTATTAATGAGAAAATTGGAAATTGAGTGTTAGGAGCGCAAATATGTGCTTATGACAATTTTAAAATATGATAAAGGAAATAAAATGTTTTAATAATTAAATCATGCTCAGTGTAGAAGTATAATTAACATGCTAAATATGTAATCAAAAACTTTATTAAAACATTAATATTGTTATTTAATTATTGATTATTTAGTCATCCACTCAAAATCCTCACTAGATGGTAACCGTGAGTCACGCATAAACTTCCTCAAACTCCGCTGTACCATATATGGGCGTGTCTCGTGCCGGACCGGCGTGAAACTCAGC
>JBBBJY010000224.1:7500-17500 GCA_039654625.1 Rhinogobio ventralis | reverse complement strand
GGATGGATGGAGATATAGAGATGGATGGATAGATAGTGATATAGAGATGGATGGATGGATAGAGATATAGAGATGGATGGATGGATGGATGGATAGAGATATAGAGATGGATGGATAGATAGTGATATAGAGATGGATGGATGGATGGAGATATAGAGATGGATGGATGGATGGATAGATAGAGATATAGAGATGGATGGATGGAGATATAGAGATGGATGGATGGATGGATAGAGATATAGAGATGGATGGATGGATAGAGATATAGAGATGGATGGATGGATAGAGATATAGAGATGGATGGATAGATAGTGATATAGAGATGGATGGATGGATGGATGGATGGATGGATAGAGATATAGAGATGGATGGATGGATAGAGATATAGAGATGGATGGATAGATAGTGATATAGAGATGGATGGATGGATGGATGGATAGAGATATAGAGATGGATGGATGGATAGAGATATAGAGATGGATGGATTGATAGAGATATAGAGATGGATGGATAGATAGTGATATAGGGATGGATGGATGGATGGATAGAGATATAGAGATGGTTGGATGGATAGAGATATAGAGATGGATGGATGGATGGATAGAGATATAGAGATGGATGGATAGATAGTGATATAGGGATGGATGGATGGATGGATAGAGATATAGAGATGGTTGGATGGATAGAGATATAGAGATGGATGGATGGATGGATAGAGATATAGAGATGGATGGATAGATAGTGATATAGGGATGGATGGATGGATGGATAGAGATATAGAGATGGTTGGATGGATAGAGATATAGAGATGGATGGATAGATAGTGATATAGGGATGGATGGATAGATGGATAGAGATATAGAGATGTTTGTAAATGTAAACTGATATTTCCTACTGACACACTACAGTAAAAGATATAAATAACTGGCTTAAAAACATTTTTCGTGTGAAAATACCAACGAGCCTAAGACTTTTGCACAGTACTGTGTATATAATCTCCTTATCCTTCAGAGCCAGTGTTAATGCTGCATGTGGTGTGTTTGTGTGGTGTCGCAGCAGCTCTGTGGGAGTGAGCCTGTCTGTCATGAGTGGGATGGAGCAGAGCTCAGGAAAGCGCATTCGGAAACCCTCGCTGCTGTACGAGGGCTTCGAGAGTCCGTCTCTGCCACACGCGCCTCCGCCCGGACCTCCTCCGCCCCAGCAGCCCCCGGTAAAAGACCCCAGCCGACAGGGACGCACCACCAATCAGCTGCAGTTCCTCCACAAGGTCTTGGTGAAAGCGTTGTGGCGGCATCATTTCGCATGGCCTTTCCATGAACCCGTGGACGCAGTCCGACTCAACTTACCTGTGAGTGAACATTTCTGAGAGGAAGAGTTCTGTCATTAGTTATTGACCCAAAACCATGCAATGGCATTTCATTGATGCACAAAGTCAGAGTTATTTAAATTCACTGTTACTGTTGATATCATAATTGATTTAAATATTAAATGCTGTCCGGGTGAGCATACGAGACTTTATCTGCATGTTGTTGTCAGTTGTGTTGAATACGATCACTCTCAGACTGTTGTGGCGTCTCATATTACCAATAGTCTGACAGCATGTCTCCAAGCGCTGACCTTCTCCATATTCATATGCACAGATGTTTTGCTTTCAGGACTACCATAAGATCATTAAACAGCCGATGGACATGGGCTCGATCAAGAAACGGCTGGAGAATAACTTCTACCGCAGCGCCAACGAATGCTTGCAGGACTTCAATACCATGTTCACTAACTGCTACATTTACAATAAGGTGTGTGTGTGTGTTTCAATGGAAACATTCTGCAGTGGTCATAATTTCATATAATTGTTGTATTATTAAGCACATTGTGGCATGGGCAATTTTTCAAGGGGACACAAATAGGGCTGGCCGGTATATCGAGTTTGTACGATATATCTATATATTTTAGAGAAACGATATGGAATGAAGCAATATCATTTATATCGATATACAGTAGATTGATTAAAAAATAGCGGAGTACGCAGAGTGAGCTGTGCATGATACAATTTGCCCTAAACATGACACATGCTTTATATTAAGGGCTTCAAAATAACTGGTAAGATATAGTTAACATGTATAGTTTAAAGCAGCTTGCCCTGTCAGATGCTCTGAGAGATACATGTGCTGACAGACAGAGAAATACGTGCACTGTTTAATGTGGTGCTCTCCTCAGTGCACAACTTACATTTCACAGGGATATTCTCCATCTGTAAATGTTAGAGAGTCATGCAGGAATGTCCACTTTGCTGTCCGGAGAGGACGAGCCTTCTGCAAGTGAATCTCCGCTAAAATTCAGGCTTCCGTGAACGAGCGTCGTCGCATGCATGCGCGCCAAACAGACGGAGAGCAATAGAATAGGAACGCAATAATTCTGACTAAAGTATAGATATTTCTTAAATATTTGTTGTTTGGACAATAAATGTGCCATATGTGTAATTTTAAACCTACAAGTAAGTATATTTTTATGAAAGTGACCTTTATAATGGGGTACTCAAATATAGGCTAATATGCTTTAGTTTTTTTATCCAAATAGAAAATACCGGGATATATACCGTGTATCGCCATTCAACCAAAAAATACAGAGATGTGATTTTTTTTGGCCAGCTCTAGAGGCAAATAATACAGCCAAAATTGTACTTGTAAGGATATGAATATGAATCCTACATGTTCTGTGTGAGTGAATCAAAGGCGTAGATGTGTGAATACGTTTATAACACACACACACACACACACACACACACACACACACACACACACACACACACACTGAAGCACGCGGTGTTACTATGACGACATGAACTTCATCTCCAGAGCCGCTCTGAGAGTCACTTCATCAGCATTTCACCGTTTCATTTGAGAGAAACTACCGTCATGCACACAGAAACTCAAGATCTTCACGGCAACCCGTCAAAATAAAAGTTTGGTTTAACTTGTGACAGAAATATATTACTATTGTATTACTATTATACAGTATAATGTGTGCCTTAATGTAATACTACTACTACTACTAATAATAATAATAACAACAACAACAATACAATAATTATTAACTTTTATTTTTAAAGGAATAATCAAAAATTTTCCTCCATGTTTATATTTAAACAGTAAACATCTGTTGTGCAGCACCAAAAAATGGAAGGTTTATTTAAATTCTATTTGATATATATAATATCTCTTTATTCTGTTGCATTTATTTGTGCTGTTTATTTGTTCTTATTTTATTTAATGAACAAAATAATTATTTTTTTTTTAATGAAAACCTAATTTAGCATTTCAGAAATGTAGATTTTTGTCTGTCAATTATAGTTCTTTGAAAGAAAATCGGTATCGGCAGGTCACACTTGCAAGAAAATGCAATCAGTGCATCTTTAGTCATTTCATATTTGAAATAAGAGTTTGATGTACTTTCTAGACATACTAGGATGATGTCAGAATATTAGTATACGTCCACCTACACTACCGGTCAAACGTTTGGGCTCCGTAAAAGAAATTAATACTTATATTCAGCAAGGACACATTAAATTGATCAAAAGTGACAGAAATGTGACATTTCAAATAAATGCCGTTCTGAACTTTCTATTCATCAAAGAATCCTGAAAAATCAAATGTATCAGTTTCCACATAAATATGACTGATAATAATCATAAATGTTTCTCGAGATTTCTGAAGGATCATGTGACACTGAAGACTGGAGTAATCATGATAAATTCAGCTTTGATCACAGGAATAAATTACACTTTACTATACACTCACCTAAAGGATTATTAGGAACACCTGTTCAATTTCTCATTAATGCAATTACCTAATCAACCAATCACATGGCAGTTGCTTCAATGCATTTAGGGGTGTGGTCCTGGTCAAGACAATCTCCTGAACTCCAAACTGAATGTCAGAATGGGAAAGAAAGGTGATTTAAGCAATTTTGAGCGTGGCATGGTTGTTGGTGCCAGACGGGCCGGTCTGAGTATTTCACAATCTGCTCAGTTACTGGGATTTTCACGCACAACCATTTCTAGAGTTTACAAAGAATGGTGTGAAAAGGGAAAAACATCCAGTATGCGGCAGTCCTGTGGGCCAAAATGCCTTGTTGATGCTAGAGGTCAGAGGAGAATGGGCTGACTGATTCAAGCTGATAGAAGAGCAACTTTGACTGAAATAACCACTCGTTACAACTGAGGTATGCAGCAAAGCATTTGTGAAGCCACAACACGCACAACCTTGAGGCGGATGGGCTACAACAGCAGAAGACCCCACCGGGTACCACTCATCTCCACTACAAATAGGAAAAAGAGGCTACAATTTGCACGAGCTCACCAAAATTGGACAGTTGAAGACTGGAAAAATGTTGCCTGGTCTGATGAGTCTGGATTTCTGTTGAGACATTCAGATGGTAGAGTCAGAATTTGGCGTAAACAGAATGAGAACACGGATCCATCATGCCTTGTTACCACTGTGCAGGCTGGTGGTTGGGGTTGTAATGGTGTGGGGGATGTTTTCTTGGCACACTTTAGGCCCCTTAGTGCCAATTGGGCATCGTTTAAATGCCACGGCCTACCTGAGCATTGTTTCTGACCATGTCCATCCCTTTATGACCACCATGTACCCATCCTCTGATGGCTACTTCCAGCAGGATAATGCACCATGTCACAAAGCTCCAATCATTTCAAATTGGTTTCTTGAACATGACAATGAGTTCACTGTACTAAAATGGCCCCCACAGTCACCAGATCTCAACCCAATACAGCATCTTTGGGATGTGGTGGAACGGGAGCTTCGTGCCCTGGATGTGCATCCCACAAATCTCCATCAACTGCAAGATGCTATCCTATCAATATGGGCCAACATTTCTAAAGAATGCTTTCAGCACCTTGTTGAATCAATGCCACGTAGAATTAAGGCAGTTCTGAAGACGAAAGGGGGTCAAACACAGTATTAGTATGGTGTTCCTAATAATCCTTTAGGTGAGTGTATATTCACACAGAAAACAGCTGATTTACACTGGAATATTTTTTCAAAATTTTTACTTTAATATTTGACCAAATAAATGCAGCCTTGGTGAGCAGAGGAGACATTTTTTTTCAATAACACCCTACCAACCCCAAACATTTGAACAGTTTTAGACACACAGATGTATGGTAATGCATGTGTGGTTCTGACATCCCCCTGCATGTACAGTCCATATCTGTCACCTTTATTTATATAGCGCTTTTTACAATGCAGATTGTCTCAAAGCAGCTTCACAGTGTTAAACAGGAAAATAATGAACAGAATTTGATTCGGCTGTACAGCCGCTCTGGAGAAAACGGTGATGTCATCAGCTCATTTCAATTATCATATGTATTCAAGTAATGTAGTTGATATAGTTAATTTAGTTTAGTAATTAAATTTATTTGGATATTTATTTGAAAATTTAGTGTCCCCAACTGAGCAAGCCAGAGGCGACAGTGGCAAGGAACCAAAACTCCATCAGGTGTCCTAATGGAGAAAAATAAACCTTGGGAGAAACCAGGCTCAGTCGGGGTGCCAGTTCTCCTCTGGCCAATTAACAAACAGTGTATGATTATTATTTTGGCAGCCTTATAGGTCAGAAGTAATATTAGATTGGATTATTTGAAAGATTGGAGGCATCACGCCGGAGACGGGTTTATTGAGGATGCCATATTGATGAGCAATTTCAGAGGGTAGACTAATTGACACGGTCTCTGCAGACACTTCAGGGATGAGTTGGTCATGTCTGGGCGCTGGTCCACCATCTGATCTGGATTTGGCCCGGATCCGGCTGACTGCAGTAAACCTCGGGATAAACAGAGAGACTAACATTAGCGTAGATGCCATTCTTCTTATGATGTAACGAGTACATCAGGTGTTATGGGAAGTGTTCCCGGTTCCGGCTGACCTAGTTAATGCAGCCTAACAATCATTTAACTGATTTGAATATTATAAATTAAAAATGTTCTGTGTGTATGCCATAGTGAAGAGATGTGTTTTTAGTCTAGATTTAAACTGACAGAGTGTGTCTGCTTCCCGAACAATGCTAGGAAGGCTGTTCCAGAGTTTGGGTGCTAAATAGGAAAAGGATCGACCGCCTGCAGTTGATTTTGATATTCTAGGTATTATCAACTGGCCAGAGTTTTGAGACCGCAATAAACGTGATGGAGTATAATGCGTTAAGAGCTCGCTTAAGTACTGGGGAGCTAAACCATTTAGTGATTTGTAAGTAATTAGCAAGATTTTAAAATGTATGCGATGTTTAATAGGGAGCCAGTGCAGTGTTGACAGAACCGGGCTAATAGCATCTGCTGTCCAGCATCTGATGCCGCTGAATTGTTTTTCAGCCTACAGATGACATTGTGCTGATGGCACAGTCTCTGGAGAAGGTCTTCTTACAGAAGGTTGCCCAAATGCCCCAGGATGAGATTGAGTTTCTCCCTCCGACTCCAAGAGGCAGAGGAGCTAAAACCATCAAAGGACGTAGAGGCAAAGGTGAGACACAGTCATATCGCCTGCAGTTTCACATTTGTAGCTTATTCTTGCCAAGTTAAAGGGATAGTTCACCCAAAAATGTAAATTCTGTCATGAATTACTCGCCCTCATGTCGTTCACCTCATCTTCAGAACACAAATGAAGATATTTCTGATGAAATCCAAGAGCTTTCCTCCATAGACGGCTATTTAATGAACACTTTGAAGATCCAGAAAGGAAGTAAAGACATCGTTAAAATAGTCCATGTGACTCCAGTGGTTCAACCTCAATGTTATGAAGACTTATGAATACTTTTGGTGCGCAAAAACAAACAAAAATAACAACTTTATTCAACAATTTCTTCTCGTCTGTGCCAGACTCTTACGCAGTTTACGTTGTAAATACAGTGCAGCTCTTGCGTCAGCATCACACGCATGTGTCGTGGTGTTCGCGTGAACAGAGTCGGCCAATGGTAAGCCGTAGAACTAGGAAGCAATGTAGAAATAGCGCTTTTCCACTACATGGTAATTCTTGGTACAGCTCGGTACGGCTTAGCTCGGTTCGGCACAGCGCGGCTCGGCTCGGTTTGGTTTTCCACTGCAGTTAGCACTGCTTTAAAGTGGGTGGGATTATAGAATGATCGTTATAGTTGTGCCACCTCTACTTCTCGGCATGTGGATGTTTTTAACTACAAGACGAATACATTTGTTTCAAAGGAGGCTGATAGCAGCAAAACAAAATACTGCTAAAAACAAGAGAGTAGGCACTCGTACAACAAAGTGCAGACGACATCACTTGATTTGCTCGACGGCGCATAGAGGTAAACTAATCATGTATTTAGCAACGTGTTTAGGGTATCAACCGCTATGTCACAAAAGCATATAATGGTAGTGACGATTCTCTCTAAACAATCAGTGATCTGCAGCGTCACATTTTAGTATCGGTACACTTGGAACCTCAACCGAGGTGGTACTATTTAAGCGAACCGTACCGAACCGCACCATGCAGTGGAAAAGCACCAAAAGTATTCTCATGGCTTCATAACATTACGGTTGAACCACTGGAGTCATATAGACCATTTTAACGATGCCTTTACTTCCTTTCTGGACCTTGAAAGTGTTCATTAAATAGCTGTCTATGGAGGGGTCAGAAAGCTCTCGGATTTCATCAGAAATATCTTCATTTGTGTTCAGAAGATGAGGTGAACAACATGAGGGTGAGGAATTCATGACAGAATTTACATTTTTGGGTGAACTATCCCTTTAAGCAATTAATCAGTCATTCTGTCACTTTGGCAACTTTTTAATCATTACATCTAATACTTTATTTCAGGAGGAGGAAGTGTTATGTCAGCTCACCAGGTGCCTGCCGTGTCTCAGTCGGCGTACTCTCCTTCCTCACCCGAGACGCCAGATTCACGGTTTTCCACCCCTCCACAGACCCTGCTGAGCAACACCGGCCCTCCTCCACCACTGATGACCCCTCCACCCACTCAACCCACTGCAAAGGTACATACTCACATACACACACGCCTTGTAGCAGGGCTCCAGACTGCGTCCAAATGATTGCATTTTGCGACCTTTTTTTTCCTGCTGGTGCAACTAAATTGAGCCCAACTGATAAGAGCTCCCATTTCTTTTACATATGAGAAACGACAAACGTTTCGAAACGAAAGCTGAACAGAACCACGCTACTCGTTTGAGCTGCACTGCGTGGACCGTTCATCAGCTCAGAGCAATAATGGACAGCGCAGCGCAAGCTCATACACGGGCCGATCTCGATCACATGATACCGTTACTACACAGCGCTGGAGATCCAGTGAGAAAGAGTTTGAATTCACCACAGAGTTAATAACATCACTACTTTGAGATCTAGTGGAGGCGTTCGGCGCAGAATTCTCTGTTATAAACCACAGATATCAGATCATGGATTTACTGTAGTGACACCACATGATTTACTGTAGTAACGCCACATGATTTACTGTAGTGACGCCACATGATTTACTGTAGTAACGCCACATGATTTACTGTAGTGACGCCACATGATTTACTGTAGTAACGCCACATGATTTACTGTAGTGACGCCACATGATTTACTGTAGTAACGCCGCATGATCTACTGTAGTGACTCCACATGATTTACTGTAGTGACTCCGCATGATTTACTGTAGTGACTCCACATAATTTACTGTAGTAACGCCGCATGATTTACTGTAGTGACTCCACATGATTTACTGTAGTGACGCCGCATGATCTACTGTAGAGACGCCACATGATTTACTGTAGTGACACCACATGATTTACTGTAGAGACGCCACATGATTTACTGTAGTGACTCCGCATGATTTACTGTAGTGACTCCGCATGATCTACTGTAGTGACGCCGCATGATCTACTGTAGTGACACCACATGATTTACTGTAGTGACGCCGCATGATTTACTGTAGTAACGCCGCATGATTTACTGTAGTGACGCCGCATGATTTACTGTAGTGACGCCACATGATTTACTGTAGAGACGCCACATGATTTACTGTAGTGACTCCGCATGATCTACTGTAGTGACACCACATGATTTACTGTAGTGACGCCGCATGATTTACTGTAGTAACGCCACATGATTTACTGTAGTGACGCCGCATGATTTACTGTAGTGACGCCGCATGATCTACTGTAGTGACACCACATGATTTACTGTAGTGACGCCGCATGATTTACTGTAGTAACGCCGCATGATTTACTGTAGTGACGCCGCATGATCTACTGTAGTGACGCCGCATGATTTACTGTAGTGACGCCGCATGATTTACTGTAGTGAAACCGCATGATTAACTGTAGTGACACCACATGATTTACTGTAGTGACGCCGCATGATTTACTGTAGTGACGCCGCATGATTTACTGTAGTAACGCCGCATGATTTACTGTAGTGACGCCGCATGATCTACTGTAGTGACACCACATGATTTACTGTAGTGACGCCACATGATTTACTGTAGTGACGCCACATGATTTACTGTAGTGACGCCACATGATTTACTGTAGAGACGCCACATGATTTACTGTAGTAACACCACATGATTTACTGTAGTGACACCACATGATTTACTGTAGTGACACCACATGATTTACTGTAGTGACGCCACATGATTTACTGTAGAGACGCCGCATGATTTACTGTAGTGACGCCGCATGATTTACTGTAGAGACGCCACATGATTTACTGTAGTAACACCACATGATTTACTGTAGTGACACCACATGATTTACTGTAGTGACGCCGCATGATTTACTGTAGTGACGCCACATGATTTACTGTAGTGACTCCAAATGATTTACTGTAGTGACTCCACATGATTTACTGTAGTGACGCCGCATGGGATTGTGGAAGAAATAGTTTTTTTTCAAGCATTTAAGGCCTTTAAGGCACACATGCATAAAAAGTTACGTTTTATTTAGCAAGCATATAACCATCTTGATCATAGTTTGCATGCTTCT